>VZTX01020975.1:538393-1071044 GCA_013400915.1 Pardalotus punctatus | reverse complement strand
GGGCTGGGGGTGGGAGCTCTGACCCTGAACCCTGCGAGCTGCTCTGGGCTGCTTTCCCTGCTCTGCAAAGCACGGCTTTGGAACACCCTCCTGTGCCCTAGAAGCTCTTCTGTTAGCTCTGCTTTTGTTAACCTAACTGATTCCACAGCAATTTTGCATTTTAGTATTATTTTGAATTTGAGTCGTTTCTTTAAAAGGACACTAGTTTTAGCTTTGCTACTAACTGAAAAAGTTCTGGGATTTACCTTTTGTAGTGTTGGCAGCATGGATGATTTTCCTTGGTCTTGAATTTTTGAATGCTCTCCTTCTGCTAAAGGGGAAATCCCTAACAGAAATTTTTTTGTTACTCAGCTTGAGAATAAGACTCGGTTTCTTCCCAAAGTGAGGGACTGACAATATGTTAAACATCTCTAAAAATAACTTTTGTAAGCAATTTAGCCATGAAAAATATTCTCATAATTCCTCATAATTATATTTCTCTATGTGAAGCAACATCATCTTATTTGGAACACATTGACTCAGAAACTTTCAAACCTTTTCTGCTATGGCTAGAGTATATTAGAAATGGGAATTATTGAAATGTGAATTGAATTTCGGGTAGGAAAATTTCTTGTTATGCAAAGGAAATTTCATTTTGGCTTTCAACCTTATGTCCCAGTTAAACAGCAAATACTGTTTATGTTCCATTTCTCTCGTCAAGGATTTTTTTTTCTTTCTTATTTTTATAAATACAACATCCAACTTGTATTAATTTTCCTTATTTGGTTGGGGTTTTTTCCTGAGCTCACATAAAATTGTAATCGAGGGCTTTTTTTACATCTGCAAGTATACATAAGCCAGGAAACACTCTAGATAATAGTCAAAACCAATCAGTTTTTCTAATTAGCAAAATATTTTTTAATTTTTTTTTTTTAAGGATGTGTATATGGAAACAAAGCGCAAATCTTGACATTCCATGAAGAGAGATGCCAGTGTCTTCTCTGCAGTGATGCCTTCTTAGTAGACTAAAAGACAGGACAGCCATGGGCCATGTAAAATATTCTTCATCTCAGTGCTGCCACAATCTTTTCTTGCCTATGCCAGAGTCCAGGTTTTAGGATTCCCACTTTAATATGCTTTGTATAGTTCTCAGTCCCCTTTGTCCGTATGTCACTGCATGCAAGTGACATCACATTTTCATCCCGAGAAGAGCAGATGGGCTGGTTCCTTCTCAACAACAATAATTCACTGTGGTTTCCACTTTCCCCGATGAAATGCTGTGCTAAAAATGTTGTCCTGGAGTAATAAACTTGGAGCCAGATGGACCTACCATTTGAACTGCACAGCCTTGCACCAAAATAAATGCTGGCAAATATTCCAGGAATGGGTTATTTTTAGAAGTAACAAATGGGGAATTTCAAGCTAGCAAAAATGATGGTATCAAACTGTATTTCATGCTTATAGATTTAGTGCTGTTTCCATTACAAATGCATTTTATTTTCAGGTTTCCTCTCAGTTCTAAATGGAAGAATAGGATCTGGGTTGCCTGCCCAGCTTTTGCTTGAATGCTTGTGGTTTACAGTTCTAGACAAAATTAATTTTCTCTAAAATGGCAGGAAATGCTTCTTATTTTTTGATTATTGTATCTCTATTGCATTTTGTAAAGGATTGTTGAAGGAAAAATTTATTTTCATATGTTTTTGTTTTCCTCTGAAATCAGAATATTGTCAAAGGCCTTACTGTGTTTGTGCAGGTGCACCTTTATACAGATTTTCTTTTCCTTCTTGTAAATTGGTTTTCTCTAGCAATGTTTTGGGGAATATGAACCCTGCGCTCATCTTTCGCTTTCTAATGCAGCCTGAGCTGGAGCTCAGGAGGAACACAAACAATTCCTTCTACCAAGTTGGGGCCAAAGAATGATGGAAAACATGTCCAGCCAGAAAAGCTCCCATCCTATAGCACAAAAAATAGTTTTTCTCTATTCTTCAATACAGTTTTGGGTGAATAATGCCTCTTTTTAAGTTTGGGGTTTTTTTTTTTTAAAGTATTTGAATAGTTATTTATCCCATAGAACATTTTATCATCATTAGAAATAGTTGATATGGAGTTGAAAACCATCATTTTGATATGAAGCTTTGTATTTCTCTTGTGAATGATTAACTTGATTAAACACATTTAATCTCACTTTATTTCCCATTTATCGTAATTATGCAGAACATATTTTTAATTAGAATAAGGAATCCTTTCTTGCTTAGATTCAGCAAAGCCTATGAAATCATCCACAGAGGTGGGAGCTCTGGTTTTTCATTCTGTTTGAATGCTGTTGCACTAAGTTTCAAATAGTTCTCCCCAGCTGGCAATTCCCTTTCACAGATAAGGTTGTAAATGTCTCAGTTCTGTTTGTTTTCAGAATGAAAATCCACTCTGTGCTTAGCCCTTTACAGGCATTTTTAACATGCTTTTGACAAGCATCCAAAATGTAAGATTTTGATTTGGAATTAAATAATTCTTGAAAGAAGTGAGACATTCACAGGATAAGTCAATTGTGTTGCATTCCAAATGTGTTTTCTCTTTTTGCTTCCAGATCATTTTTGGCCAAAATATTTTCTTTTGAGCTGATCCAAGAGCTTAGAGCTTTGCTAGGAATTAAGTCTCATTTGAATTTATCTCCCACTTCCAACCAGTAGTTCTTTTTATTCATGCAGGATAATTCACCTGCTGGTCAACAGAGTCTTACAGTTTCTTACCCTGACAAATCATACAGTTCTGTGAGGAAAGAAATCTGTTAACTCCAAAAAATTGTGATTCTTCATATTTTGGAGTTCACTGGCAGAAAAATACTTTGCTAATGTCAGATGATTTTCTCAGCTTCAGAGATGAAGTTGAACTTGCAGGGCACTGCTTACAGTGTTTTTCTCTGGTCTCTATTCCTGCCCCTTGCTTGGTGAAATTGCTCGCCCCTTACCCCTGCTCACACCCTGCTCTACGGGGTTCTGCTGACTGCTCACATCCGTGTTGGCAGCGAAGAGCCCTGAGAGCTCTGCTGGTTTGAGATGTTGCCCTGAAGGTCTTCCAGTTTTGATTAAACTCCCATTAAACACCTGATTTGGGGTACCAGGAGTACAAAAGTAAACTTTTTGAAGAGGGGCAATTGAGCAGGCTGAGGGGAGTTTGCTTTGCCTTCTAATGAATGAAAATTTCAAAAGATGAAGTTTTGGTGAGAACTGGCAGAAACGATGTGTAAATTCTCTTTCACATTAAGCCAAAGAAATGCAAGAAACAAAATTCATGAGTAGGCATGTGGTTCATAGCTACAGATTCTGCAGTCTAGGGAAGGACCAAAGGGGAAACATAGAGCTGCTAATCATCGTAGCATTCCCCTGAAGGCTGCTTTGGTTAGGTAAATCAAATTAATTTGGCCTGTTTGTGTCGTTGGATGGATCAGAGTGCTCATATCCATTGGAGTGTTGAATAAAACCTTTGCTATGACCACCAACATCTCTTCCTGTTAAGTGGAAAGAGAAGCGTGTGCTCTAACACAGACACGCTGCTCCTACAGGCTTTGTGGGGCTGCCTAAACCATAAATAAATTGCAATAAATGAGTTAGCACAGACAGGGGAAGCAGTATAGTCACATTACAGTGGCATTCTGCCCAGTTTATCATCTTTCTCAGCAGAGCTGAGAATTAGCATTTGTGGGGTGCTAGATGAATATAACTGTGCAGCGCAGTTCAAAACTCTGCAAGCTGAACCTTCGTAGACCTTTGCTGTGCTCTGTTCAAATATTTCCTACACCTTGGAGGAGTTCTGCCATCAGCAAGCCCTGTCTGGGGCTGCAGGTATTGAGCTGTAATGATTCAGTCCCTAAATCAGGATCACCATGGGAAAATGCAAATAGGACAAAAATACCCCAAAACTATTTCAAAATGGAAAAATCTGCTTTGGGCTTTTACTGAATCCATTACACTATTAAGCCTTTTTCAAACATCTCATGATGATTAAGATGTGGATAACTTTTTTAAATTAAAAGAATTTTCTTTATTGTAGGAAAATTTTGAAGCTGTATATATATCACATTCAAAGTACATTCTCAACTGTCATTGCTGAGCAGTCCAAATGGTTTATTACAACCATGTTATATAATTAGGTGAATAATTACATTACTCTAAGTGCCATCATGGTCTGAGAAATGAAACAAACAACTGTAAAATCACCTGTAATTATATGGTTCCAGCATGATTGAATATAATGCATTCTGTAAATGTAGAGTGCCAGCCTTTGTAAAATGGCTGTTATTAATTCAAAACTGCCTGTATTATCTAAAAGGAGCATATATTGCCCTCTCCTAGCAACTCTACAGCAGAAAGTTTAGGTGTTATATTAATTGTGTTCGCTTTAAAACTGATCCAATGACAATTTTTAACTAACTGATATTCAACAGCTGGAATTCACCTCAACTGCTAAGATAATTGCTGTATGCTCGCTATAGCATTAAAACACTGAGTGTATTTCATAAATGAATAGTTATGTTGCAGTTTCTTTTTTATATGTTTCTGCTTAATGGTGGTGTGGTGTGAGTGCCGTAATTATCATTAGCTATTCATTTCCCATTATTTTCTTGGGATTTTTTTTTGCATTTACTAATGTTCTATAATATAATGCAATACTTGTTGAATTAATGATTTCCAGTTTTATGTTTCCCCTACTGAATGCATACATACAGTGTGCTACCAAAAGACTTATGTTTAATGGAAAATATAATAAAATGTAGTTGTTCCTTTTGAGGGATCTTAAATTATGTTTTCCTGAAACAAGTACCTGTTAATCTAAGATGAACTTATGCAAAGAAATGTGCTTAACTTAAAGATAAAATACATGCCATTTTAAATGTGACTGAAGGAAATCAAGCATTGTGTCTGTAAAATGAAGAACACTCTCTTTCAGTGGCATTAATATCACGTACTGTGGAAATAGCTGGGGAGGTGGGCTTGGGCCAGGCAGTGCTCTCTGCAGCTCTCCAATTCATTTGACAGGATGCTGCTTCACTCCAGGAGGGGCAGTTTGATTGTTTCTGACTGGTTACAAAAGCTATGTGTAGTTTCAAAAAATGCAAAGGAGCTGTTACACAAAAAAATCAGAATGTGTAGTGGCACTGTCACTACACAATAAAAAATAGGAGAGAGGCTTTTGTTTAGTATTTTCAACAGAGTGAGGTAGCACCTACTTGTAGCAATATTTTTACATGAAAAACTGGCATAGACCTAACACAGCTACTGGGAGGAGAGCTTAGATTTCTTCTGGAATGTCTTTTGATCCAGTGGTATAAAACTGTAATCACAAAAGTAGAGGTCCCAAATAAGCACTCAAAAAAAAAGTAGTATTTTAGATGGGATAATGCTGTTTTTTTCAGACCAAAATAGCAGCAGAAACTCTGGAATATACACACAAGTCCCTAGTCATACTCTTGTGAGGAGCTGGCATTGGAGCTGAAAGAGGAACCTGTTAAAAAAGAAAAAAAAATCTGACTGCTGTTCTCAGAGCTTTCAGAAAGCCGTGACTTTTCTAGGAGTGACGAAGTTTTAGCAATGCTCTGATTCTAAGTATTTGTCAATATTTTTTCCAATTTTCATGTATTAGGGGAAAGAGTCCCAGTATTTCTTCAGATAAGACATCACCAAATGCAGCACAGCTGTTTGCATTCATATTTGAAGGGGACACATGTTGATTTCTGCACAAGTGCAACCGCCTCAATCACATTTCTTTTTGTTACCCTTTGTATTATTCCTACAGTTTTATCACAGGGGCTTGACAATAAACACGATTGCAGTGGAGAAGGATGTCCGATGTGCAGACAGACATTCCTTACAAAATTGCAGGAACTCTGGCACAGCTAATGCAAAGGAAAGTATCTTAATATTAAAGCAGGGCTCTTTCTGTGCTGCCTTGGGGATGTTAAGGGTGACTTCAGGTCTCTGGAAAGGGATGAACAGGAGCTGTGTTACAGAAAGGGTGGCAGAACTTCTGAGGTTGTCTAACCTGGTGGATCCCTCTGAGCATTCTCAGATCCTCTACTCAAAGAAGGAGGTTATTGCACAAGAAGTTTTAAAAAGCTGCTTCATCCCAGGCAGCCTTGTCAGAGCTGTCAGGAGAGAGTTTGACATAATTCTTTCCAGTGTCTTTGCTGCTGCATCTGCTCACAATGTCAGCTAGAGACAAAGTGGCAATTTTAATTGATTTCTCAGGACTTTTTTTTTTTTGTTTTTGCCTGGTGTTTTGTGTTTGGGCTGAATCCTGGGGTGTTTTTAGGCAGTATCTGATAATATCTTTGAGAGGAGACATGTTTATCAGGCTCACATAAGATGAATGGGGTGTGGGGAAAAGGTAAGGCACTAAGGCGCTACCGCTGTGTGAATGAATGATTTTACAGCTTTGCTGGCAGCTTCGAAATAAAAATAACTTTGTTCAACATGAATATTATTCTGGGATTGAACAAAACATTTCTTTTAGTTGTAGAAGGTGCTGGTATGAGCACATATGAAAAACACATCCACCTTTCAGATTTCACAGCTTTGTGAAAGCAGTGCTCGCACATCTGGGAAGCTATTTCAGAAAGTGAATGTCAAACATGTAAAATCCAAGACAATTTAAAATCTGAAAAGACAAGACTGGAGGGTTGTCCCTAAGGGTAGAAGGAGGAGGCTTCCTTGTGAACTTTGTCAGAGAACAGTGAGCCACCCAATATTAAAACTGGTGAAATGATGAGGGGTTTAATGATAGTTGTATCAGCATGTTTCCTGACAGCTGTGCCTTCCTACCACTGCTGTGACCCCAGTGCAGTCCCGGTAAAAATCTTCTCCCCTGACTAAATCACATTATGAAGTCATGCTAATGGTGTCTGACCTATGTACTTACAGCATTGCAAAAGGTACATGTGTGATGGCTCATTCCCTTATGGTATCAGACACACTTGTTTCTATGCTGGTGTTTTAAGGAGGAAAAGCCTAAATAATAAATAAATATGGTATAACCATTGTTTTTAATAGGTTTAATCTCAAAAGTATACTTAAGTGCTATTATTGTCATTCATTTTTAGTAAACGGCAGGGTAATTATTCCAAGTCCTATAGGACTGTAGCATATTCACCAAATCTTACAGCTTCCCTTGCTACACTAACTTGTGCAACACTATCAAATTTAATGAATATGTTTACATTCTGCCCTCATTAGCAGATTTGCTATTACTAAAGTTCTGTTAAAATACACTGCTTTCATTCCCAACTTTTGTGTCTCCCTGATATTTCTAAATAAAACCAAAGCCAATAGATCCCTTCACACAATTCCAAGTGGTTTTGCCCTCACTGTGCAAATGGCAGCATGGCAGAATTCTGCCATGGAAGAGTCTCTGAATTAAAATTGATATTTTTTAAGTCTGTTTGAATAAAAGAATCATTAAGATTTTATCTATGTGATGATTCAGGAAAGCTTAAATCAAACTAAATTAGCATCCTCTGTAGGCTTCTCACTTAGAAATAAAGTGACCTTAGCTCTGCTTCTTTTCCTCTTGCTTATTCTGCAGTGCTGTGTTCTCTGTACCTCTGAGGAGGACACTTTGAGATGAAGTTATTTATTTCTCATGACATTTTCTAGCACTTTGGATAGTTAGCTAATGTACTATAATTTTAGCTTATGCTCTTTCAATTAGAAAGACAAATTTCTTGTATTGCTCATTTACTGGCTGCTTTCGTACTGCATTCATTATCCGTCTTGTTCCACAGGAACGGGCTTTTAAATTGGGAATGGGTCAAGAGAGCACACTCAAAATGACTTCTGACAAGCAGCTGACATTTTCCTGCACCTAAGATGTTCTAATCTTCATGCTAATAAGGAGATTTATTCTCATAGAGTTTAATAATTGTTGATGGCTTTAGAAATAAAAAATAGGCACTTAAGTCACGACCAGCGTGTGCTGCTGCAGGATGTGAGCTCAGTGGAGTGGCCCACAGCTCTTGTAAAACTGGAGACCAGGCATGCCTTTAATGGAAAATGTTAATAAAAGAGGGAAAAAACCCGACAATACTTTTTATAACTAAGTTTCTTAGAAATAAAATTTCTTTTTTATTCATTAGGGAAGCATATTATACAATGAGAAGAGTAAGTAAATTTTGATTCTGGAAATTAGATCAATCAGGCACTTTTGTAATACTAAAACTTTACATGTGAAATGGCATTTTTAGGGGAGCTTGAGCGGCATCAGAGGAAGAATGCAAGCAGTGATAATATTAGATTACATCACAGAAATATAAGCGCTAGGTTGCCACATTTAGTTTTTCAGCATTAAAGCCTGATCTAATAATTGTAATGGATATTGGTGTGGTTCCTCAGTAATGAGATGATTTAGTGAGGCTTATTTATGTGCTAATGTTTAGGGTTTTGTTCTTTTTATTTTGCTAAAGGTGACAGATGAAAGGCAAAATAAGCCTGTTGTTTAGTCTGCACTATCTGAAGTGGTCTTCTTGGTGGAGCATGAGTGGGGAAAAAGAATTGGAGCAGGAAACAGATATGGCTGTTAAATTATATTCATAGCTTAAAAATTTTCGACCTAATTAATGTCTTGCAATGCTGACCTTTTTGGACCTTCAAGCTAAATTTGACCAGCCATCAGCTGGTGTCTTCAAACCTGTTCATGCAACTAAACCATGTTCCTGCATGGTGCCTTCTGCCTTCCTCCTGGTGATGCACTGCTCCCAAAAGTTCCTTTATGCAGTGGCAGGCAGTGAAATCCAAAGCACTTTCAACCAAATTGATGTTCAATTGCACTGAATTTACATCAAACACTGGTGTGTTTCCAATTAAACATTTCAATCTAGGCTTGTATGCAAACTTGTGCATGTGGGTAACTATATGAACATATATTTTTTAATTTTCAGCAAAGAGAAAATTTTATTGCCAAAGAACTACACAGCTATTCACCTCTGACTTTTTGAATGAATGATTTATGTTCTATCTCCACACAATTTAGATGTAATTTATATGGAGAAGCCATGACGGATGCCCTCTGTGTATATTACACCAAATTGGTATCTATCAAGATTGAATGCTTGGCACACAGCGGGGCAATTGCCTGCAATCTGAAAGTGAGGAAGCCATAAAAGGGAGCAAGAAAGCAGAAAAAGCGCTCACATCTGCATAAGTATGCAAATATGGCTGATGGAGAGACTCAAAATCGCAGTGATACTTTGGAGAAGTCCTGAGCCCATTTATCAGCTCTAAAGATATCAAAATTATAGAAGATAGGTACAAGAGAGAATTGATCTGGGATAATAGGACTGCTTATGAAAATTTTACCTGTGTGCTGTACATTAGAAAAAGAGGGGTTTTTGGTCCAGAAAAAATGTAGCTGGTAGATAAGCAAATAGCATAACAACTGTATGTCAGGCTCAGGCAGCATTCCTTTGAATGTTTGCTTCTAAATAAAGAACAAACATTTGCAGAGGGATGATATTTCTTTCTCAGTAGAAATAGGCCAGATTAAATGGCAATAAATCAGCAAGGTGCCTTTTATAATCTTGTTTTTGTATAGCTCCAAAATATAAAAATACTCATATTTTCTAAGCTTTTGATTAGGAGATAGAGTTTCAATGCCCGTACTCTGCGCACACCACTTGTGTGAGTTTGGACAAAGAAAGGTCCCTCACCCCTGATCCAAAGGAAAAGAGCTTGGGAATTGGGAAGTGTGCTGCACGTGAGGTGTTCCGGTGCTATTTGTGGGATGCTGAGTGCAGTGGTGGCCCTACAACTCTGCAGTGTCTGTCAGGTTTTATTCTACTTTGGGCACCTGAATTAGACTCACACGGATAGCCACACAGTGGACTTGCATTTTAAGATGCTACGTTTAGGAATAGAGAAAAATTGTAAAAAAAATTTATTAAAAACATTTTTAAAAAAGCTCTGAAAGTCACACTAGGAAAGAAGATTGAATAAAATGGAAATATTTTTATTAAAAAAAAAAAAATCCAGAATGAGTGTTAGAGCTGTGAGACTTCTGTGAGGAATAGGCAGTCACCCTTGTTATGAGCTCACCTAAAAGAGCAAACAACTGGCAAAAGGAGTTCCCAAAAGAGCCACAGCTCTTTATTAATATTTTTATTACAAATTGTGCAAAACTACCTAGAAGCAGAACTGAACTAGAGCTTAAGGTGGGTGTCTTGTTGTCACAGCTCTTCCCTGGGAGCTGCACTGGGATAGATGGCTTAGCTAAAATGACATAAACATCTGAAACAAGAAAACCCCAAACCTTTATTCTAAAACATTACAATGGCGTAGGTGCAATTTTGGATAAATACATTTCAATAGTGAACAGTGACCAGGGGAAAGGAGAAAAAGCCAGTTACACTGAGGTAATAAAAACACAGTTTCCTGTGTGTCTCCCTCTGTCAGAGAAGGGAGACGGAGAGCATTTTTAGCAATATTTAGAATTCATTTCTCTTTTCTTTTACACCACTGTAATTAGATTAAACGAAGTAGTTCCTTATCTGCTCCCATGTAAGCAGGAGGCAGGTTTCTAGGGCTGGCATGGCACAGTTTTTAATTTAACAGCACTAATTCACCAGTGGGTAGTGTTATTAATTTCAAGTAATTCTGTGAACTAGTGTGAATTGTGATTTTAAAATTATTAAATGTTGAAATGTTCTAGCACTAGTGGAAAAAAAAGTCTTTCAAGAGGTTCTTATTAGTTTACTCAACAGATAAGAATAAATATTTGTAAATGGAAATTCCTGGCAAGCTTCAGAAAACCCTGTATTTTCCTTTTGACTTTATAGTCTTAAGGCATTATGAAGAAAATTTTCAGGAGCCTGTTTGCTCATTCAATTTAAACTGAAAACATAAGCTTTCAAAGGATGGCTGTCAATGGACACTTTCTGCAGCCTATCAGTGCAGCAAACCAAATATAACCCAAATTTCACTGCATTTGTGCTGCCCTTGCTGAGCATTGCTGGGGGACAGCGCCTTTCCCTCAACTGACCTGGCTTCCAAGCAAAGCCTTTCCCTAAACATCACTTTTTCTCTTATAAAGTTCCTTGTTTGGGTTATAAGAACCTTGTTGCCATGAGAATTGCATTATCTGCTGTCTCACAATTCCTGTTTTTATGCTAAAGGAGCTGCTGTGCTTCGGTTCCTGCTCGCTGCGGTGCTGTGCTGGCTCACTGCTGAGCTGTTTGTTAGGAAACAGCACAAGAAAATGTCAAGGGTTTTTTTCTTATAAAGCCAGAGAGATACAAATGTATTTATGACAACACCAATTTGTGAAACGTTATTTACGTGAGCATTAGATTAGTGATATTTTAATGTTGTTCTTCAAGTCACATTTTCTCAAGCACTAAAAACGTTAGAGAACAAATACACAAACCCCCCCCAAACATTTCACTGTTTTAAAAGCATTTATTCTCTAATGCATAGCAACTGACAAGTATATTAACTTAATTTACTGTACAGAATAAATACCTGCACAGAAAAGGACTTTTATCTACACAGTCTACACATATCTTTGATGACAATGTAAATTCCTAGTGTGTAATACAAAATATAGAGTGTCATAAAAATATTTCTAGCTAAGAAAGGATCCACTTTTTAAATGTTCCTTTCAATTTAAGCTCTTAAATGAGAAAGTTTCACTTCTTCTGGGGCTAATCATATACTCTATTTGACCTTGCTTATCAGTAAATAGTTTAGCCACATATTTAGCCTGAAATATGCATGTCGCTTCAAATGCACTCTAAAAACCAAACACACCCACAAACACTATTAAAAAAAATAATTAAATAGGCACAATTGAATGAAGTACTGCTTTCTCGTGCTGAGACTGGGGTATTGGAAATTTGTTTTGGTAAAATTATGGTGGATGACATTATTGCTTTTAGAAATAAGTAGGCATTTTGGAGTTGGGAAAGCAGCTGCCGTGATTCCCACTAGGACAAGACACGAAGTCGTTCCTAGGACTGAAGGTGAGGCAGATCTCACTTTGTAGCTGTAACCACTCCTCAGCGTCTTTGGGACCTCGTGATTCTTCTTCCCTCATGTCCATATTCTCAGCCCAAATTCTCATACTCTGTCCTGGGGAATGTGAGCTCAGCACAGGTTAGACACAGATTGCTGCTTTTATCTGCTATTTCCAATAATTATCAGAACATGCATTGTCCAGAAAAAATCTGAAATACTGATTCAATAGTGATTAGTTTTTCAGATGGTATGGTAACTGATGAGTAAAAGGCTCACAGAAGAAGTCTTTGTTTTTCTGTGGTTTCTACTTCTTCAAGTAATTTCTGTAACAACAGAAAACAGAATGGTGTTTTTGAACTTAGGGTTTAAACACTTTTATATTGCAGAAGCAGCAGGAGAACAGACCTACTTCCGTGACATTACAAATGCACAGACACTTTTTCGTGGGAATATGAATCACCTAATTTGCTCGTGTCTAAAGGGTGTACCAGCTTTTAAGCGAGCAGCTTAGGGAGGAAAAGAAGTTGCTAATTAGCAAATGCATTTGTATGCACATTACTGCAGCTGATTTATATGGCAATGGCTGTATAAATCTGAGGACAAAATTCACATGTCAGCTTTGGTCTTTTGAAAGCCTTTTTCAAACCTCATGTGCACTTCTTTGTACAGCTTTGCAAAAGTGTAGACAAAGCTTATAAACTTTATAATTCTGGGTTTCAGTATAGATGATTTCTTAGTCTTTAAAAGTTTAATTAAGTTAGTGCATACCTTGGCAGCGTATGTTTGTGTAGACAGCCTAGAAATTCTCATATATAACAATATATCATCAGATAGAGATCTGTCAAAACAAAGCTTTGTTAAAACATAACTTCGCAGCTGCTTTCTTACAGAAATATCCCCCTAACTAGTGTTGATCCTAACTGGTAAACAAAACTTCTCTGATCCTCATTACTGATGACATTTAATAGCTTTATGCTGAATCTCCAGGACAGAAGAAGACCTTGTTGCCATCAGACTTAGTATAAGATGACAAAACATCGTTTGCATTAGAGATTCTTATATGAAATATAAAAATAAAAAACCCCCAATAATTCTATTTTAAGGTTTTCTTCATTGCAACTATGGGTAGGGAGGGGAGGGAGGTGTTCTGCCAGGCAGCGTAGCTACATTTTTTTATCTCCAGTTGATAATAGTGCAGGATTATTTCAAATCACCCGAGGCTGGGCTGCAGCACGCCGTGCGTTTGGGAGCGGACAGAAAGCAGGTGCCTTTGGTTTCACCAGGCAGATGTTTGCAGTGAAAGCACCTCCTGCAAAATAAGGATTTGAGAGTCCAGTTTCTTTGCAGCTGCTCAGTTATTTAAGAGCAGACTGGACTAGCAGCCAGTTTCCACTCTCTTTTGGTTGCAGAGATTTTCCCATAGTAGTCATTCACTCAGTGCTGTCATTTGTCATTTGGTGGTGAGGCAGGATGGAAATCAAGTATTTTACTAGAATTACTGTAAATAAAAATACTTATGTATTATTGAAAGAGGGGAGAAGTCTTCCTTTCAGAACAGGTACCATTGCTTCCCACAAATTCTGAAATATGGTCTAAACAAAAATAAACCTATTATATCCCACCAGCAAAATTCTTGGACTGAATAAACAGCAGAGACTGAGAAAAGCAGCTGTTGTGAAGGTGTGCTGTGTTGACAGACAATGCATTTTTAGCAATGTAATTTACTCCTGTTCAGCTTTACTGACCTTTTGAAAGATTAAAAAAAAAAATATTCTCTGTGGTCTGGGTGATTTCAGCTGTTTCAGCTACTGTACTCAACCGCACAAAAAGGGTTCATATAAAAGAAGCCCCAAGGGGATACAGGGCTGAAGAAATTTCTAATAGTTTGAGGTTTGATTGTTTTAACCCTGAATTGTAATGGTATGCGAGGGTGCAGGAGTAAGAGGGTTGTTTATTTTGTCCAAGTTCAAGTGGCATATTTTTATTGTGGTTTTGTGAACAAAAAAACAACAAACAACAAAAAGCAAACAAAAAAAACCAGAAAAAAACCCAAAATGAAACAAAAAACCCCAAAAACAACAAAATAAAAACAAACAAACAAAAGAAAAAACACAAAGAAAAAAAACCACCCAACCAAAACCCCAGCAACCTGCTTTCAAAGCTCTGTCCTGAGAAATTCAACCTGTGAATCAAAACTGTGGAAAAGGAGATGAAGGAGAGGAAAGGCATTCAGAGGTAGGTAGGTATCTTATGCTTGGCTTGGAGAAAGGATGGAAGGAAATTTTTGCTACCTGGATCGATTTTTGTGGGTTCTCTTCCCTATTTTGGCCATAGTCTTTGGAGTTTTGCAGCTGTTCCTGGCATAATGTGCTGCTGTACAAACACTTGTTAGAAATGTTGGGCTGTGAAGGATAAAGTTTGAATTCACAGAAAATAACACAGACAAATTCGGAATCTTCATGAGCTGTTAATCATATGGCAAACCAAAAAAGGAAAAATATGATCAACTGCCCTAGTATTTGTCATTCTTAATATTGGACTTATTATTTTTAATGTGTTTTTCTTTGAAACTCCATGTTAGTGTTCTACCCTAGCGAAATAATGACATCCTTTAACTAGGAGTTTCAGGAGCTTTGCTGCTTAGCCGCTGTGAGCAAGATGGCTTTTGAGTTAAATGCTCAGTACTGGAGAGGGTGAGAGAGATGAAATGAAGAAATTGCTGTGCTAAAGCAGAACAGAAATCAATCTAATTTAATATCTTTCTCTGCCAGTGGCCAGTGCTGGTTGCTTTAGGAGAAGATATGAGAAACACTGTGATAATTGCTTTCACAGGAAATATTTCTTTCTGCCACTTCACTTGTATTTGTGGCTACCATATCTTGTGATACAATGCATTAAATCCTTCACAAAACTTTGCTTTTGAATCTTTTTATAGCACCTCCAAAAGTTCTTTTCATTGAAATAAACATCTGTTCCCTTTTAAAGAACTGGGCTGATTTTTTATCTCAATGATACTCATTCCATAAGATCTCATAGGCTTATTATGCTTTGAGTGGTGACATATTTACCTTCACGGGTTTTTAAAATTACTGTCTTCCAGCTTCACAGAACAGATGACAAGAGAAGTAGAGAGAAGTTCCCATTATAACTTCTGTATTGCTTAATGTTCCATATAAATTATCGTGTCATAGTTCTGTGGTGATGTACTTAAAAGGATTATATTTTCCTGAATCTGAGATTTCTTTAAAAAAAAAAATGCACCAAAGGGTTGTAAAATGTCTGTGAGTAAAAGGAAATCAGTATTTTATGTAAAGGAATGTTAAAACATAGCCACTTTACTTGCCATTTCATTATTGGCTTTGCTTGTTGCAAGTTGTCGAATTTCTGATTATTGGAAATTATTTATTGGAAATTCTAAAGTAATGCCAAAAAGAGCACATCCACACAGCTGGATATTCGTGGGCATTGTCACCATCACCTGTGTCCTGCTGACAGCTACAGGAGGGCTTGCCCCCAAAACGCAGTTACCCACTAGAAGTACAGCGCCTTACTGAGCATCTGCCAGGGGTTGGCAGAGTTTGGGCTTCTCTTCAGGGCCAGCTGGAGCTTGGGCACGGTTTGAAATGTGTCTTAAGTTCATCAGGATCAAGTCTAAGATAAACTGAAGCTATTGTCTTTCTTATTTTAGAGACAGTGGTGCTAATTGGGTGCTTGAAGTACTCAATGCTGCATTTTGCCTGCATGCTTTAGTTGTTCTCTACCACTTTGTTTTCAAACAGATTTTTTCTCACAACCAAAACATGAAGACAAACTATCAAGTCACCCTCCTGTATATGGTTGTGAAAACATAAATTAACCTCAGGCACAGTTATTTGACTGTGTTTCATGACCCTTTTTTAAAACATTAATGAATGTTTAAAGTCTTCTCCCCATGTGGCTAACACTCTGTAAGTTCAGTGCTAGATAAGATGCCAGAGTTTTGCTTTATCACTTGAAAAAACATTGAGACAGAATCCCAGCTGATTCTCAGGAGATGACAGCCTTCTACATTTATGCCAAGAAGATTAAGACTAGCGTGTTTGTGATGGCTAAATATAGAGTTTTGGACAGCCTTTTCCAAAGGAAAGGTGCATGATGAAATACTTGCTCAAGAGCACTGTAAATGCACAAGCAATTGTGGTTTTGTCTAGCTGAAAAGACAATGATTTCCAAACTCAAACATATGGAGCAGTTGTTGGTGTATGATTAAGCCACTTGCAGGCTGCAGTTGCATGCATTTACCTGTCTGGTTTGAAGGTAAAAGGGTTTGTCTTTTTTTTGTTTTTTATAATTTTTTTTAAAAGTTATGATGTGTAAGAAATAGAAGTGTAGGAAAGGAATCCTTTATGTTTCTCTCTATATTTCCTTAAAAATAATGTCTATCATTCTTTGCAACTTAAATACTACCTTTCAAACATTGGGGAAAGAATCACAGTTCTGTTTAACCCAGGAATACTGTTACAGTTTTTTGGGTTTGGTTTTTTTTTGGTTTGGGGTTTTTTTTTGGTTTGGGGGTTTTTTGTTGTTTTTTTTTTTTTTTTTTTTTTTTTATTTTTTATATAAATANTTTTGTTTTTTTTTTTTTTGTTGTGGTTTTTTTTTTTTTTTTTTTTTTTTTTTTTTTTTGTACAAATATGTAGAACAACGAGTTTAAAAAAACATTAAAAAATCAGCATAGGCTGATTCCCACAGAGTGACAACAAACACATTTTTTTCCTCTTTGACAGACAGTATTCTGGAAGTCAGGTTACCATTGTAGTCAAATTCCGTGTATTCTGTTATTTAAGTGTGTATGAGGTATCATGCAGCATCATGTATAGGAAAATTATAGCAAATATCATCATTATAAATTATTAAAAATTATAGCTATGCTAAAAGATCTTTTAGAAAGTAGTAATGGCAGGTCCAGTTTGACAAAGTCTGTGTACCCTAGTGGATTCATGTGGTCTTCTTCCAAAAAGCTGTTTGAAAATGAGGGTCTGCATGCACATGATTCATTCTGTTCATGTGAGGATTGTTTTTTACCATTTAGTGACAGAAATTCAGCAATACCCTGTGACAGTTACTGCAGAGCTTGCAGGGTTCCTTGTAGACTTGGCCAAATCATGTTGTCAAAACTGAGAGAGATGGAGACAGTAAACACACTTTCTTGTGGTGTAAACTTGAGTGCAGGATTTTAAAAGAGTTATCATACCTTCTGTCCCTCAACCAACTCTTTATTTTCTAGAGACACTGAAAGCAAGAAAAGCTTTATCTGAATACTGCAGATATTAATCTAGGCAGGAAATAAAAATTATGAAATAAGCTACCTGGAAACAGATTCTATTCTTGCTATCAGAGTGATTTCTTTTCATATTTTACCTTCTTTACCTTCTTCCTCATTAACTCTTTTATCCTCATATTTGTGTACTTTTAATGACAAATTCATCTCCTCAGCTGATATTGGAATCAACGGTTTGCAGTGGTGCTGTAAAAGGTTTGGCTCAGGATGCTCTGCAGTCGCAGGTCGCATACAGGTGCCACATTGACTCTCTGGATGTTCATTAGTGGAATGGGCTTTTGGTTTAGTTCTTTTATCTCCATTCTATCTTCTGTGCCCACCCTCGGTCAAAATCCTGGTTGTCAGGACAGATGTCAGATTCATTTCTGCTCTGTCCATAACACCACAGGCCTTGCTGTTCATGGAATTGTATTAGCAGGCTTCTCTTCTGCCTCTGTGGGAGAGACAGCTTCTCACTACAAAAATATCTACATAGTGCACATTCAGTTCTTGCCGCATTTCTTGGGGGTGAGAGGGTGTGTCCATTTTGTCTTTTGAATTTTCTTTATGCATATTTGAAAGAAACCTGTAAAGTGACTTTTCTAGGGGTAAAACTAGTAAACATGTCTGCTATCAGAAGAGAAGCTTGGCTTCAGGTGGCCTTGTCCACATTGTACCAGGAGTTGCTTTGACATGGATAGCAATGGTTTCATTCCAAAAGGATGTGCCTTAATGGCAGATTAAAATCTTCATGGAGGCAACAGAGATATCCCCAAATTTTGCGGATATCTTTTGCTGTGGGCACTGGAGCCTGCTTATTTGAATGCTGCAATTTAAAAATGTGTCTTATAGTTACTACTACATTTAGAAACCATTGTGTATGAGAAGCTAGCTCACAGTAAAAGAGAGCTTTTGGAAAACCCCAAAAGGTTCACACCTGCCTCCATGTTTCCAACTATAACTTAGGATCTGGCTTTTAACCTCTGTATCATTTAGTTTCATTTATACATTTTACTGTTCATCCGGGATTTGAGCTAGAACTTCACCAGGAAAGGCTCTGTCACAGCCCAGAGAACGAGCCTTTCACTGGTGGGATTACCGGCCCCCAGGATAAGAGTCAAGTGCCACTGAACTTGCTTGCCAGCTGTGAGGGGACAAGTACAAATACAAAATATATATGCCATGGATGTGGCAATGGGCAAAAAAATGAAAAGATTTATGGTTTGGATGTCAGACCAAAGTAATAAGATATGACACAACCTGTGGTTAGTTGTTATAATTCATAGATACTGTAATGGCACAAAAAGTAAAGCACAGGGCTGTCAGCCAATTAGCTGTGAGTTAACAGAAATCCACTGAAGTGTCAGAGGCAAAGACAAAAACACTAAAATGTTTTATATAAGAGTATGATATATTTATACGTGCCGTGGGATCTGTGCCCCTGTAACGTGTATTTTAGCTTCTGTCCCATGAACACTGGTTTTCCTGTGGCATCACTTGATTTCTCCTTAGAGGCAAAGACAATCTCCAAACCGTGCTGTTTTATATTCACTGCTCCCACAATTCTTCCTCCTGTCTAAATGACGAGAGGCATAAATTTCCTGCCATGAACTTCTATGTGTTAAATCCTTGAATAGGGATTATAACACAATGGGATAACCCTTTTTTTTCCCTTTTCATAGCTATGAATAATGACTTTCAATTTAAAATAGACAGGTAGGAACATCTGAAGTATGTTTTTGTAGGCCCTCTTAACCATTACAGCTCTGCAAAGATATCTGTAAAATTTGCTGGTGTTGTGAAATCTTTGCTTCTTGTGTTTCTAAAATGCCACACTTTCTACAAATAGAGAAAGAAAAATAATCTTGTATATCTCTAAAATCTAATTTTCTGTAAATGTCATTAGCTGTAGATATCCCCTGTTACCTCTTTCTGTTGTAGCCAAGGGGAAGAAGAAATCTTTTTGATCCTTGGGGTCTGTCACCGGGGATGTTCATAAATGAATGGGATCTCTTCAAGAAATGTCCTGGTCAGGAATTATGTTCACATGCAACAAACAAGAAAGAAAACAAAAGCAGTGGCAGGCCATTATTACAGATCCTCTTTTTCTTTCCCAGCATACCCCCCAGGAAGTGATGGCAATAATGAAACGTGTTTAAAGATAATAACTCACCATGATGACAAGAAAACCCTTAAGCCTCATTTAACATCTGACTTTATTGGCCCACTACCTTCACCATTTACTATACAGCAAAAACTTGGAAGACAGCCCAAAGAGAAAAGTCACAGTTGTATTTCTAAAGTAACAGAAACATGAGCTGAGTGGCTTGATATTCGCCAGCCAGTGAGATGAAACTGAAGAAAATTGGTTGTTAGAAGGCCACTGCTGCTACACACCAAAATCTCCTGTGGAGGCTCTTTGGAGTGAGGAGCAGAGGGGAAAGTAAGGCTTTTGAGAAGGCACTTCTGTCCACAAACTGCTTTTTATCTGAGTGGAGAGCAGTTCCCTGGCCTCAGGGACAGAGCACTGTGGCTGCACCACTGCTCTACTTGAAATCACACAGGAGGGCAGCAGCCGGAGACATCCAAATTTCCTCAGAGATAGCTCCTGTGTCTACATGGCAATGAAAAAATCCATGTGGAGATACCTAAGCTGGCTCTGGGAAAAAGAGCAGCACTTCCTAGAATGTCATGTTTTCAGTCAGAACCGCAGTGCAGCCATTTCCTGCCGTCTCTGAATAATTCATTGCTGTTGGGCTCCTGTGTTTTTATTCCTGCTGGATTTCAGTGCTGGTGTACACGCTGGGCACCTGTGGCCTGAAACCAACTCCACCTTCTCATGGTTTCAGAGGAGCCTTGCGCTGCAGGGATTTTGGAGAGGAGGTGGGGTTCTCTGCGCTGTTGGGGTGGGACAAGCAGATCAGCCTTGCTTTCACCCTTTTGCCTTTCCAGGAAGCCAGGCTGACGTGTGCAATTTTATGGCCTTGTCTTTTTTACAACGTATTAAATGTGTACATGACAAAGAAACCTATGAAGTGTTGGCTGCCATGAAACAATAATAAAGTTTAGTTAATAGTACAGTTAAATTTACTTTTTACTGATTTGTGGAGGGGCTGTTTTTAGTGTTTTCCTTGTGAAAGGTATAAATCCCTGCTAACTTTCCTGATGACTTTACTCAGCTCTCAGTGCTCTGCATTGGATCTTGCAGGAAATTTTTCCACTGCTTGTATCTCAATACCAGTTTAATGTTGTTGGTGGTTCTTGCTTTTCCTCAGTGGTCTCCCTCAGGCAGCTGGAGTGACTGCAGCCCCCTCACAATGAGCTGCAGGGGGAATGCTCAGACTTTTTGTGCTGTGCAGAGGTGTGTTTGTGTGTGCTGGAGGGGGCAGAGGGGATCAGCAGCCTCAGCAGTGCTGCAGTGCCCCAGCTTTGATGGGTTTCTCATAGATAACTGGTGTATTGGCTGTGCAGTATTGGGCTCATTGATTGTGCAGCAGCAGCAGCAGATATCATGCACGTTATCAGCAAGAACTGAGTAAAGCTGTGCTCAGGGAGAGCTTGTTTTGTACAGGGAAAGATCTTCTTGTTATTTCTCAAGTGTTTCTTTACAGAGGTGCCAATGGTTTGCTTAAATACTGGAGAAACAAACCTTTTGTGAACTGTGCTGTTCCTTTTGTGAGCGAATTTTCGTATTTTGCTTTCCATCCTCAGAAAACCCCACTCTGTATAGTTTGTGTGCAGCAGGAAGATGGGATGCCACCCTGCAAAAGCTGCTGTAAATTGGAATTATGTGAGTGAATTATGCAGGAGGTAAAGCCGTGGAAATAGAACAAAGTAGTAATAGTCACTTTGGAAGGCCTTTATTACCTTTAGACAGCAAAAACAATTGTTGTTAGAGTTTATGGCTCAAGCTGAGCCAAATCCCTTTTGCACCATTTGACCAAAGTGGTAGAAGTGAGAAAATGAGACGCAGAGTAGTCTCTAAAGACTTTTTCTTTGTGTGTAGTCGTCAATGAATGTACGAGTCAGTAACAATACTTAAGAAAATACAAAATTTGAATTAATTTCCCTAAAAATGAACTGGATGTATTCACATATTCATTCCCAAATAGTATTGTTAAATGTTACTGCTTCGTTAAAAAAATTAATTCTTCTGTATTACATAGAGAGTAAAACATGTATGTATGGAATAACTGAAAGTAAACCTCCATCCCAATCCACCATAATGACCAATGCATATGTATATCCACAAAGTGAGAGATTAAGCTCTACTAAATATTTGCAGTTTCTTCTGATGAAGTTTAAACAGGTTCCAGATCTTATTAAACTCTTTCACATACTTCTCTAGGCCATAAATTACTTCTTCACATGAAGACGTGACTGCAAAATTCATGTAGACATTCTAGCGCTCCCAAGATGAATGCGAGAGCAGCAATGTCATAAAATATATTCATTACTTATATTTGTTGTTGGTTATTGCTGGGAAGTAGTAATCTAATGTTTACTAGGTTTTTTTGCAGCTCTACATATAACTCAAGGCAGAAGTGATTTTTTTTTTCATTGGGGGTTGGGAATTTTTAGCAAGAAAATATTCACAGACCCGCACCTGTGTATTTTAAATTTGCTCTATTGAGAAAGTCGCATGCATTGAAAAATATTATTTTTCAGCTAGATGCAGGAAAAATTTTTTGTCTCAAGCTTAGAAAGTCTGAGTGAAGAACTTGTTCATGACTTTTGGTCTGTGCTCTCTGGTCATGAGTAAAGACAGACTGGAGGGTGGGGAAGATACAGCTCAGATGTCTTCAGTTTACAAGGAAGCAGAACTCTGGAGCTTTCTGTGGTGTGGGAAGAGAAATGATGTGGCTGCTTCCTCTGGTGACTAAATATCAGCACAAAAATCAAGGGGAGCGTGGGTGAGAAAACAGAAATAACAGAGGCTTGTCAAATTATTTTCTGTTGTGTAGAGCAGTTGTGTTGTTGTGTGTAAGCTGTTCACGGTACAGCAGGTTCTGAGTTCATAGAGCACGTGTACAGCATCTCACACAACGGCTGAAGATCGAAATTATATCATAACATATCTCTTGATTTGTTTTGCATCTAAAATACTTTCAAGCCCAGTTGTCATCAGCATGGCAGTCACAACTACATT
The DNA here is from genome assembly GCA_013400915.1 of Pardalotus punctatus. NCBI lineage: Eukaryota > Metazoa > Chordata > Aves > Passeriformes > Pardalotidae > Pardalotus > Pardalotus punctatus. The sequence continues at coordinate 1,048,621 of VZTX01020975.1, read as the reverse complement.
TAGACAAGCAAGGATTTTCTGATTGATTGTGTGTACTTTTCTGACAGAAGGCACCGGCATCACACCGGTCCCGGGTAAGAGGGAAGAGCTGCCTCTTACAGTTCCTCCCCAAACCTCCCCAAGGTTTGGGGAGGACAGGCAGGGAGAGGCTGTAATTTGCTGCCTGAGAATGGCAATACATATCCCACAGAAGGACTTTAGACCTCATGTGATTTGCAGAAAGATAGAGAATTGTGCTCACAGTTAGGGCAGCTTTGAGGATTTCTCATGTCATCTGCTTGCCTATCTTAGGGATTTGGGATATGCAATTCCTGCAGGCCAAGACAGTAGTCTAAGACCTTTCTGGCTGCCTGCCGGTCTCATGAGATAATTTTTGCCTACATTTTAAAACTTTACTGAATATAGGTCTTCAATAGCGAACACAGACTTATTAACTAGACCTTTTGTTCGTGTTTATTCTATATATTTTATATAGAGGAGGAGGTGCACCAAGGTGATCAGTGGGATGGAGCAGCTCTCCTATGAGGAAAGGCTGAGAGAACTGGGATTGTCCAGCCTGGTAAATAGAAAGCTTCAGGGTGACCTGATTGTGACTCTCTGGTACCTGAAGGGAGCCTGCAAGAAACATGGAGATTATTTAGAAGTCCACATAGTGACAGGACAAGGAGGAATGGCTTCAGATTGACAGGGGACAGGTTTAGATTAGATTGCAGGAAAAAATTCTTAGCTGTGGGAGTGGTGGGGCAGTGGCACAGGTTGCCCAGAGATGTGGAATCCCCATCCCTGGGAGTGTTCAAGACCAGGTTGGATGGGACCCTGAGCAACCAGGTCTAGTGGAAGGTGCTCCTGACTGTAGCAGGGGGGTTGGAACGAGATGATCTTGAAGGTCCTTTCCAACTCAAAAACTCGATGGTTCTATGATTTACGTATATTACACATGGCTAGCCTGACCCCTGAGAATAATTTATTTGGCTCACTTTGTGTTAAGAAACTCTTTTACTGAAGAATAGATTGTTTACAGATGGGACTGTTCTAATTTCCTTGTCCCTGAGTAGATGGTACTTGAGTCAGAGCCCTTTTCTCATCAAAATGAGGCAGGGAATAGGTACAGACAGGTATTTATATATTTGAGAGCTGAAGTGACATAGGTGACAATCTGAGTGAAAAACCAGTGAAAAAGGTGTTTGTGGCTCTGGCAAAGCTCCTTGTAATCCTTTTCAAAATTCCTTAAGTAACAACTTCATCCTACTCTGCTTTGTTCTAGTGTCATTTAGCACATAGCTTTTTTCATAAGCAATTGGTTCTCTAACCCACTGCTGTAGACATGAAACTACCACTTTTATGATAGGAGTCTAACAGTTTTAGCATTCAGAAACTGTTTCAGTGTGAATAGTTCTCCCTGAATACAGTGGAAAAGCAAGATGTTTGTTTTTCATGGCTCGGAGCAAACAGAGAAATTAATACTGGGGAAAAAAAGGAGTTGTTTTGAGATGTTTTAGGGCTTACATGGAAATGGAAAAGAGGTATGGGAAGTTTTCAGCAAAACAGAAATGGCATCACTTACTGCTTAATGTAGATCTGTCTGGAGAAAAGCTTGTTTTTATCAAGTTGACCTATCTCCTTGGAAACAGTCCACACTGTTCAGCAAGCTAAGGTTGACATGGATAAGAATATCTGTGAAAGATCCAAAACGGATCTTCGGATTCGTACCCTTACATCAAAGGAAACGGCAGCTTTTAATTCAGCATACCAAAGAGCTCTCTTGAATTTCAGCCCGCTATTGCTCGAGCATCCCGAAGCACAGAGTCCATGAGGTGTGCAGGGATCTCCACACCCACCCTGCCCTCCCTGGGAGCAGGGCCCAGCCAGAGCAGGAGGCAAAACCCAGCATTGCTCTCTGCTTGTATCAGAGCTGTGCCTCTGTAAGGACACCTCCCAATTATTTTGGTAGCCTCTGTGGTTTCAGAACAAATTGAAGTCCAACAAAGACATTTCCCTGGTGACTTTCTACAGACACTTTGAATAAACTAGGAGTTTCACCTACTTTTAAACTTCTATTAAACACTTAGGAGTGTACTTCTCTCACTGAACTGATCCTTTAAAATTAAATTACCCTCTCTTGGTGAACCAGATTAAAAAAACAAACAAACAAAACACAAAACCAAACAAAAAAAAACAACCCAAAACAAACAAACAAACAAGCAAAGAAAAAAATTTGTAAAGCAGAATAATATTACCTTGCCCCAGTTTTCCTGATTAAGCACTATTAGGATGGATGCCTTCCCTCATGTGGATTATTTCCTTGAGGTACTCCCTGTTGGACTGCCCTTCAGTTATCTTTAAAAGCTGCCAAATGATTTGTTAACTTGTTTGTCTGTCTCAGAGTTTGGAAAGAATTGTTTCAAATATAAATAGAGCGCTGTCCCTAAGCTCATCAAAACCTTTCCCCACATAAACTAATCTTAAAATGTGTATTATGTTGTAGTGCAGGCATTTAGCACAACCTCAGTGACAGTTAACTATTAGGCCATTTTCCCTTTCAGGAGGATATAACAAGTGGTTGCTAATTGCTATGAAGATGATATTAAATCTGCTAATAATAAGATTTACTCATCTGAGGTTCCCCAGTTTTATGAATGAGGACATTGTGCTAGACTGAGGACAGAGGGCAGGTAGTACTCAGAACTAACCCCCTCAGTGGCACTGTAACTGTACCTGGCAGGATAAATCTGGAATTTTTACTAATTAAAGACTGTGGCTTCACCTCCCTCCAGTAGGTGCCTAGCTTGGGATCTCTGAACTGCAGCTATCCTGCCTCTTTGTGCAAACTTCTAGACAGAAAGCTCTCTTCTGTATTTCTATTTTTATATAGAAATATATATCTAGAGCTTTCTACCTCACTCATAAGACCTCTGTGGAAATGTTGCATGGAAAAATTCTGCTGTCACTTTTTATGGTCTTTTTGCCATCACTGATGCAACCCCTTTTCAGAGGGGACAGTGGCACCTGTGGCACTTCTGCTCAGCTCTTCAGAACAGACAATGCTCTCTGTGCTATCACAGCTTGGTTCTGTCATTCAGAGCTTAAAGGTCCAGCCCATCCCAGGTAAATTATTAAGATGAAATTTGATCAGCTGAGGCCCAGTGACATTTAGAGAACTCATTGTTATGACCCTAAAGTGTAATGTCTCTGTAAATTGAAAAGTAAATTTGGCAGTTGAGGACTTCAGAAATGTTTTGCTTTGGATGAAATCATTCGGGTTTGCATTAGGTATAGTTTTGCAGGTTTTATCACTCATTAATGTGGGACAGAACTTTTGACTAGAGGCATCTCTCTGACAGCTGTAAATCTTTTCCATCATGAGGAAAATCCTGCAGCCTGAGTGAGTGTGTCCGTGTTGCCTGCTGCCGCAGGGGCAGGTCACATCAAAGCACCGTCTCCAGCATAGTCTGTGTCTGGGACAATGCCTGCAAATAAAACAGAAAAATCCAGAAACTCTTAATGCTGGTTGAGTGAACAACTTGTGGAAAGTCCTATTGTCTACTTTCAAAAAACAGAGGAGGTAACTTGGATAATTTACAAAAAGCTATTTTAAAGGTTAGTGACAACATTGGGTTACATCCCTTGAGAAGGAGCACCTACCTGTAGGTTCAGCTGCATGGTTTTACCAACGAAGGGTACTTTTAAACAGATTAGAAAAGCATTATGTTCTTTTTCCCTATAAACAGAAGGGATGGCATAAGTACAAGGTTTTTTCTTATTTACTTTCATTGTGTTTTTAGAATGACTTTGTTTCGAAAAGAACACAATTAAATGTGATGATATAATCCAAGCAAGTACTGGAAAGCCTCTTGATTATCTTTCTTATAAAATATTTTTAGGAATGAAAGTAATTTGCAAGAATTTATGAGATCAAGGATAACACAAAATTGTTTATCAAAAGGTGAGAGCTGTCTTTGTTCTGCAGAATGTCTTGCTGATTCTGTAAGCTTAGCAAAAGCCTGAGGAATTAAATTCTCTTCTATTTAGTTCTCGGTGCAGAAGTACTTAGGGTACCTCTCAGAAACATTTCTGTAGGCTTAGTTACACAATGAAAAAGCTGAAGACAAAAGGGTAATATATCTGCAATCGTTCCCCCTAAGTCTCCATTTTGTATCATTTTTCTTCCTAAGACTTTGAATTAAACAGAATCTTAAATTACTAATGTATATCAGACCTTAGAACAACAGATTTTCCAACACCAAGAGCAAGGCAAATAGATGAAACTTTAATTACAACATCTATATAATTAAGCAGCTAATAATAATCTTCTGAGTTTGATCAACTGGGAACATTGTCAGTAAAATCAATGGAAAAAAGATGTACACTGGTGTGTGTTGAAATGCTGATGAAAATAATAGTCATAATTTCCTAAATTAAAATTAAAAATAAAAAAAAATTAAAAACTAATTTTAAAAAAAATCCCGATTTTCACAGTTTTTAAAAAACAAATAAATCATTGGTTCTAATCTCTTGATCTTGATACCAGAGCATCATTCAATGTTCTACTTTCCAGTGTAAAACACTCTACAAAAACACATAAACAAATGTGTCCTGACATGTATAGTTACAGTGCTACTTAAGGGACTAGCTCTGAGTACTACCAGGCTTAACATACAGAGTGTTGTTTAATACTCCCCAAAATAAAATGCTTGCTAGTGAGGACTGAATTAAAAAGTAGATTGTTGTCTGATTTAATTCAGAAAATCTCTGTGCTAAATAAAGATTTATCTTGGCCTTTTCTCTGGCAATTTTTCTTCTAGGAACACTCTTAACAGATTGAAAGCTCAAAATACGAAGCTCATCTTTGCAAATTCCTCACAAAGTTGCTGCAAATAACAGCTAAATATTATTCCCAGAACACCAGGAATGTAGCCAAGAGTCGCAAGTACACCAGCACAGTAGGGTGTCCTTTCCTTGGATAATTTGCCTTCTTTCCTACATATTCGCTAGTCAGGACTTTTGAAACAGAACCAGATTTTCCTCACTCTAGGGTATGAGTTATGACTATTGGATGTTCTGATTTAAAAAAAAAATAGAGGCAAGAAGAGCAGTTTCTGGAAAAATAAGATTTCTTCCATTTTGCCAGAAACTGATTCAGTGAGACCATTGCTGCCTCTCCCAAACAATGTGTTTTCTGTGGTGTCCGGTTCCAAACACAGCACAGGTTTTGGTTGGCAACATGCTGCTGAGCAGGGAGGGTAGCTAAAGGAATTTAAAGGAATATAGAATCTTCTTTATTCCCATCAGGCTGAGAGCTTTTATAAACAGCAATTGTGCTTTGTGGTATATCCAAGTAATACTTGGCATACTCCAGGTTCTACGCTAATGTACACAATGTACAAAGTAATGTGGCATGGTATGAATCGATAAGGACTTTTTTACTTATAGTGCTATTTCAACACCAGCCTCACTCAGTATCTTGTGACCTAAATCCAACTGTAATAATTTGGAGTCTTTTAGGAACTAGTTTCCCAAAGGAACTGTGATTCTAGGTCCAAGTCACAACAGGATGTGCTGTTTAAAGAGAACTGTAGTTCTGCAAGTTAATTTTGTGTGTTTTTACAACCTGCTTTTGCCAAAGAGCATCTAATTGTTGAGACAAACAGAAATCAATGAAAGAGCAGCCTCCACCTTCCAGAAATTGATAAACGTGCAATGAGGAAAAGCCTCCTCTCCCTGGAATTTGACTGGCTCCATGTTCCATTTTCTGTGTGTGCCTTCTGCCCTATCGCCTGTGCTGTGCAAAAAGCAATAACCAGCTTTGACATTATCTCCACTACTTATGTTTCTCTAAAATTACATTCTGCTTCTGGGTGGTTTTTTCCCAGACTTTATCAATTAGGTTGTTCTTTTAACCTTTCATTCCTCTTTCCCTTCTGTCCCCTCTGATTCCATTCGGTGTATAACAAAATCTTTGCCGATCATTTCCTCATAAAATAGTTTAGTGATTTTTAAATTTATAGTGAGAGCACTGCAGACCTCACCCAGAATATACTACCTGCTATGTGCCTGAGGATTGTTTTTCTACATTGAGTTTGGAATGCTTAATTGTACATTTCTTTTATTTTAATGTGGAAAGGATTGGCCAGAAAACTTCATTTTTACCTCTATCAATTTTATCTTCCCTAGATATCACCAAACAATTAAACCAAGAGTTGAGGACAACTGAAATGTTATTTCACTTACCTGAGGGTAAAAAATCTTATCTTCCTTAGATGCAATGTAGATAAGAAATTTGATTCTGAAAAGCAGTGATCTCCATAGTGATAGCAAAAAAAATTTGGAAGGACTATTTTATTTATTTCCAAATAATTCAGTTTTGTAAAAACAAGCGGGAAATAATTTCTATTTACATAGAAAAAAGATCCTGGAAAGATCTTAGCTGCAAAATTACCAGCTTAGAGTTATTGTAATTATAATTAGTCCCTCCCACACTGTATTCATGCCATCCTGTCATGGCCATTTGACAAATGCTGCTGATTTGAAAGGTTGGATAAGAAATATGGCTTTAGACTTTTAAAGCAGGAGTTTAGCAGTTGTATCATCCCACATTTATTAGGAATCCATATATAATCTAAATACAGTGTATATAAAACATGCAAGGCACAGTTTTTACTATTTCTAAGAATGCTTATTCCAAGTAACTAAATATCTGTGGTGCAATAGAGATCAGCTATTTAGTCATTGAAAGGTCAGAGTGGTCCAGAAACAATATTTAATGATCTGTTAATGTTGAAAAGGTGGGCAGAGCTGCGAATGATCATTCGTCTCTTAGGAGGGAATTGATGAGTCTGCTGCAGGTACCCAGGCTCTGCTTTGGTTGATGGTTTGTTGGTTGGCACTAAGCAGAATTCACAAGGACTGGAATCAAATGCTGCTTTCCACGTGCTCGTGCTTGCCCTTGCCGTGTCCCACTCCCTCGTGCAGCAGCAGCTTCAGGGTGTGCAATCTCTATTTTCAGTTCATGCTGCCATGGTGAATCAGAAAGGGACAACTGAGCTCCTGACATTTGTAAAAAACCCTGAGTGTAAGAGCTGGATGAGAAAGCTCTCATTTGTTGACATGTATATTCCCTTTGTATTCTCTTTGTGTATGTTTTTGGAAATTAGAAAAGCAGAATAGTGTTCTTGTCATGAACAAAATGCACCATAAACTCTTGTGCCCCTCTAAGCAAAGACCCCACCAGAGTATGGTGAAAAGAGAGCAAAAGACAGGACTTAGATCCCAACTATGCTTTTGGACATTTAAGGCTGTGCATGGGTAGTTCATGGAAAGAAGAAATGAGGGAATATTTCACTTATGCTCATATAAAACATGCTTATATACATGAATATATCTATATATAAAATATATAAAACACCTGAATCTTCTTCTCATTAGAAAGATGAAAGTTAAATGTTTGGAAATAGACTCTCTTGGGAGCGTTAGAGTCCCAGAATTCCTTGAATTTAGAAGGTCTACTTTCAACTGTTGTTTTCTTCTTCCCACAAAAAGAGACTTAGTTAAATGAACTATCCTTTTAGCTAATTCATGGCAAATGAACTCAAAATGTTTTTTGAAGCTTGTGAGTGTAGTTTTATGGAATGATGATGGAACAAATGGAAAAGGAAAATTATTCCTTTGAAGGTGATAGTAAGCATTGCTTATGAAAGAGCAGTATCTGTTATAAATTAATAGAAAGGAATCCCAAATTGGAGTAAAGCAGTTTTGATTATTTTCTTAAAGTGGCTATTAATAGAAATTGATTTGAGATACTAACTCAGCTCTTATTATCTTGCTTGCTGTAAAGTATATTATTCTGCCCTTAATTGTGTCTTGCCGTGTTTGATAATGACATAGTCAAGGCTAGACTTGGTCAATAATCACAGCTGATTATCATCACTAAAAATAACTATACATTGTTAATTCCTTGAGTGTATAAATCACCCAACAGTGTCCTGGAGCAACTTTATTAGCAAATGAATGTCAAATGAAGTTAGATTAAAGAAGAAAGGTTGTATAAATTAACATCATAATAAACAGTATGTATTATGTCACTGAAAGATGACTGTGTTATAGACATACATTTCCATATTTAATATTGCAACAGTTTGACTCCACTTTCTGTATCAACAAACAGGAAGAACTGTAGTAACCATCTTTTTATTTTCTGCCTTTGAAAGAGCATTTGCTCTAAATAAGCTCTGTCAATAAACTAAGAAAAGAGCTAGCAGGAAAAAAAATCAATTCACAACCCAAATTTTGATCAAGCATTGGAAATTGTTCTCAGAGACTGTGGGGTCTCCATCCTTGGAGAGATTCAAAAGCTGCCTAGACACTATCCTGAGAAAACAGCTTTAGGTGGCTCTCCTATAGCAGGGGGCCTGGGCGAGATGACCCCCAGAGGTCCCTTCTAATCGCGACCATTTTATGATTTTGTGAAATTTTGGTTAAAATACTCTTAATGTTTTGTGGCTGAGCAATTTACTGGTAGTTCAGAAAGTATCTCTCATCAGTAAGTTTATTCTAGCTGTCTCAAATAATTCTGCTGTGAGACCTGGCTCACCAATACATATCTTCTTGTAGAAACCCGCAGCAGCTCTTTTAGTTGAACAGATGACACTAAAACTAAACCTAAACAAACAAACAAAAAAAAGGTTTAAAAAGAGTTTTCCAGGGAAATCAAGGCTCTGTCATGTGTTACACTTGGATGCACAACCTCCAATGCTATTTATCATTGCAATGTTCAGTCTGAGATAAAGATATTTATGCTTTTAGGTAGAGGCACTGAACCTTGAAGTATGAGAATTTGAGCACAAGGAAAATTTGCTTTGGTACTTTCATTTCCTATTTGAATTAATTCTTAAAGAATAAACTCTTCCTTATGGTTTGAGCAGTCAGTTTGATCTGAATTTCCTGAAAGAACTTATAATCCACATACTGTTTTCCCTCTTCTCTAGATTAATGTTTAATCAACATAAGAGTCATGTTCATATAAGTCCGTTTCTTTTCTGCTCAAAAGCAGACCTGTAAAACTTTAAATAGTTGTCCCAGTTAGCACAACACTGACACCACCATGAGAAGGATCTGAAAGAAAAGACAACATCAATTTACATTAATTGTTTCTTTAATTTTTTTTTTTTTTAAATTTTCCTTTTCACAGCCATCCCTAGAAATCCAAACTGCAGATTTTCAGTTCACCTCTTAAAGAACTCGTGTCTCAGGTCACTGCTGTGTGATTCCCATCATGTAGTTACTTCATTAATCACATTTTTCTTCCACCCATGCCGTATTGAGGGCTTGGGTGGGGTACTTCAGTTTGGTTTTATTTTATTACTTCATATGACACTATTAATCACAGAATTCCAAAGATAAACATCAAGTTGAACTCAAAAGCCAAACTGTGCCAAGAGCTGGCTTTAATACCCAAAGTGACAAACCACGATTTCCAAGTTATCATCTGTAGTACTGATTGCAATCCACACACTACACAGTCATGTCTAGGAATAGATCCTATCACTCCCTACGCTATTTCAAACAGACATTTTTTTTTTTCTAATTCCAGCATTTCAGCCAACACTTAGGTCAGACTTCACTTTAAACTTGTTTGTATTAGGTAGATACATTATTGCATTATTACTTCCCTTTCCTGAATATAATTATTTTCCATAAATGAATCTTGTCTTGAAAGACAAAATGATTTGGGTAATGTAGCTTCAGGAGAGTGCCTACTTAGGTTTTCCATGTGCCATTACTAAAGATATGATATTCATTTAAAAAGGAAAAAAAAAATGCCTTCATACCCTGAGGAAGTTCAAGAATCAGATTAAGGGATAATGGATCATTATCAGGACTATATAAACAGCTTTTGTATTGATTAATCCATGTTACAACTCTTTAAAAGAGCTAATAATTTTAGTACCAAATAAAGAAGAGATTGCAGTTTGCAGTGAGGAAATGGCTGTAATTGCCGTTCGGGTGGCGGATAAGCGATGATTATTAGACACCATCCATTATTGTGATCCAGCAGTGAAGCTGCTGACCACAGGGGCCGTTATTATACACACGTTAAATTGCAGAGCACGTGCTGCTCTCTGATACCCACTCAATGTGCTAAAATAACAATAAGAAAATGGATTGCTATTCAGTGTGCATTTCAGTGTGAACCTCCCAGTTTCTGGGTATTCTCCTTGCCTCTTGACCATCTTGAATCCCAACACACATAAACTAAGCAGGGATATTGTTTCAGAATGTTCTGTGTATGATGTGGTTTGACATCCAATCACACAGAAAATGTAGTATTTCATGATAATGCAAGACTCTTTTCCAAAATTAAAATTTATAGAAATAAAGGCTGAAAGTTTTCCCTCCCTGGCACATCTTATACAGTCACTTCTGAGGAAATGTGAAACTTCTTGGTTTTATAAAACTTGTTTCTTTTTGTAAGACAGAATTTGCTTTTGCATCTTTGTAGGTTCATGTCCCCATCAGACACAAAATCTTATTGATCTCTTTAATAAGAAGAAAGGAACTTAATTAGAATTATTACTCCCCCGTGTTTGAGACCTATGAAAGACCTTCTGCCATAACTGGGAGTTATTAACAGATAATGTCTATTTTATCTGTAATTAAGGAAAGAGAATCAGAACCTGGGAAAAGTTGATTTTAGAATAAAGTTTCAAGTTTATAGCTGAAATCCTTTTAATTTCATTAATCTTCTTGTAGAAAAGTAAAATCAAAAAGCATATATCTACCATAGCTGTTAACTTTTAACATTTAAATTTTAATAATACTAATAGAATTGTCACATTTCTTTATTCTAACAAATGTATGTGAAATGCAGTTTGAAAGGTGTTTTGTGTTAAGTATTGAGTCATCCATTTGAAACTGAATTCCTTATAGTAAATGGTGGCATTATTGCAATTATTGGCAATTTACAGTTATCAAGCTAAAAGCATTCTCGAGTGGATCTAGCCAGTTCAGAGGTGATGGCTTCTCAAGGCAGCAAAAAGCCACTTGTTTCATCTTTATCCTTCCTTGTAGTCTTGCTCACTGGTTTCTAGAGAACATTGTAAGTGCCCCATAACTTTGAATTCAATTATTTTAAAATTGTTTTTACAAGTTTCCATAAGGATTGCATTCCAGCTTAGCATTAATGAGGTCTCACAAAAAGCAGTTACCTGTAAAACACTTACAGCTGGGGCCTGCCTCTCTAAAGTGCATCTTGACTGTAAAATTTTTGCCAACAGTTGCTGCCCTATGTCAGCCTACAGCATCCATTATAATACTTATATCAAGGCAGAATTAGAATGCATAAAATTTTAAGAGATTATTCCATAGCTTGCAGAACAGCTCATTGAACTAAAAGCAATTGTCTAGATGATGTTGATCAGAATAACTATAAATAAGATGTGCTTGCACAATTACTGATAGAAAAATGGCCAGCTTAGAAGTGGTTAAAATTTCTGTTCACTTAAAAAATACGGCAACTTACTCTTCTTTTTGCACAACTTTTCCTCACCTTCCTTTGCAGTCGAGGAATTAGATATTTTGAGAGTGTAAGAAAACTAATCTGGAGTTTAAACCTGAAAAATAACCTTTGAAAATCTATACAGTACGTTTTAATTGAGAGCTTATTTCTAAATTGTGTCTCTGTTTGATTGCAAATTGCAAACATTTTGGTGGTTATTATTCCCAGAGATACTTGTAAAAGGTATGTTTTCAAAAATGTCACCACAGCGTAAAGCATTATGATACACCATTGACTAATGGTATTAAAGTAAAAATAGAGCTAAATATTCAGCAACAAAATGGGTACAGATGTGACAATATATTGATAATGTCACTTAGAGGGAACTTTTTCATTATACTTTATTTTCAGATCTACTTTTAAAAGTTTCATTGCTGTGGGGTTTCTATCACTCTTCCTTTCCTTCCACTAGAAGATTACTGCATGAGTGAGACCACTCTGGCTTTTTTTTTTCCCAGCATTCTCTCAGAATTTCTTTTACTTGAATTTTTCTCATTACTACAGTTTCAGCTGATTTAAATACTTCATTGACCTCCTTTCTATCTTATACTCTCTGAGGATTGCTATTGAAAAGTTACACTACCATTATAACCCCTAAATTATTGCTCAGTGCAGCTCTGTGTTCACTAGTTCTTTTAATATTTCATTGTAAGTAAAAACGTTGGTCACCTTTGTTACTCTGCTCTGAACTCAAACATTTCATTTATTTCTTTCTGAAATGTTAATCCCAGAACTTAGTATTATTTTTAATGCACATTTCCACCAAACTAGATTAAGAATTCATTAGTAAAACCACTTGAAATCACTTCAGTTGCAGAAGCACTGGGCTGAGCATTCTGAGCATTCACTGAAGCCAAAGCCAAATCCTCGCAGTCTGGGAGGCTGTTACATCTACCCGTGTCTGTGATATAAAGGAAGGCTGAAGCACGCAAGAGAGGATTTACTTGAGCACTTATGATTTGACATGTGGTTTTGGTCTTTTAGCATTTAAATAATTTCAGAGGTATAAAATTCAGGCTGACAACCAATACAGAAACAGAAGGAAAGTTTGAAGATGAAGACTTTTGGAGAGCAACGGTCTGTTGCATTTTTTCTTCCAGATAAACCATCAAATAGAGTGAGTAACATTCCTATTCCTACAGAAAAAAATAGGGTGGAGACTTTCCTGTTATCACAAAAGCAAGTTGGGTTCTGACTTTGATTTATTCTGACTTAAACGTGACAAATGCTTCATTTGAAAACTGTCAGCCATGTACAACATCTTCCAGCTGAAAATGAAAGGGGAGAAAGAAAGAAAGAATAGCAGTCCTTTTTGTTATGCTATTCTTGCTAAAAGAAAATGGCAGATAGTCATAAAACTGGAAGAAAACAAGTTGGTGATGTTTGTACCCAGTCAAGCGCAGCTTTTGCTTTCATCTGGATAATGAATCATTCACACATTCACAGTCAAGTTTTCACTTTCTCTGACATGAAGGTTTTAATCAACAGATTGACACTGTATAGAGAAAATTACCTGTACTCAGGGCTGTCCTAAGCTGGGGAAAAGTACATCAGCAAGCCACAGCTGCAGAAATATGTAGGCTTGTGTGGTTCTCTGGTTGTTTTGGTGAGGAGTAACCTCTCAGCCTCCTTTTCCTCCTAGTTTGCATGCAACTTTTGTCATAATGGCATCTTTATGTTGCTGTACCAGTTAGATAGTTACATTCAGTCCACAGATGGGATTGTTTATCACTTGTCTAGCAAGCCCTGCTAGTTTGCCAGTACTCCATGGCCTCGGTAAATTCTCTGGTGGGACAGAGGGGCTGCCCTAGAAGATGACATTCATTGTTTCTTTCTCACACTGCCTCTGCATTCACAAACATGACCCCGTGGGTTCCCACTTGCAAACATCCTGCAGCTTCCACATGGGCTTGACCTCCAGCTGACTTTGACACAATAATTGCTAGAAAAGAGCTGGACTTGACACAGTGATTTACTTAACTGTACACATATTTTACTGTGTGCTCTTTAAACTAGCACATTGCACTGTTTACAACGCTTTACTAATATATTTGAAAAAGTAATTGGATAGTTCTAACTATGTAAAATTGCTTATATGAGTGTGACAGTGTGGTACACTGCTGCTAAGAAGGTTTTAATCAACGCAACATTGGGTTCATTTGGTTACTAATCTCAGATGTCTATGCTTCATTTTTATATTATAGGGAGGAAGTTTCCATAAATATTGAAGACAAACTAAGTAAAAGTAATTATTTAGAGCTTAGGAGGGAGTGTAGCAATAGAATGAAAAGCCATATGAACTGTAGTAGAGGGTATTTTTATATAAAGTAATTCTTTGAGTATAAGCTAGATTTACAGGAAAACTGTGGATCATCAACCTCATATGAAAGCAACATAGTAAACTTGTTTACTTGGAGTATATATGTGTTTCAAGAGTCACCTTGTACAAAAAAGATGAGCTTTAATTACAATAAAACATCTGTTCCTCTTATAAAATGGAAGTCAGCTTCTAAAAAATGGTGGGTTTTTTTCCCCCTGCATTCTTTCCTTATGCTTATAGCTTTACAAATACTGTGGTTTCCAAAACTGTTTTCAGAGACTTTATTGGTACAATCCATCCCCTCTGTGGAGCTTAGCTGAGGGGCTGGTTTGTGACGGGACTTTGCTGGCTGGGCTTTGGGGAGCCTGGCAGCCCTGGGATTGCAGGGCCGGGACCATGGGCTTTGGGGATCCTGGCAACCCCAGGATTTCAAGGCTGGGACCATGGCTGCGCTGCTTTAGGTCAGTTTGTTCGTGATTCTCCTCAGCTTCTTGATGAGTGCCTGTGGCTTTTGCTGGGCTGGTGCGGGTGTTCTCTTGCTCCCCAGGCAGAGGAGTTGCTGTCCACCCCACTTCTGAAGCAGCCCCAGGTTGCAGAGTCATCTCTGGCTGGGCCGCAGCCCTGCCGCTCTCCTCACTGTCCCTCAGGCCCTGTCCCCATGGCTCTGCCTGGCCATCCTGGCTGGGGCTGTCCCCAGTGCCCCATCAGGGGTCTGATCCTGATCCCAGCTGCCAGGACACAGCCCAGCCTCAGCCCCCTCCATGGAGGTGCCTGTGGATTGCCCTCGGAGCTGTCTGTGGGCCCTGCGGCCTTGCCCGGGTGTGTTGGGCCTGACCCGCCCTGCTGCCAGGCCATGGCGCCTCTGCCTCCCTCAGCTGGAGCTGAGCCCCACAGGAGCTCACCGCTGCTGCACCTTCCCAGGCCTTCTTCAAATACAGTCTTAAGGTCTTGTCCAAGTCAAAAGCAAAATGAAAACTGCAGGAAAGGGAGTGAGGAACAAAAATAAGGTATTTTTTCCACTTTGTGTGAAGAAAAATTTTACACTGCTCTGATCAGTAACAGCAAAGGCATTTACAGCACCAGTTGGTTTTAATGCAGGAAGAAAGTTTAATTTAGCATGACCTTATTCTTTGGGTTTGTTTTGTTTGTTCCTCAGGGTGCTTTCCTGCAGCTAGCAGGGCCACAGCGCTTCGTTTGCACCCGAGCATCCTGAGGCGGAGGCTGATCTCCCACAGGGTGAGTCATCCTCGTGCCGCCTTTTCTGGGAGCTTCTCTTCTGGGGCACTGCTGCCACTTTGACAGTTTTGCTGCCTTTGCCTTTTGCTCTGTTCTTGTCTTGAGGATTTTTTTTTTCATCTGGCATCGTGGTAATTAAAGATAAGTGAGTCAAGTCTTACCTTGGATGAGGGAAGATGAGAGCAGAGGAAAAAGAGGCTCAGACGTAACTCTTTTCTTTGTTCTCGTCTATCAAAGAAGAACTTGCCAGATGTTTTCTACTCTTTTGCTGCTTGTTATATCATAAATTTGACACCTATTAATTACATGTTACACTTTAAAAGTTTTTCAGTTTTTAAAGTGATTCATATTTTCTTCTATGTCTTCCTTGCAATGTTACTTTCTGATTTTGTAATTGCAGACTTGGGTTTTTTAATGTTTTTACATGAAGTCTGGCATGAATATTTTTATCTGAAAGGTATATAGGAGACATATCGTGCATGACAAGCATATTAACTATATTTGATGCCAGTAATGGAAGTTGATGTTTCTCCATTAAAGTTAATGGGAATGTAATGATTTATGCCAGCTGTGAAG
This sequence comes from Pardalotus punctatus, assembly GCA_013400915.1. Classification (NCBI taxonomy): domain Eukaryota; kingdom Metazoa; phylum Chordata; class Aves; order Passeriformes; family Pardalotidae; genus Pardalotus; species Pardalotus punctatus. The sequence goes on along the minus strand of VZTX01020975.1, from coordinate 1,032,938 downwards.
ATATATTTGCTATAGGAAATCCATTTGTTTGGTGGAATGACACGGTTCTTTTTTCTGAATAATTTAAAAATATTTATTTGACTGGTTATTAATTCTCAATCTGTAAAAGTTTCTATTTGGAGGATTATTGGTAGTGAGGCTACTTCATGACTACAGAAAGTGCTGTTTCTAGAGCTGCTATGGTTATCCAGGGTTTAGGTCTACAATTACTGCAATGTTGGTCCAGTTTATTGAGAGGTGATGGGGAGTGTCAGGCTCAGGCTCCATCATTTTCTGTGTGTTCAGGGAGTGGTGGGGATGGAAAACAGCCCCAGAATGCTGGCTTTGTTTTGGTCACTTTGAGAGGAGGGGTCAGCAAACACGAGCCTGCTTTTCCATACATTTTTTTCCAGAACAGCCGTTGTTTGTTATCGGTGGAGGTTTGACCTTTGGCTGGGAATTCCAAGCTGGTGTTGCCACACGACCCTGTAAAGAGCAGCCTCAGCTGAACAAAGCAGTCTTTGCTGTGTTGGATGTTGCACTCTGCAGTGGCCTCCTCCTCACAGCTTAAAGCCAGCCTTAGTTAAGGCTTCCAGGTGAAAGCGTTTGCCTTCCTTATTACTTTTCTTTCATACTTAAACCCATTACTGCTAAAATTTCACAAAATAGCACTTCTGTCCAGGGTTCTGCCCTGTACAAAGGAGCAGTGTGTGTTTTGCTGTCCGTGCTGTTTTAGCACTTGATCTTTCATTTCTGCCTTTATAGCATGGTGTGACCTCTCTTCTGTGCTATATTGTGTCTGTCCTTGTGGACTCCTTTGCTTTCACTTTCGCAATATTTCACTTTAATTTCTTCTCAGACCATATCTAGTCTAGTGCTTATTTCCAGTGGAATTCAGGTTTCTTATCTGCAGGCCAAGCACGATTCAAACTATAAATTTCATTTCTTTTAGTATTTTCTGCTAAGCTACCACATTTTGAGAATTACTTTTTTCTCTGACTTCCCACAGTTTTAATTTTTAGCCTTTTGAAGAAATGATCTCAATGTTCAGACAAGTAAATTGCTAAGCATTTTCAGACTTCAATTCAACCCATTGTAACTAACTTCATTATTTGATAAAACTGAGTGAGAAAAGTAGATTCACTCAAGTGTGGAGTATACAAACCCCACCTTTATTTATGTACGGAACAAAATTGCTGGCTGTTCAGGAAATTTAAAGCATTTTAGAATTGGTTCTGTAGTTCTTTAACAACGATTCTGCTAGTGTTTCCCATTTCTTCTCAAGTTGTTGGGTTTTTTCCTTAAGCACAGAATATTAATTTTATTATCAGTTATGCTTTCTATGTGAGAGAGATGAATACTTTCCTTATGATTCTTTTGCTTGGCTGTTTTTGTACCTTAACATCAGAAAGCACAAATCAATTAATCTTATAATTTGAATGTAATTCAAAATTTCAGAAAACCTGTGAAAAAGGGATAGTCTTTTGAAGCTGACTAATCTTAAAAGTTAATAAAATTGCACTGTAGGCATTATAAAATAATTTAATTATTGGAGAAATTGTGACACTTTAAGAAACCTAGTAAAGCTGAGGCTTTATTAATGTGTAACTACCAATGGAGGACTCAACACGGAGGGTGAATGTGCTTTTTTAATACACGTGAAGAGGCCTGGTAGTGGGAAAGGGTCACTGATGTACATTTACTCAGGTATGGATGTTCTTTTCAAGGCACACCGAAGAGTTTCAATAGATTATGTCATTATATCTTAAAAAGATACTCTGCCAAACACTTTTAAAAAATAAATAATCTACTAAAGTCTGGAATTAGAAATAGAAAATTATATGCAGTTATAAGGACAGGTCTTTATATATATTTATTAGTACATGCACACACTTGTACCTGCAAAGTCACTCCATATGGAAATTGGAAAGGAAAAATATATTTTGGCAGTCAGAAAATACTGTTCTGCTTTTTTTCTTGATCTTTACTTTCAATCAACTGTAAAAGAAAAGTTACTTGTGGAGTGAAATAGCTGTGCTGCTAAATATGAACACTTTTGTTTTGTTTACCCACCGCCTTAAGCTTCCTCTGATAGTCCCATTTTCATCTCGAATGAATCAATTATCACTGGTCTTTCCACCTTCTTTTTTTTGTCTGCAGAGGCGAGTAATCTATTAGGGAACAAAAATTTTGCTTTGGGATTAAATCATTATTTATGTAATATCCAAAATACTCCATAGGAATTATTACACTTAGACATTTTTTATTATGATTCACTAAATAAACAGGCTTAGGAGAGAAACTTACCAATGGTCTTGTACTGGTAATTTCTTTTCTAGCTAAAATATGCAATCAGAAAAATTTCCTAAATTTCATATTTTTTGCTTTTGACTCAGCGAATTCTTAATTTCCTCTTCTTTTTCAAGGAACAACCAAGGGTGGGAAGGTTACAAAGGACTTTTTTTGAAAAGCATTTCAAATTTCTAAATAATGGTTTGGGTGAATCTGCATGAACACAATGCTTTGTAGCAGAGTCTGCTCTGTCTGGTGTGTCATACACATGCTCTTTAGCCAAGATATGAGATTAAATTAAAACAGATGCAATATTTCAGAACACAAATAACATGAATTCTACATAAGATATGTTTTGATGTAACTAATGCAGTAATGTCATGGATTATAAAGCCTTTGAAAGATACGTATTGCTTTATTACATCTTACGTTCAAATCTGAGATGTGGCTCCTTCCAAATATTGCTATTTCAAGTGATAGGTTTAAGTGTGTCTATGAAAGTGAGATACTACAGGGTAAATTCAATCAAAAATAGAAGCGTCTTCTGTTTCCTCAGCAGTCAATGTGTTACTACATAAAGAGAAGTAACTTATAAATTAATCTTACTGTGGAGCTCTGTCAGCGATAGCCTGGTTGACGAGATCCTGAACATGTCAGTCCCCAAGGAGGCCCCAGTGCCAGCTGGGTCTGAGCAGCGTCTCCAGCCTCGGAGGAACAGAAGGTGAAGAGCCTGATGTAAGAGCAGGCTCATCAGTCTGCAGGATTAGATCTGCGCAGAGGCTTCGTGAAGCCGGGCTGATCATCGCTTCTGGAGTCTGAGCATGGGGGTGCTCCTTGGATCCAGTGCAGCTCCTGGGACGTTGTTCAGCTGTGTTCGGAGGTTGCATGGTGCACCTGTCTGAACAGATTTTCAGGAAATTGCCTAATATCATGATCTGCCCAATTCCCTCCCTTTTCCACAAAAAGGCTTAGGAAGGCTTAAAGCCATCAGTACAAACCAGTACAAACCAAATGAGTCACTTAGAACCAAGTTTTTTTCTTTGGATATTTAGAACTTTGTACACCTAAAATTAAACCTGAGACCTTTTAAAAAGGCATTTCCTTCCTTCTCAGTATGTGTCTTAGGGAAAACAGCCTGATACTTTTAAAGGAAGGACTCAGGATATTAAATGCCTATGAAGCATTGATTAGATTTATTTTAGCTCTGTGTTCAACCATAATTCTTTATTTTTTTCCCCACTAATGACTGAGATTTGCAGTAAGTGAAGTATAGTTCTTAGTTCACGGTGCCATTTTGTTCACTTTTCATTGCTGTTGCAAGATATTGCACATGAAATCATTTTTAAATATTGATTTGCTCAGAACTGATTGCAGGCTCTGCTGCTAATCATTACACTATTCTTTCTTTTTTGTTCTGTTAAAGATTTAATCCCATTATAAGGCAGCTTGCTTTACAAGAAGCAATGTTAGGTGATGATGAACTCTTCAAAACTATTCCTGAATCAATGGAATTAGTCATTGGATAACTCCACACATCCTTCCACCAGCAGATGCTGGTCCTGAGACCAGTAGACTAAGAAGCAGCAAGATGTAGATGCTGGAAAGTAGAGGTGGTGAAGTTATTTGGCCATTTCATGTAAATACCATTGTTAATGTCAGAAGAACATTAATTTTCCAGATGAAAGAAACTTTGGGGTGAGGACTATGAAGTTACATCTTTACAATCTCACATATTCTATATATATTCCAGTGGCTACATATGTCTATCATAGATAGGCATTTACTAATTAGTTCCTAGGCATGAGCTTAACCACAGTATATATTTGTGCACGTGCTGTTAGCACACCACAAATGTGATGTTAAATATATTCACCTAAGGGGTTTAAATGAGTTCATCTTACCTCACATTTTATAATGCCTGAGTACCTACAGAGCTTGTTACTTGGGCTTAGTTTGTTAAGCTGCAGTAACATGACCATATTTCTAATCCTTAGAGTGTCAATATTAAGATTTAATACTGTTTAATGAATGCAGTTTAAATTGATACCTCTTGTTAATTTGGGTTAACTTTCAAGGTATCCCTATGATAAATGTGGAGAATATGATAATATTTGTTTTACTGTCCTCTAAACTAGCAGGAACCATTATACCTTCAACTTACTGTTCCCTAAAAGCATCATTTGCAAGCATGATTTTCATGGCCACACAGTCTCTTATGAATCATATAAAGCATTGTTAACTGCTGTGTTTTATACAGGCAAGCATATTTTTGGGAGATCGATGAGTATCATCTCTCCTGAGTACCCATCTACATTTTTATGCAGGCTTTATTTTCCACTTGGCACAGCATTTTTATTAGGTTAGTAATAGCTGTATTTATAAAATCATTAATGTTTTGTAACACATAAATGTGTAGGACAAAGAGATTATGGCAAAATAATTAAATGCTTAAGTCAATTTTACTTTTTTGTTCTGAAGTTTCTATCTTAAATTGTTTTGAGGAGGCAATAGTTTGAAATTGCAGGAGTTGGTAGTAAAAGGTGGAAACTGTTTTTCTGCATCAATAGGTATATACAACCAATAACAAAATCATCATTTGAAATGAGTGCTTCAAACCCTGTGTAGTGGGTGTGTTAGTGCAGGGATTTTGGGGTACATTTTCACATGTGCAGATTTCATTTAAGAAGCTATGGGAATGCTCAGATGCTCATCTATTTACCTCATGCATGGGACCTACTAAGGCCTTAATCAGCTCATACTGAAACTTTGTACCAGAGGCACTAGTCCTCATCAATACAGTCAGTTTCTCTCAAAGAAAGAGATTTAAGAAGAATTTCACAAAACTGTAGCAAAAATACTCCTTCTTCTCCCAATATTTACAGTTATTCTATTGCTGTTAACGTGTTTTTCCACCTAGATCTGTCTCTGTGAAACTCCCCTTGAAAGACAAATGCTTTGAACATTCTAGGTAGTTTCTTGCTCTAAAGGAAATATTTACAATTGAGTGCAAACCTTTTCTTTTTGCTTTCTTTTAAACTTTTTTTTTAAAAGAACCAGACTATTATGAGAAAAGTTTATTGTTGGAGTTGATCAAAGGGACAAGACTTTTTGAGCTCTTAAGCTGGCTGACACTTGCCAGTGTTACAAGGCAGTTGTTTTTATATTTTTGCTGGTCTTAATGAACTCACTGGGCTTGTTCAGAAAAGCAAATAAACACAGAAAATGTGTGCTGAGGTCCTGACACTTGGACTTCAGAGGATTATCCATAGTTAAACTTCTAAACTGTGTAGCTGGCCAAGGTGCCGTTCAACATGAAGTCAGTTTAGCATGACTTAGTGAAGGCAGGGATAAGCAGTGTAAGCACCAGGCCACAACAGCGACTGTCACAGAAGAAAAACAAGGGCGGGGGGTAAACTGAAGCAGGGGACCTGATTGCAAAATGTATCAGTGAAGTATAAATCTACTTTTGGCACACAAAGTTGAAGCAAAGGAAAAGAGGAGATATGGCGGTTATTTGATCTCTCTTTTCCAAAGTTCACAATCACATTGTGTAGACAGTGGGATTTTTTAACAATAGCAATATCCCCTGCTACTTCTCTGACTGTTTTGAAAAAGACAAATGCCACAATTTTAAAAGTATTCGTAACTTCCTTAATCCTTCCCTGCTAAGCAGAAGGAAATGCTGGTCACATTTAATTCTCACTAATAGATAAATCAGTCCTAAACAAAGATGGAGGTGTAAAATTTCTAGCTATGCTGGATAGAAAATTAAATCATCAATAAAACATTCCCTTATAGGCATATTTTCCATAATGTCTGTGAAACATTAGGTTTAAAATAGTAATATTTATTTTACATAATCAAAATAACATTCTTCCCTTCTAAGGAAAAAAAACAACTCCTTAATGCCACTGTTCTTAGATTTTTATTTATTAATGGCTAGAAATTCAAGCCTCATGAATTTGTTGGGAAGACTAAAGAGAACCTCTAAAACTATAGCAGTGTTTTTATGCTACTGGGAAAAATCAGTATTTCTCTGATAAACCTGTCTTTCAGGTCAATGGTCCGTGAACAAGGAAGGATTTCCAAATAAGCCCATGGATGCTTCAAAGGAGTTTTTGTCTATTGTGTCAACAGGCACCTCTGAAATAATGTTGCAATTTTTAATGTGACACATCATATTGAGCTGCATAATTTCTGTGGCAAACCTGAAGTCAGTCTGATGTTTTACAAGGGTAGCTTAAGCAATATCTTATTTTATCCTCTGCCTGACCAACAGCTTCAGCTGCTCAGCTTCAAACACAAAAGCAAAGCTCAAAGTTAAATTAGAGGGACTTTTGCAGGATTGACCTAAGATTTTGAAGAAAGTGAGGATATTATAACGAAAACACAAACCTCTATACAAAATTACTTTGTGGCTTTTATCTTTAGTGTAAATTGTGCATCTCTAATCTGCATTTGGAAAAAAGTTGGAATGTCTGTATGAAAATGTGTGACACCTGTCCAATACGCTGCTGTGTTATAAAATACATCCTGTGAAAGTAACAACTCTGAGATGCTTTTTATCCTCATCTCTGTGATATGAGCTGATGGCTCATGTCATGGCTGATCTTGTAGCTGGGGCTGTTCTTATTTACTGTGTGACACCATAACCTGATCTCACAGCAATACTTTTGCCAAGGCACTGCACAATTTGGTGTTCCTGATAAACTTCCACTTTTCTATGTATTCTAATAGTTCCAAAACTGTTGAAACAAATGAATAAGCCACTATCTTCAAGATGTGTGGAGCAAGATCCAAGTTTTGATGGATACGTTTGCTGGCCTTGGGTATGCTCTACCAAGCTACTAAAAAGAGAAATTAAGGAATTGCAACCAACACTTCCACCCCCCCTCTCTCTGAATGAAAGCTGAGAGCCAGCTATACTATTCTGATTCTTCAACGTGTTTTTCTAAGCAGCAGCAGCTCTTTTGGGAAATGTAACCATGGAAATTAGAAATTTCTATCCTAACAGCAATTTGAGAGTCATTTATTGAAAAGGGTGCCCTCTTTGAGGAAAAGATAGGAGGGGCAGAGGGAATAGGTTATATGAATTCACATTAATGACCAGGTCTTGAAATACTGAAGAGCTGAACTACTATTTAATGACCGAAAATGGATGCAAATTGTATCAGTGATAATGAACCAAAGAGAAAGTGAAATATATTGGGGTAAAAATAGTGTGAATCCCTCAGTTTTGAAAACCTTTTCTACCTTCACAATCCTTGCTATTCATAAAAGCACTTGATGGTTCTAATTGTTTTAACATCTCATCAAGGCTTCCTATATCAATGGGAATGTTCTCTCTTCCTAGATATGATTTAATGATTTAATCACTGTGGTTTCTTACTGTGAACCCTGCTAATAGGGATCCTACACAGATTACGTAAATTGTATTCACTCAAGGACTGTAAATAGTGAAGCACTTAATTCTATTACTTTTTTTTTTCTCCTCAATTTAATTGAAATGGAACAATTTAAATAGAGCAATTAGAGAGCTCTCTGGCAGCCCAAGGATAGTTAAGATTATCTTATTTTATTATGATTACTTTTAGGTCATCAATGTAGACAGTTAGTTTGGAGCTATGTCTTAGATTATGTTGATTATCAGTCCAAGTAAAATACATATATACAGTCACAAAGTGCATTTCTTACAAATTCCACCCTGTGCCCTGTCCTGTGGCTGATGCTTTCCACAAAATGTATTACTTGAGGCAGGTTTTTCACGTGGCTGCCTGGAATAAGCAGCTGTCACCCTAGCACCTTGCTTGCCTTTTCTCCTGAAGCTGTTTATGATAATGGCAGCTGAGTATTCAGAACATGTGCATGGTATTGTTCCCTGTTGCACAGGCTGTTTGGCATGAAGGCTTTCTCTGATCTTCTGCTCCTGTTAATGGGCTATTTAAGATGCCTTGGAGTCACATTTATTAAAGCCTTCAAGGCTAAGCTTACATGAGGAGAGCTTGCTGTATTTTCTCAGAATCTACTGTAAGGGAAGCACGTGAGGCATTGTTTGCACGGTCAGTTAATTTCTCTCAGGCTTGCAGGCAAAGTGCTTAATGCATGCAGCTTTCAAAGGTCTGATTACATGCTATGGCTTATAAATATAGACGTTTTTTTCTCAGTAACGTGCTTATTTAAGTACCCACCATTGCAATAATACAGTTATGGTACGTTTTATTCAGATTTCCATCAGCTTGCTCCTCCTCTTGACCCTCCCCTATAGTCATGGGTTAGATTCTAAGCTTGTACATCCAGGATAGCTTGTTAAAGTAGTCGGGATTTAGACTGTATTCTGAAGTTCACAAAGTTCATTCAGCCCAATTTTCAAAAGAAATTAATTTTTTTATCAGATGTCTATTTCTCTGAGGCAGTTTGTTCCTCAGTTCTTGATCCTGCCATTCAGGCTGGCAGGAACTGGTGTGGCCAACAGAGATTATCTTCCAATTTCAGTTCCATTAACATTTTAAACTAATTTTTGAGATATGTCTCCACAGTAAATCTCTACAAACAACAGAAGAGATGGTGACAGCTTGTTCTAGGGAAAAGATGTGTAATGGTTCAGCTACAGCTTCCGTCACTCCCAGCTGTCCCCCTGCCCCCTCGGACCAGGAGGGCAGAGCTGAAATGAGCAGGGCTTTTTATCTGGCCAGCTGGGGCCTTTCCCTTATCATTCCCTGTACCACAGAGACGCCCCAGGATGTGACACGAGTCCCTCCAGAGAAGCTGGGAGTTGTTCCCCACAAAATGCACAGCTGTAGGCAGGTCCTGCTTGCTAGGATGAGGTACAAGCTGTTTGGAACCTGACTGGTAGAACTAGGGTGGATAAATTGGATATTTTGAGGCTGGGCAGCACCAGGTCATCACACTATCCTTGGATCATTAAATAAAAAGATAGAAACTTGAAGTATTCTGACTACAAAGTACTTTCCTCACAGATTTTTAATAGAATTCTTGCAGTTAGAATTGTCTAAATTCTCTATGCTTTTAAAACAGGTAATTATATTTTTGCAAATTATTCCTCATAAAAACCTTAGTGTGTGAACAATGAAGCTGAGGATTCAAATTTTTATTTCCACAGGTTCCCTGTTTTGGGGTGGGGTTTTTTTCTGAGATGGGGAGGGGAGGAAAGAACAGAAACAACCTTCTACAAGTATCTAGGGATATTTCACAACAGGATTTCCTGTAAGGCTTGATAAACAAATCTTTGTATCAAAACAGATCTGAAATTAATAATGTTGTTTTTATTTCTTGATTCAATCTGTCCATTAATATAATTTACATTCACTTCTGAGATGAAAGCTACACCAGCAGCCAATTTTCTGTACAAACTAATATCTAAGCATGAGAGTTAATACATCCATTCTCCTTGAAGGTTTTTAAGTGGCTTGAGTCTTATAATGAAGATGATTGCTACATTACAGGACTGTGAGAGGTTTCAGTAACTTCTATGACAGCCAGAGTATGCCAAGCTATGCTAGTGTATTCTAATATGTCATATATTGAGCACATCTACTCTGATTTCTATGCTTAAGTTTGCAATTTTACAAATGCATATTTCACAAACATGATTGATATTTTCTGTTATTCCTGTATAAAAGCATCCATCCTCTTTTGTCGTCTTAAAAGGATTAACTTTCATTTATAAGGCAGATAAATTATAGATTTAACTAGTTGCTCAGTCAGTACAATCTAAAATTGAAGCAAGACCAGGACAAAGGATGACCTGTATTACACCAAGCATTTGATGCCTTTGTCCATCACCTTAACAACTGTTCTCTTGGGCTAGTACCAGAGAGCAGACCATTAAAATCAGGAACCTGACAGACACTAAGGACAGTTTGCACCTCAAAGTAAAGGTGACAAAAAAAAAAGGGACAAAGAACCTGTATTTATCATAGCTTAAATGTGAACTAAACACTTCTTGAACTGAAAATAACATTGCCGTATAAACCCCATAACTAAAATGAGAGTCGTGTAGGATGTCTTGAGTCATCAGGAAAAAAAGAAAAAGGGGATTTGAACTGTTCATCCAGTCTTATTTAACAAACAGTTGTGTGAATTATCTAAGTATTTCTGAGCACCCAGTCCCTTAGGGAGAGGTTGATACAAAGACTCATTACCCACCTGACAATAACTTTTGCCTGTGTGCTGTAACAGGTTGTGTTTTCTGCCTTCACTTCTTTTTTTTTTTGTTTCATTTTACCTGTCAGATTCCCTGACAGCACCTTTTTCTTTCATGCCCGACATGCTGGATGGGGAAAGTTATTGTTTTAACTTTTGAGTCCTGGCGAGGATCAAGTTCTCAAGCAGACTAAGTGAACTGGTGGATTGTAAAGGTTTTTTGTTTGTTCCCCTTTGTAACATCTGCCTATAGTTCCCTGCTCCTGGTTGGTCATATCAATGGAAATATTTCTGAAAGGATTCCTGAATATTTTAAAATAGATATCTCTCCAATTTGCAAGTCTTGCAATTTATCAGAAAGGTTTAATATCTCTGGCTTAGGGTCGGCCCATCCTGTATGTGTGGTGTCCTTAGCTCTGGGCAGTTTGTCTGGGCTGTGGGCATGCTGAGGAGCTGCTAAGGGGAAATAAAGAAATACAGGGCCATTCTGTTCCAGGCTTATTCCTTCACAATAACGTCCCAATCCCCACAGTGTGTTCCCCACTTCCTTCTTCGGTCTTCTGAGAATAAGAAAACATGCAAACTCATCCTTAGCAGAATTCCTATATACCAACCATTCACAGAAGAATGTATTTTACATTCTTTTTGCTGCAGTACATTTGGGCTATATCCATGCTGAAGTGCCTTATATAAGAATTTAAATAGGTAACTGCAGGACAATCTATATTAGGTCCTTTCACGTCCATCACCATAGCAATAATGGCAGGTAACTACTGCTGATGACTGAAATATGACTAAAAGATGAGAGAATTTTCTTTTGAGTTGTTTTTCATTGTAAAGCTGAAAGAAAGAAGGCTCTTTCCACATCAGAAAGTGAAAAATGTGATTTGGAGAGAGGTTACGTTTAAAAATAGATATGAGACCTTAAGGAAAGGGGAGTGCTCCTTCTGTAACCTAGAAACTGAAATCCCTAAAGAAGTATCCAATACAGCAAGACCTGAAAAGAAAGAGAATTTTAAAAATCCAGTGAAATAAGCAGGAAAAAAGGATCCTAAAAAAAAAAATGTGCTGCCTTGTCCATCACCTTAACAACCATCTCCCTGAAAAATGTGAGAAACAGGATCTACAAATGTTTAACGTATGACTAAATTGCTTGTGTACCTGGATTTTGTTGCAAGAATTGTGACTGAGTGGTTCTGGGGCTTTCTGCATGTTAGAAAATAGGTCATCTTGCTACTGTTCTTTATTTAGAACTGTTGCAGAGGGCACACAATTTTAGTTAGCAATGTAAAAATCAGTGCTGCCAGTAATGTCAAAGGGAGCTTGGTACGTACAATTTGTCAGAAAATTTGGCTGGAGTATCTGGCACTTCCGAGGAGGTACAGCAGTGTAACAGAGTGAAGAAGCCCTCCTCTCCCTTGCACAGAGCGTGGAGTGGCCAACTCAAACTTGCAATCTGTGCACTTGCCACTGAGTGAATGAAGGCTGTTGACAGATGATGCTAAGAAAGTAAAAGTGTTTAGTGCACTAAACACTTTTTTTTTCTCCATCAACCTTTACAAAAAAGTAAACTGAGCAGAGGAAAGTTGAGGAGGAGAAAACCAGCAACCAAAAAAACCTTTCAATGTTGATGAAAGAAAGAACAGAAAACAGAGTTGTTAACTGCTCTTAAATCTGGTGAGCCTGATGAATTTTGTCTGTGGGTACTTCAGGTCTGCAGTTGTCATTTCTGCAGGAAATGACAATTCTGCAGGATTGGCAAGGGATCAGAAAAACGAAAAATACATCTGCGATGCCTGCCTCTGAACAGGAAAAAGAGGATGGGGTGGTTGTGTGCTGCTCAGTTTAATTTCAGACTCCACACTTCAGGAAAGGACTGGGTTCTTGGATTAAAAGCAAACCTGAAGGGAGAGACCTACCTTGTAAAGACACAAAGGACTTAGGAGAGATTTGTTTCAAGCCTCTTCTTTTAAGTTTTCTCCATCTCAGGGGTTACGTTGTTCCAGGCAATAATAGTAACAACAAAACCCCCTTAGAGTAGAAATTGGAAATAATTTTCCAGATGACAGGCTCTCTTTAATGAAAAGCAATATAGCCTGACCTGAAGACTCTAATTTTGGCTTGGGGCCATTTCACATCAACACCAAAGGTCTTTACAGGCAGGAAGAATAAGTGCCTTTTTGGAACAATATAAATACATTTAATCCTGTGCTGGGGCAGGGAAGAGCCAACAAGAATTCTTGATACCTTTTCAGTGATTCTCTTTCCAGTGGTGCTGTGCTAAAGTAGGCCTTGTCTTCCTTCAAAGCATATGCATTTAGTATGAATTTCAAGCATTGAACATATACATAGTAAGATGAACAATAACAACGCTCAGACAAAGGATTAATTGTTCATGACTGCTAGCAGATAATGTTATGTTAAATAGACTTGAAATTATTGATAAATGCGCAGGTTGTCATTAGATCAATGTCACAAAATGTGAATTCATGTGCTGACTATGCAATTTCATAATGAATAAATGTTCTAAGTAACTCTGCTGTGCTGCTAAAACAAGAAGTTATTACATATCTTTATTTACAGGTAAGCAGTATTCCAACTGACTTGCATTCAGCAACCAAATTACAGGAAGGAGGTAACAGCTGAGACCCTATGGACAGTCTTTAATAGGAAGTGAAGAAATTACTTAGATCAAAAATTAGTCTTGCAGTATCTGGCCTCATTGTTGCCAATAAGCTTTTTTGTTAAGCCTTATAGAGCAGGTTATTTTTTCTGTATTAGTCCAATACATGGAGCTACTTTGAAAGTAAAATGAAATACAGTCTTTCATTTTTACTTTATATTTCCTGTGAGTTTCTTTATAATTCCAGTAAGTTTTCAGTAGTCATGTTGTCAATCTGTCAGCATTCAGCAAAATAGCTCCAGAGCCAGACAATAATTCATAGGGTTATTCCATATCTAGTGTGGTCTATAAATGTAAAATTATTTCTCAAAATTCTCACAGGGTTTTTATTTTTGTTAAATGATGACCAATATTTTCTTCAGAACAGAGAGTATTTGAGGTATGTTTATTTCCATTGAGAAACCCTATCTCTATTCTGCTTTTTGAAATCAGGGCTCTGATTTGAAGAATATTGTGATACTGTCTTGGCTTTCACAATGAGAAATTTCTGAATATTTAATTGTGACTAAAAGGCTTTTCTGTTTGTTCTTTTAGAAATATATTCCTTAGTGTCTTTTTTTCATAATAAGTTGTTTAAGTTCTGTAATGGTTAACAGTTGGGAAACTACTTGGACTTATAACTTAAGGCACTGAACTAAGGAAGAATATGATGCAGCTGAGTTTTAGACATTCAACTTCTATTCCCTTATATTTTCATTCCTCCTTCCATGAAAATATGCTGCGTCAAAGTTTCTGCATTAAGCCCGTAACTATAATACAAATCATGTTCTCTACTACCATAACTTTTCCTAAAAACCTCAATATATGCTTCATGTGCACAATTTCTAAATTGTTCAACTTCCTTTTCTATGTTTAGCTGTTTCTTGACTGTTCAAACTTTCAAAACCAGATCATATTGTTATGTAACTTTAGATTTCCTAGCAAGGTGGACTCCAGGCATTGATTGTGGCCGTCTACAAAGGGTTCTGTTCTCTGTTGTTTTGCTGGACTTCCTTGTTTATCTTTGTTTCCAGCAAGAAATACTCAGTGCAATAAAAATCAAGAAACTAAAATTGTGTTGTTCACATGAGATGACTGCACAACTCTATGACACAGCAATGGAGCAATTCCTCCTGTCCAGATTTCCCTGGTACAGGATAAGAAAAATTTTGCACTACCTCAAACCTCACAGTTTGAAAAGTGCATTAAAAAAAAAAAAGCATTAAAATAAGCCAAAACCCCCAACCTCCCCGTGCCCACCCCTGCCCCAAAAAACCCCAAAACCCAGTCAAAACCATTCTGATTTTTTGTTAGAATTGTATTTGCTCAAACTTGTGTGTTGGTTATCCTGTATTTCCACAAAACACAACTGCAGGGCACAAAAATAAATCTCAATATTAAAAGAAGTAGGGCTTGCCAGCAATTTTTTCCTGTACTTCGGCTCACTTTCATTTGCTTTCCTTGTAGGGCAAGTGTAGAACCTTTGTCAAACACCCCCCACCTCTCAGGTCAATGGAAATACAGAAATAAATGCAGGCAAATAGAAGATCCTGATTTTTATGTCAAGGTAGCAGAAGTCTGGATTCAGGTTCTGTCTAAATGACATTTACCCAATAATGAAGACCAGGCAGAATGATGAATGTGCTTCAGTGTGTCTGTGCTGAAATAGGTTTATAAACAAGCACCTGCCATAAATCACAAAACCAGCTTTGTCAAAAGTAACTAGGGACCAGATGCATCTTTATAATTACCTGTGACACCCATTGTCCTGCTTTCATATCCTCTGTTCCTCACTTAGATAATCTGTTTTATTTTACTCGTGGTTTCAGTGATTTGCATTCTGTTTTGAAATGTGGGTTTATGTCTGGGGAACTTCTCATGGATGTCTCTGCCAGTTGCATTAGGGACAGTAAAATGTGTAATGTTCAGTGGCTAAATGCTACAAATCATTTATTCAGGAGAGAAGACAAAACTACTCATTAGTACTTCCACAAGAACTTTGACATGTTTTCCCAGTCTTTAGTATTTTTATTTGCTTGTTTTCTGGAGTTTGGTCTTCAGGTAAGGGAAACTTCATAATTGTTTTCCTTGGCTGCATCTCATATTCAGGGTTATGCTGATGGTCTCAACTCATAAAGCTATTTTTTATCTGCAAAATTGTAGAACTTGTGAAGATTTTTGGTCCTCATTTGCTTTTGAGCTAATCTTGCAATTTGAGATTAGTTGGCTGTTTATGTGTCGAGATAAATTGTTATTTCTGGTTTAATTTAAAGGGGGCTAGGATGAGAGTTCTGCCTCCCTCTTAGTCTTTGCTAATTTTTCTACCTTATTGGGTTATCAGGCATCTAGAAACAGCATTAATGCAAACAATGTTAGGCTTAAAGCAGGCATCATGCAGGAAAAGAGATTAAAAGAAAAGGGAATATAAAAGCTTGGAGGTAAAACCTGATTGAATTTGACTTTTAAAAATGTTTTTGTATTTCCTACTGTGGCTACTGTGCTTAGCTGATGCACAATCACAGTAATGTGTTCCTTCATATTGGTTTACAAAAGAGTTTTGCAGTAATCATGGAATAGAAAGTACAGAGCCAGACAATAAATGCCTCTGCTCTTAGGTCAGCCCATTTAATTTTCCTTTCAAATCCAATTGTTCACCTGCTGTGCTTATTAAATATAAGCATAGTGTCTGTATTTGAATACCCTGGCTGTGCCACTTCAGCACTCTGTACCTGTTGCTTTGCCATTATTGATGCAAGTTGCCTCTGAGGATGTTTGTAAGAGTATGAATATATGATATTATGTCTTTTACTTGCACTACTGACCAGAGTTCTTTTTTGCTTCTCTTTTTATATTTTTTTTAACTGCCATAATATGTACCAGGCCATTTAATCTGGTGGGTTTAAATTTTAAATATAGCATCAACCTCACAGAGCCTACCACCCATCAGATATTAAAATATATTTTTAATAACACTTCTGATCACTTTGAGACTCTACCTCCACACAGAGGAATCCATTAACCTCTCTGACCCTTCTTGAGTGATTGCATATTTTATGCTGATGGGATTGTGGCTATCGCTCTTCACCTTTGGGAATGAAAGGGTCTCAAGTACTGGCAAACATCATCACCAGTAAACTGCCAGCATCACTGCCACAACAGAGGCTGACCACAGCCAGGATCTCATCTGTAATAAAGCCCTCCCAAGAACAACACTTCACACAACAGCACCTAAACAGGCAGCGTTAGCAGCAAAGAGCCGCAGCCTGGCCAGGGCAGAGCAGTTCATCCCAGCTCTGTGCGTGAGCCCAGGAGTGGGAAAGGCCTGCTCGGTTCCCTGTCCTTTGTGCAAGTTCCTCTGTGAGACTTTTCCACCAACAGCAAAGTAAAGTCTTTTTAATTTCCCTCTAAAGAAAGAATCTCTAAGCACAGAAGACAAGTTAGCAGTTAATCCTATCAACAACCAGTATTAATTCACTTTCAGGATGGTCCTCTTGCTGATGCAGTAAGCCCACAAGGACTAGCAGCCCCTTTGTTTCCATCCTTCCTGAATTAATGCTAATTTGGAATTGACCTCCACTGAGTGTCTATCGTAGAGACACATCCAAAGCTGAAAGTTACATCACATTACCTTCTCCTTCCTTCTAAATCTCAATGAGAAAATTCAGTATGGGACTAGATTAGTAAAATGAATGCTGCCTCACCATTAGTTACAACTCATTCTTGAGTGATCCTGAGAAATACTCTTAATATGTAATTTTAAAGGCTGACCTCTGAGTAGTATTCCATTTTCATTTTGGCTTCTGCAGATGCAAGTTTGGGCTAAAATTTGCATATGCTTCTATTTACAGTTCTAAAATCTGACTATAACTGTGCAATTTAACATGCAGCATGGGTACCCTGAACTTGCATTTCCACCACAATAAAATAATATCATGATGATCTCACTCTCAGCTGTTAACTGTAGCAAAAGATGAGCTGCTTAATAAAAGATCCTCTGATGCTTTTACCCAGGCTCAACAGTACTTTTATCTAGCATTGCTATGACTCGCCCCGAAAGTGAGAGTAACTCAGTCTCTTTTTAGTAGATTTCCTAGCGTGGATTAGAGTGAAATGACACCAAATGATCTGTGTTTATAAATACATAGACTCCAGTGGCGGGCAAAAATTCCAGAATTTTGCCCAAGCTGGCATTACCTCATTCACCTGATCCTAAGTTCAGAAAAAGAGACACCAGTGCAGAAGAGGTGTGCAAAAGGCTGACATGTTTTGTTGCAAAGTGTTGGGCTGGGCTTTGTTCTTTGTAATATCATGTTCATGTGACAAGCTTAGAAAAGGCAAGATTTATACAAAAAATATTTCAAATATTCAAGTTAGGAAAATTTCAGTTCATGTCTTTTAGTGTACATCCAGAACTCAGGACAATAATTTCTCCCACAGGAAAGTTACTCTGAATCCTGTACTACATGAGCTTTACTTTAGTAGACATTTTCTGCATAGTGCTCTTGGTCTCCAAGAAGGTGTCTGCGGAGTTTAGCATAGGCCACTATTTTCTTCAATCCATTTTTCTTTATTAAATATTACTGTGTTATGAGCAGAAGATTTGACTATAGCCCCAGCTTCCCCCCTCAGTCTTTCACATTTTAAACACACACAGATTGGATTTTGTTGCCGTTTGCATCTTTTTAACTTCTATTTTACCTGTGTTTCAAAGCTTGTTTTGAAGTGGCAAAGACTGCCAATTAAGAATTTTCTTATTGATCATAAAGGTAGTAAAGACTGTTTCTTTCCTAACTCAGTTGCAAGCATTGCACCAGAATTTTCAAGTAGCCTTTAAGCAACTGTCAGCCATTCACCTGTGAAAAAGGATTTCAAGTTTTGTCATGCAATTAGTGAGTGTTCAAAAGGCCACAGCACTGACAGGCTGAGCTCTGGCATGGAAGCCTCTGCACACACAATTCTCTTTCTTCTGAGCCTGTTCTCCAAACATTCTACTTAAGAGAGGAGGGCTCAATCAAATTAGAGAGGAGACACAACAATAAAAATGCTACTTCAAGGGGAATAGTCAATGCTTTGAATTAGGAACTCACATAAATACCTGAATAATGGACTTAGTTTTAAAATACAGCCTCACTTTTATGGGAGTGTTCCTGAGCCATATATACAACACACAGGCGCACACAAACGTTCATTTTGGTAGGATGCTTTCATACTCAGAGTATGACAGTTGTCATGAGCTCAGACATGAAAGGAATAGATAGCTAAGGTTTCAAGCCTGGGTTTTATATCAATCTATTTTTAAAATACTTCTATCTATTTTGCTGGTTTTTTATGTTTTAACACTTTTTTTTCATTAATATATGTTTATCTAAAACTGGCTTATATATTTGGTACTCTTATTATTTGGTTCTTAAATTAAGGTCATCTGTCCTCCTTTTGTGGATCTTCAAAAGGAGCATATTACCTTCTTGATAGTCATCAGAACTCTGTGGTTTATAACAAATTGGTCTCCTTAAAGAATTTCTTAATTAAGCCATTCAATTATCTTACATAACAGAGAATTTGGTACTGGTTTCCAGGCTGGTGTATCTTTCAGGCATAGACTGGATATAAATTCCCTATCCTCTGTGTACTCCAGAGGAGTACAGGTACATCCATACACATGCACAGACATATCTCTACATCCCCATGGCATGATCCATAAATAACATTTTTCTCTGACTTCTAGGAATTTAAGGCATTTTATTTTCATAATTTTTAGATTTATAGATTTGATTATAATAAGGAGAAAAACAACATAAGTAGACTTTGGGTTCTATTATGTCAAATAAACGAATATGAGGATTTATGTGATTAATTCTTGTTATCACTAGTGGCCATTTTAATTATTATATGCTTCAAAGAGATAAAATGCAAATTTGAAACTGAGGTATCTGTGATCTTCTAGTGAGCTACCTATATGCAAATTGCTAAATGATTTTTAATTGGTGCACCTCATCATTCAGTTATTTTAACAAGTCTGGTAGCTAATTTTCCTAAAGTCCTGCTGCTGCTGTTTATCTCTGCCTTCAGTAAGGAGCAGTTCATTGACACCAGCATCCTGAATCCTATTTATCATAAATAGTTGCAAATCAAGATTAATTCCCCTGGTAACCTGCAATGTAATTTTACAGTTTGACTATGAATGCATTCATTTTGCATCTGTGAAGAACGTAATTCTGATTAGGAACTCTTCATTGCACTTCATCTGTATCATGCTTAGAACTGAGATCATTTAACCATATTGTGGAGTCCATGTTATATTGAATAACAATAATGACAACAGATGCTATAAATTCAACACAATCTTTTTAAACACTGCAAGATCAGATTAAAAATCCTCAGATTGCAAGATGATTATGTGTATGGTCACTAAGCAGTGTCTAGAGTGATATTTATTTATTTTCTACCATAAGCAGTAGAAATCCAAGAAGAAATCACACTAGACATCAAAAAGAGAAGGCGCATTTTTTCTTAATTTAAAGTTGCCACAAAGTACTACAACTTCAGTCCCAGTCCTTTACTTGCAGGATAGAGAGCATGTTCCCTCCACAGAAGGTGCTTTGTGTCGTTTGAGTGGCAAAGTCCCATGGGCTTGAGCTGGCTGTTTTGGCTGGATTTGGGTTATGAATCCTATGAGCACCCAGTGAGCTGCTCTGATCCACAGACATGCAAAGGAAGCATTCCCAACCATCACAATTTGCCCTTGGGAATGGAGAGGTTCTAAATTTTGTCATCTGTTCATCTCCTCTAGGAAAATCTGCTTGATAACAAAGAGAAACACCTGTGTTTGAATTTATAATGCACGGTGCACAGGGCTTTATGCAGATTTGGAATGTCTTCTGTTGTTTGCAGTTTAGAAATAGAGCTTCAAATCCTCTAAAGGGCAAAAGGGCTTAGTTTTGTTCATCATTATCAAACAAAGCAGGATAACAGCTGCTAATTGTTAAGATTGATGGTAAAATATTTCCAAGCTGTAAACTTATTTTATAAGTTCTTTGCCTTTACAACTTTTACTTCTTTTTGAAACCCGAAAGCATTTTACTTGCTTTTTTATGTCTCAGTTTCTTCTAAAGGTCTTGAAGACTCTG
This sequence comes from Pardalotus punctatus, assembly GCA_013400915.1. Classification (NCBI taxonomy): domain Eukaryota; kingdom Metazoa; phylum Chordata; class Aves; order Passeriformes; family Pardalotidae; genus Pardalotus; species Pardalotus punctatus. The sequence goes on along the minus strand of VZTX01020975.1, from coordinate 1,012,715 downwards.
TGGGCTAAAAGCCTAGGATCAGAATTTCAAGGCAATAATGAGCCATCACCTACGGTCAAGCTTGACATAATTCAGCTACAAGCTCTCTTGAGCTATATTCATATTCAGAAATAAAATATAGTTCCTCTTTTTTAAAAGAGCCTTTTCTGAACAAATATAATATAGTATTTAAAGTAATTGGAAGTTGAGAAAATTATCTAGATTATTAACAAAATTATTTTCCTTTTTCCCCCCTTTAAATACTCAACCATGAAGGCCTGATGTTTCTAACATATTCATTATATGTTACAGTTCTCAAACTGAAAAAAACCACCCAAAAATACTCAACCCACCAAAAAAAAAAATCCCAATCCAACAACTGAAATAAATAAGGTAGTTCATAACTCAGGCTTCTGTCTGCAAAGTAGACAGGTAACATTACAGGATCTATATTTAGATCACCTGACTACAAGGTATATAATTAAAAAATATGTAAATTGAGAAAAATAAGACCTCAGTAAATGTTCATATTTTCATAATAATGATTGTACAGTTCAAAGCCTAAAACAACTATGTAGTATTTAGGTTATGTTGGTTCTGCCCTTTAAACCTTTCTTCATTCCTTCCAGATCATTGTTAAGCAGTTAAAGTTTTTGTGTTCTATTCCAATTGGAAATTAAAATGTGAGCCTGGGCTCCAGAAGGCCCAGCATTGCTGAAGTATGGTTATAGTTATTTAATCTTTCTTTCATTTCTTAAGGGTGTCATAATGACATGAAAAATTCCCTGTTTTCTGTCACTTCCACAGAGATAAAAATGCAGACACCTCTATTAGTGTGCCTGCTCCCCAGGGAACTTGAGCATCACAGACAGGTTCAAATAGGGTGCCAGCAGTTTGTGTCAGGCGGGTCTGGTGAGCTCCGAACGCAGCAGCTCTGGACAAATGAGCAGCATCGTTCCAGGCTGCAGAGCAGGTCATGATGGAAAGGGAGATACAACAGGTGCTCCTTAGGGCACCGCTGGGCCGTAGCAAAAGAGCAGAATTTTTTACTAAGAAACCAGAATTAAATTCCATAGGGGTGACTCCCCTCTACTGGCTCAGACTTTTTTTGCAAGACTTCTGTCCTGGAGGTCAAAAACCAAAAGGAGTACAGTACTACGATTGAGCCTAACTAGAGGAGATTGTGGAAGTGGTGCATTACACAGCTGCTTAGCATCCTGCCTTTGGTTCAAGACTTTCACATCATCCTCTGCTTTTTTTTTTACAGTAGTGTGACAGGAAGTAAAGTGTTCTATGTAAAATTGCTTTACATTGAATGAAAGTCCCTTGTTCCAGATTTGTGCTGTTAAGGGTGAGTTAAGGAGCCGCTCTACCAAGCCAGTCACTGTCCATTCAGCTACATACAGACATGGAGATATGCACACACCCATCCACACAGTTTACAGGCTTTGTGTTCTATTGCTGGCAATGCTCATCTAGGACTAGATTAGATAAGCAGTCTAGAAATCACCACTGAATACGAATATAAGTGATACATACCTCTGCTCTATTGCTTCTGCTACAGATTTTGAAGTTTTTGGTTGTTTTTTTAGGGGGGGTATTTTGGTGTTTGTTTGGTGGGAGGTTTTTTTGGTTGGTTGGTTGTTTTTATTTTGTTGTTGTTATTGTTGTTGTTTTGTATCCACACATTAAAGGTGTATGAATTTAAGAAGCTCTAACTTTATCACATTTTTCTTATTGCTTCATCTTTAAACCTTTAGACATCTTAGGCTGTTAAAGTCTTGTAAAAATATATTATCTTAACAAAGTAACACCATTTTCATTATTATTAGTATTGCTAATGTTAGTATTATGACAGTGGTAACCAAGGTATCGTCAGGCTGGGCATACTGCAAACTCAAAAGAGAAGATCGTCTAATTCAAATCTAATATAAAGTTTTCATTTCTGGAAATTAATCACCAGCTATTCCTGTTGTATAACCTATCATGTCTTAGACCTCTTCTGACTCTTGCTGAAGTTTGAGCTAAGTTTAGAAAATGTATTTCATAAGCCTTCCCTAAAAGTGTTTGAGGTCAGGTTGGACAGGGCTCTAAGCAACCTGGTCTACTGGAAGGTGACCCAGCCCACGGCAGGGGTTGTGACTGGATGATCTTTAAGGTCCCTTCCAGCCCTGTCTGAAATTGTCGGAAATTGTCTCACTTCATACCAGTACTGTGCTGTTGCTGTGGGAGCGCACAAAAGAAGATATAAGGATCTCTGCTCCAAATAATTGTTGTGTATTGCCAACAAGGAACTAAAAATAACGTAATTTTGTGGAGAAGGAATGCAAAGGAGAGGTGAGCAAAAAAGAAAAAAAATTAACTAAAAAAGGTTTTCGTGTTATTAACCCAGTGCTGTGCTCAGAAGTCTTAAACCAAATTAAAGAATTACCTTGAATTGGCTTAACCTAAGACTTAGATTAATATCAAACTGACACTGTAGCTGATCTAGGCAAAACACTCCTAACAGATTATTTTAACAAAACTGTGCTTTATAGTGTATGATTAATTCCATCTGTTCCCTTCAGCCTTCCAAGAAGTAAAATAAGCAAGAAATGTAGCTATGGGGTTTTTCTGCCTGCAGAATGATGTCACTGAGAGCACAACCTTTTGTAGCTCTGACCTGGAGATCCAGTCTAGCAGAAGTTTGTATTGTGGATATGTAAGAAAAACCTCCCCTATAATTCTACCACTCAAACACTTAGGAATTTTAACTCTTTCTCAAGAAAATGTTGGCTTCTTTTTAAAGTAGCTTGAAAGGAATAGGTAATTTGTAGCATTTAAATGGAAAACACTTCCTTTTGAGAGTACAAAAGAGCTTTCTACTAACTTTTCTTCCTTTTGATTCTGCAAAAAGGGTCAGTCTTTTCTTCTTCTTTGTCTTTGCAAGAGACTGTCACAGGTTGCAGCAGAACCATATTGCCCATCATTTTCCTGATGGGATCACAACAAATAATAAATTGTTACACCAAGCCTATCTGAGCGTACTCATAACAAGCTTTTCCAGTGTTAAATCCTCTGGATATATTTTTTTCACTCAAAGCAGAACTTTAGGAAGCTACTCCTTGTTCTGTATGCTAGGGGCTACATGCATAGTATGAGAGAGAAAAATATTCATGAGATGTTAGGCTACAAAGGAATGTAGGGAACTATCTGTTATTTTGGTTTGCCCCTTCCCCAATACACAGCAAATTAATATTAATAGATAATATTGGGGATGGAATTAGCAGTGTTTTGAAATAGAAGAAATTCCACACATGCCGGTGTGTTTTGCTCTGCAGCAAAGCCCAGGTTTTCGCGTGTTCCCCAGAAAGTGTTTGATGTGAGTTACAGGTAGCGAGAGAGACACAAATAACTGTTCCTGGGCCAGGGTCCTGCCTCATAGAAATGGCTACACAGCCATATGCTTTTTCTCATTGTTCCTCTTTTTCCTGAACTTTCTTTCATTCCAACTTGCATAATTACTAAGGCCCAGCAAAAGAAATGAAAAGAAACTGTTATAAATATATTTCTGCTGCACGACCTTAGCAGACTTTAGTATTGTAGAAAACTTCAGTGTATACTTCTTTGGATTTGGAATACATGCATGGATTTAGTCCTTCTAAGGTACAGTAATTAAAGCAATATATTCTCCTCAGGCTAATATCTAAGCTACTCTACACAAATCATACAGAAATGCATATATTTTTGTGCTTTTGGGTGAGCATGTACATGGGATAAAGTGAACAGTAGCATACTTCTAACCATAACAGATACATATTACGATAGATGTGCTTATTTTTTAATTAGCTATTGAAATTGCTTCAAGTCGTACAGAAAACAGTTTCAATTACTAATGCCACCTCTTATTCTTTTTTATGTTCATTAGTTATTAATAAAAAAGAGTGAACAATAAAAAAATTATTTTTAATGGCCTAACTAGCCCTGTTTACTAGGTAACTAAAAACAAGCTCATACAGGAAAACCACTTTAAGTAATGCATTTTGGAAATGTCTACAAGTGACATAAAATTACTTTCCAAATCCAAAAGTATTTAGCTTCAACCTGTCTATAAAAGACTAGGAACAAGTGCCTGCTTTTAAAGGTTTTCTAATGACATACTTTTCCAGTAAGGTAATATGAGATTAAATAAGTACTTAGAATCTCAGGGCTGTGAATAATATGCTTTTAAGTAGAAGAAGGGAACATTTATTTGGCTTTTTTCAGCTAGAAAATGGTGGATACTTAAAGGTTTATAAAACTAGATGTTGAACTGCTGACTAGAATTTACTTGGTGTATAGTAAATTGTTACTTTTCAAGGTGAATGACACCTTCTAGATTGATCTGTTTTACAAGATCCTTGGTACAAATATAGTATGTGGAAGAAATTATGTTGGTGCCTCTCTACACTTGGTTTGCATCAGAGAAATTGCTCCAAATGCTTAAAACCAAACCATAGCCAGAATAAAATCTTCATTCCTTTAAACCTCTAGGAATAAATACACTATTGAGAAGGAAAGACTTGCAGCACCTTCTGCTTTAGCCCCTGTTTTAAATTGCATTTGATGCTGTACTTTCTAAAAGTTATCTTGGTAAGCTAAATAACCACTCAGATGAAAAAATAATTACACCATTAATACCTAATGCATAACAGGTAGCATACATAATGGAATAATTAGGGATTAGTACACAATCCCTTAATATTTGCAGCCTAATCCTGTAAGAGCATGCTGAACTCACACTTCATCTCCATTTCCCTGATATAACTCAATTTTTACCCTTAGGCCTCCATCTTCATTCATTTCCTGTAGTTCTACTCCATTAAGTAGATCATCCTGAAATAGCCAGTTCCATTTGTCAGTCTTCTGTTCTGGTCCCAGGGTAATGTTTCTCTTGCCCTTCTTCCTTCTGTGTCTCCAGTGAAGTTTGTCATTCTGTATTTTACACTGGCCCAGAATAAGGTGTGTGAGTACACAGTAAAATGTAACTAGTTCTGAGCACTAAACTAGGCTACTTGTTTCATCATCTTTTCTGGACTAGGTTTACTCATCCCAGCCAGAATTTTGCTTACAGAAGTTTCTCGATTGTCTTTTGCATCATATTGCATATTCTTTTTATTTTTAGCGGACATGTGAAGGATTAGACCTTAGGGACCTAAGCACTGCATTGTTTAATATAAAACTCTGAGGCTCTCAATAAAATTTGATCCTAAAATAAAATCTTAGGACTCTGGGAACACTGGGATTACATTTTATTTTGAGAACAAAGGTGGGAAGAACACTGGAGAAGTGGAAAGTTGCTGCTTTTTCCCATCTGAAATGCAGCCAGAGAAAGCATTGCTGCTGCTGTGTTTTTGTACAATAACTCATTGGCTGAGCGCTTCCCCAGGATGTGGAATTTAATTACCACTTGTCTTTGAGAAGAATCACAGTCAATTCTTCACCTGCAGCAGGCCTTTTTAGAGTCCAGCTAATTCCAGGCTCTGGGGGAAAGAGCTGTGCTCCCTGGGAGTTCTGGAGTGTCAGGGGAAGTTCTCAGACAGTGATAATTTATTTCCTAGTGATCAGTGAGCAAAAGAATGTCCTAGGTTCTTCTCCCTCCTCGCTGGGCAGTTTCACATGTTTTGGACACACATAGACACTAGATAAAATACATATATAACATCTCAGACAATGAGTACCCATGGAGAAAGTTCCCAAATCTCTAATCTTCAGCTACCCTTTGGTAAGCTGCCTGGTTTTATTTAGGATATAGATACTGGTCCTTTAGAAGACAAATAAGTTTCAACTTTTTTGTTGCCATTTAATTTGTCCTTCAGCCAGCATGCTGAGGAAGTATGTAGAGCTAATGAAACACTTATGTGGAACTATCTCTTCAAAACCAGCTCCCTGGGCACCTTTGAGCTGGTAGACTGAGGAGCAGTCTGGTACGACAGCAATGAATTTGCACTATGCTGCTTCACTGATCTACCCTTTGTAGAACACTTCTCTAGGGCTCTCTTAAAAGCCGTCACACATGTTCCTGCATCTCCATTACATCCTGAATGATATGCTGCAAATCGGCCGTGCTGCAGCACATCCGATTAAAGAAGTAATTCAGAACGTGGAGACTTAAATGTGAATTCATTGGCTGAGTTTCTGGGAAGACTCTGACACACCTGAAATGTATCATTCAATTACAATTACTTTATTAGCCACATTAGCTTTCATTTGAATCAGTTCTGGAAAAGGAGAATAATTTGTTAAAATAGTCCTTTTTCTTTTCCTGGAGAATGAAGGGAGAGATTTCCATGGGTAGGTTTTTTTTTCTAAAGTTGATTTTCCATACGCCTATAGTGACACTATAGGAGCTATTCAATGCAATTATTTAGGGATAGTAAGAATATACATTCTCCAACTGTGCCACTATTAGTAATAACAATTACCAGGAATGTAAACATAATGTTAACTACTGTGAATTCATAGATAATTTATTATAAATCAGAACTAATTGCATATTCCTGGCGTGCCAGTGGCCGTGTGATGTTTTCAAAATCCTGCTAGCTGCTGAGAGTTAAACTCACAGAGAAACCGGTCAGAGCAGGCATTATTCTGAAAGTAGATTTCTTTACACAGTTCCCCTTCAAAGAGATGCAAGTGCAGAAGCAGAGCAGCTGCCAGGGAACGAGGTGCTGATGGTGTGAATGCCATCAGTGCCATCCCCCGAGAGCTGCTTCCACTGCCCAGGCTCACCGAGACGCTGGTGAGTCCAACTGCTCCTGCAGAACCCGCGGTGGGAAGGGCCCTTCCTGCCCCAGAGCTTGGCCCAAACCCCTGTCTCACAGGAGAGCACACCTGGGGGCCAACTTGGCAAGCAGGACACATCCTTTTCCAGCAAAACACCTTCATTCAATCCAGCAGTTGTTTCCATAATTAAACAACAATTGCCTGGTTAGGTAATAATAAAAACACCCCACAGTGGAGTGTGAAAGCTATTTCCCAATTAAAGAAGCGTGTTGTCCTTCAGCACACAGTCCCTCAGCACCCATCTAAAATATATTATTTGATCTCAAAGTAAGTTAAGCATCATGGGCATTTTCAGGCTCCTGAACTGAAATTGGTGATACAAATGGTATGCCATCCGATATTTAGCAGAGCATTTTAAATCCTTCCTTGAGGCCAGGATACAGATGCATAATTAATGTATCACTAGGGCAGAACACAGAGAAGAGAGCAGTCCCACAGATGGTTATGTGCTTTAATACAGGTCTCGCTCTCCTAAGCTGCTCAGCTTCAGTTATATTTGCTAGGGCTGCATTAGATAAGCAAGCTGGTGCTTCTTCTACCCCAACTGCTGGTGCTGCTGTTTTGTAGCCAGATTTTGCCAGTATTAGTTTAGAATTTCCTGGGCAAACAACCTGTTAAAGTAGACTGGTGTATCGATTAAGCACTCTTGTATAAAATACATAACTTACACTAGTTGTGCTCGCTCTTTCTTTTCTGTTCTATTATGCAGAATTATCAAATGCTGAAGGACTAATGTCATTGCTTCAGTTTCACAACAGTGAAAGACATTAATCCTGCAACAATGATGAATGGTGCAGTCAATTCAGTTCATTCTAATTTACGCCAGTTTAACTAGGATGAGAATTTGGAATATATTTTATAGTTGTTGGTACACTATTTGCAAGAAGCAAATGGTTTACAGGTATATTTATTCAGATGAGCATGGCATAATGATGGTTGTAATATAGATCATGGTCTAATTCTGGCCAAGATAATATTCTAGTCTCAGATTAAAACATGAAAAAAGATTGATGAGGTTTATTGTTTCCAAAGGAGAAAATGGCTTCTTATAGCAACCCATTGGTAAGAGAAGATCTTAAAAATTGTGAAGGGTTAGGAAGAGAATAGCAACGTGCATGCATAAGGAAGAAACAGTATCCATTTTCTAAGGAATGAGATCTCATTTATTTACCAAAACAGTCTGAAATAATTAAAATGAAGATCAAAAATGGAAGCCAGGTGTGAAGTGACAGATATATGTTAATAGTATATGTGCACTTGGGACTGTCAACTTTGGAATCTCAAGGGCTGACAGGGAATATTTAGAAATATTTCAGAACTATTAAAAGTTTTAAAAAATATATTAAAAAATATCTGCTTCCTACAAAAATACAGGCAACAAAACACAAAATAATAATTAAACAAGTAACTTCACTGAAAACATGATAATATTGCTCCAGAAAAAAACATCTTTATCTGGGAGGTTACTCACTTTTGTGTCAGCTGTTAAATGTGTCAAAATGTTTATAAATGTGTGTGGGGGGGGAGGTGTTGTTTGTTTTGTTGGGGTTTTTCGTTTGGTGGTTTGTTGGAAAGTTTTGTTATCTTCATCTTATTGGTGGCTATGACCACACTGAAAATTCTTGGACTCCAAGTTAAGAAAACCCAAAGCTTGGGCTAGTTTTAGATTTAGTGAGCTGTGTGTTACAAGGAAAGCTATTTCTGGCTTGATGTCTTAGACTTGTAAATATGTCCTTGTAAAAAATAGGGCTGCTGTTCATGTTATCATTTTTCTTTGTGCAATCTGGCCACGTAAATCTCCTCTAAGCGAATGCTTTTCTGGATTGGATCCCAGAGCATAAAAGACACTAAGGGAACAGCAATAATCACAGTGACGCCTCACAGCAGTAGCAGAAACACTTCTATCAGCAGCAACAGGATAAGTTAGGAAAAAAATGAGATGTTATTAGTGCAATTGAGAGTATAGATCATCAGAGCCATCTTTTATTCCTCTCAGCCACATCACTGCAAGAAGAGGGCATATTTTTCATGCTCTAATAAAACTGGATTCACGTCCTGGAGAGGGGATAAGGGGAGGATACTCTTATAATGGAAAACCCAAATGCATCAGTAAAACATTTCTGAAGTATTAAAAATAGTTAATGGTTCAGATTACAGTTCTCCTGAATTTCTCCATCCAGCCAAGATAGCTGCTTTTTCATGCCCTTGAGAAAGCTTGCAGTTTCCCAGAGCACAGCATTCCCATTAAGAGGGAAAGATCACAACTGCAATAGGTGAGCAAAGCTTTGGTTACACGTGGCAGCAGCACAGGTTTTCTAAATTCTCAGTATCAGCTGTTCTGGCTGTGAGAGTGCACTGACCAGCCCCTTCTTGGGCCTCCCTCCATGTCCATAGGCTCTGGCTACTGCAGGATGATAATAATTAGAGTCATATGTTGTCCATGGTTTGCCTTTTTTTGCCTTTCAGCAGGACATCCTGTAGTCTTTGAGGTTTTTATTGTGGCATTCCTTAAAGCATCCATACAAAGTGGAAACTGATACAGACATAGGAAAAGAAATTTAATAAAGTCATTGAAAAGAGCAGATCCAAAATAGGGAATAGAAATGCCCTAGTTTTGTCTTCTGAAAAGAAAATTTCATTAAAGAAATTACATTAGTTCTTGAAAATTCCCTCCAAAATTTTATGAAGAAATTTTTCCTTGCAGGGAAAGCTGCTAGTGCTAAAGCTTCCAGTAGATTAAAGAAACCAACAAGGCCTGAATAAAATGTTAGGTGATTCCCTTATCAATTCTATGTTTCTGTTTCTCTCTTTGGTCCAGCTCTTGTTTTCACTCTGATTTACCACTGAGTGATGAGAACACAAGGGCAGAGAAGCAACATGCCATGCAGGTCTATGTCTTTATTATTCAGTGCAGTGCAAGAATACTCTCTTGCTTTGCTAAAGAATTGCAGATTTCTGTATTCTCCATCTTCTCCATCTAGTTCTCAGAATAAGAAATAGGGGCATCCTCTTCCTTGAAGTCATTAATCTAAGCTGGAATGATAAGCAGTAACATACTTCTAATATTATCGAAAATAAGGCTGAGAGTTTCAGGAAATCAATGATGCAATCCTCCCCAAATTAATTTAAGCAATGACAATACTGGCAGATTTAACTTGTAGTTTTAAATTTCCTCTGATTAAACTTTCTATCTCTTTCCTTCTGCTACTCAGATGGAAGAAAGCAGTTTTCTAAAATGCTGTCTATAATTTTATGTCTTGCCTGATGTGTTATGAAGATACTCCACTTCTTAGCAGCAGTTTATATATGTGGGGTTTTTTTGTTTGTTTGTTTTAAATATTAATCAGTCTCATGGCTTTTAATCTTCGTAAGTAAAAATTTCTAGGCTGCTGATCACTTCTCATGACTCTCTTCTGAACTTTCCTTTTGATCCATGTCCCCAAATTACAGTGCTTCCCATCAACCTCAGTATTCCAGCCAGGGTCCTTTTGGTGCTGTGTGATGCACTGAGATGCTTTTCCTGGGATCCTCCTTTCCACAGCACTGCTGAAATCATGTTGAGACTTTTTTTGGGGTAAGACAAAGATGGTGACAGCTCATCAAACAGAATAGCTGAATGTATCCCCAAACATTATGCCAAAATGTTGAAAGAATCCGTTACCTGTTTCAGGCATGGTTCTCAACGAAGCAATCCCACCCCCACAAGAGTTACTGTGGTACTAGCAATAAAATAAAAGTCTCTGTAATTCTCCTACAGTACTAATGTCATCCTTCCCAAACCGCTGCTGTCAAGCCCATTCAAATCCAATTCCATTATATCAAATGGAACCTCGGTGGTTATGACTGTGCTCCTTTCCATGGAGTTTTTGAGTGCTCAATGGCTTTGTGCATTTTTGCTGCAGAGGTCTACTAAACACTTCTGTGTTTCTGGTAAAAAATTATTAGGTTTATAAACACAGAACCCCCCAGTGCTCAAAGAGCGTGAGAACAAATACCACACAGCTGCTTGGTAAGCTTCTGTTATGATAAAATAAAGGAGTTGGTCTTATTTCAGTTTTAATAAAAACTTGTCTTCTAATGTGACAGCACAAATAGCAAGTAGTGACCGGTCAAAGAGAACAGCTCCCAAATGGCTCGGAGTGTTTAGGCAGTTTGGCTGCTTCTATGTGTAAAAAGGAAAACTAGACTTGAGTCACAGTTTTGTAGACAAATGTCTAGCAGAATTTAAAAAGAATCTGAACTGGTTGTTCAACCTTTTCTACTCAGTGGGATCCACTGTATCAAAGAAAGGGAAGGCTGCCTTCATCCTTCTGAAATCTGACAGTGGATGTCACAAAAAAGAAATATCTTCAAAAAGTGTTCAAATAGAGGGCTTACCACATCAATTAGGAGAATTTTAGAGCTTGAGAAAATATCTGGACCTATCTGATACTATCAGCCCTGCTGCAAAGGCATACACAATGCCTGCTGAATTAAGAGTTCCCCTGAACAGTGAATAGGAATGGAAAGGAACCCGGTAAACTGAGGTACAAATTCTTTCCAGATAAGAAGCAGAGGTCTTTTTATCTTTTGATTTACACTAGCCAGGGCAAGATTTTGGCAAGGGAAGTTCACAAGTTGTTCTGGTGGAAAAAGTCTAATCATTTTTTATTCCCATGTATCTCAAGAGCTAAAAATTAGGCTGAAGTAATTGATGTTAGTCAAATTAGTAAAGAGATTTAATAATTTCATTTTATTTTTGCCTTAAGATTAATCTGATTTCACAGAGCTTTTCTATGTGTACAACCCCACCCATTCCCATGAAAGTCCTTGCTGCACTTTACTAACTTCCATGTCCAGCTGATAAGTTGCTCTCATCTCAAGGAAGTAAAAAAGTCAGATTATAAAAAGGTTAAACCACAACTTTAATATTGCTTTTGGTGGAATTTGCCGGTTTACACTTAAATTCCTTTTCCATCTCTCTCTCTCTCAAAATCTTTAACTTTACCTGTATCAGCAAAACGATGTGATGGTATTTTGAACTCTTCAGTTATTATGTGATTGTCTTGCATGGGTGGTTTCTTCAGCATCAGCTGGAAGGCTGGATCCAATCTTTTCCACACCTCCTTGGGACTGGGTTAGGTTTGATATGTAAAGCATTTAAGCTGTGAAGGAAAGTGTAGATCAGATAAATCCATCAGGCATTATGCCTCATCTTACGTGTTCTCTTTTTGAAGAATTGTACAGATAATTGAGATTCAAATAGATAAATAAATGGTCATATTATCTGTATCTGCAAGAAATGTCCAGAGTTCACCTGGTAGTTTGACTGTTGAATATACGTGATATATAGCCTGCAATCAAATTAATCTGCTTTGCTATAACTTTATTTTGCTGCAAATAAAGTCACATACAATTGTAAAGCCAAAATTCACTTTCCTTCTTAAAGCTACCGGAATACAATACCAGAAAACTCTCTGAGTTGCCAAAATACGCTTTTAAGGTATTGCAGAAATAAGCTTGGCATTATGTAATTTTTTAAAAAATTTGTTAGTGCCAGCATAAAAATGTGTATTTCTTTTCTTTATGGCATTCCTAGAAAGGACATACAATTCAGCAGAAAACATTTTATATTTTTTGTACATTTCTGCTTCCCAGATACTGACGTGCTGATGTGCAAGATACTGATATGTGAGTTCCAGGTCTACTTTTCTTTCTCACACACACAAAGAGCTGAAGAACTTAAAGAGTCTTGGTGAGTTTAAATCAATATAGTCTGCATTTTTTAATGAATTTATGCTAATTCACACTGAGAGAGAATGTTCTAAATCTCTCAAGAGCAAATGTTCCCTTTGATTGCATTTTACTGTTAGGTGTAAGCATTGTTCCATTCTGACATGATCACTGCCTATTGTTCTTTCTAGATGCATAAATTCCCTTTAAGGTAAGAAATCATTGCAAGGTGTCAAACATCCCTTGCCTGTAGAAGTCCTTATAAAGCCACTTCTGAAATCACTTACCTTCAATAGGGCATGGGAACATGCAAAGGATACAAAGAAATTGCAAGGTTGCATTAAATTATTTTGGATTTTTAAAATCTTACTCTTGGGGTAAGTCTCTATGGGTACATGTTAAGTTTGATAAGGCCATGAAAACATCCTCCAGTCATATTGGGAGCAAGAGCTGGAGCTGAGTGTTGAACACCAGAGGACAGTGACTCCTTTTCGGTGCTGGTTAAAAATGCCTCAGCAAATAGCAATGACAAAGATAAAACAACAGACAATTCCTTAGCAGAACTACAAGTTCCTAGAAGCTCCCATTTCTGTACAATTAGGTATGCTGCATCAAGCAGGGCAGCAAAACCATTCAGTTGCATGGTATGAAATTAAGTAAACTGCTTCCACCAGCTTGTAAACAGAGAAAAGGTGAGGCAGGAGGGTGGTGTGCTGAAAGTTGTACAGGACATTTGTGGGAGAAGGAGAAAACTAAACCCAGTCTTAGTGCCAGACCCGCTGTAGAGAGCTGTAGCTTCCTTTCTGGTAAAATACTCAAGTCAGCCTCAGTTGTCCTTGAGGACAACCTGAACTAATCTTTATTCTTCATTGATCCTAAAGCATCTGAAACCTGGCCATTGATATAATTTGAAATAGCCCCAGGTTTGTGTCTCACTACAACCTAGATGACAAGAAATCATTGACTGAGAGCAATATCTGGGGTGTGCCCTCTCTGCTATTTTTTGCCCTTGGTACACTCTCTAAAAATGGGTTTAAATACTAGTTGTTAAAAAGAGAATTCTGTGTCCTTACTTCAAAGTCTTTATGCAAGGAGAGTTCCATCATGTCTGCTTAGTTTCTCAGAGATGTAGGAGAAAAGGAAAGAATATTCACCATAAGGTTTCAAAATCGTGTTCAAAGATGTCTGCAAGAAAGGAAGGGATCAAAGAGGAAAAAAAGCTGAAGTAGATCTATTGAATGGTATATGTATGGCATGTGTTTTTAGAGGATGAAGGAGTAAGAACCTGAGAAGCAGAACAGACATCTTCCTGAAATACGAGAACATGTAATCCTAACATTTTCCAATTCAATAACTGGATGTAGGGGCTTATTTAGAATTGTTATCCTTTTCCTAGTGTTAATACCGCAGACCCATTTTGCTTCAGCAGCTTTTCAGAAAAAAAACCAAACAAAAACCTCACAAGAAATTAAGATGAAAGAACTTAATAATACACTCAATAAATAAATAACATCACCTAATAACCTCACTTTCACAGACGTCTCTAACGTCTGTGTGCTGGGTTTTCACCCACCACTGGAATGGACTGACAGGGAGTGAAACCATTCCAAATTGAAATCCCAAGGATTTTTACACAATGAAAAGGTAATCATCTTCCCTGGAATTTGGCCAGAACACAGAGGCTATTAGACCCTCATTTCACAACTGCTATGGGATTGTCAGAGGCAAAAGAAGCTCTTTTTCTGCATCATCCAAAGGATGACACCGTTAGTAGAACAGTGACTCAAATCTGTCATGTTCTCTTATTTAAGCAGAGACCTGGCTTGACCTCTTTTAGCGCAGGAGAATCTGACAGGCTCGCAGCCTCAGGTGAACTGCCATGGCTGTAGGCTTGCTGCCAGACAAGAGACACTGAGCCTTGTAAAGAAATCTATCTGGAATAATTGGAAGTCAGACTTTTCATGGAGAATTACTGCAGCGTATTTTGGTCTGCATTTAAGTTGTTTGGTCAGATCAGCATTCCTGAGAGAGAAAAAGAGAAAGAAATACAGTAATATACATAACAGGCTTATCATGGAGTTATCTAGGTGGCTAATGGAATATTTTAATGCATGCAGAACCCTGTGAAATTTGCACTAAAGAGTCCTAACTTCCCAGGGTATCTCTCCCTGTGTTTCAGAGTGTTTGAGTGCGTGAGAAAATGCAAAGCAGCTCGTTCTGAATCACACAAACTGAAGGATATTGATCTTCCTGACTCTCCTTCTGCCAACATGCTGCTGCATCTTACATTAGAATCCAAATCCTTTCTTTTTGGTTCCCCCTTTCATATCTGAAAAAGTTTCCTGTAGCAGCATATTTTCAACATAATGGATTGGGCTGTCAGTGAACTTTCCTAATAGCCTTCTTTAATTTGCCTTTTTCCCTTCAATCCTGTGTTCCCTAGTCACAGTCCTTTAGACAATCCTAAGCAATGCTGGTTTTTTTCTCTGTATTTGCCATTTCTTTTCCTAGAACATTTGTAAATGATAATTGAATTCTCTTCTTCACTTTCTTGTGCTATAAATGGTAAAATCAGTTTTGAAACTTAGCCTATTAATGGACTTTGTTGGTCTTAGGATATACATGAATTTATTATCACTTCCTGAAATTGCAAAGCTCAGCTGGAATTCTACCACATAGATTCATCAGAGGATCGTGCAATAGGGACAGCTTTTCCCTCTTAGCAATGGTCCTGGGGAAGAGCCTTTAAGATAATAATAATGATGTGAGGTTAAAAATCTGTGAAGTGAGAAAAACCTGATAAAGCTGCTTCCTTAAAATAATTTACAATCATTCACTGTCTTCTACTTTAATTGATTGATTTCAATCATAAAATAAAATTATCCAAGTTGGAATATACTGACCATTTTAAAACTGCACTGTGCATTGTAGTAAGAACACCAACCAGTTAGTTCTGTGGCAGTTACTTCCAAACAGATAAAGAGTTAATTATGTGCTTAATTCTCAGCATGTTAGAAATCCTACTGAAGCTGGGGGGGATTATTCACCTACTTAAATTCTGTTTATGCATTTTGCTGAATTAGAGCCAACAAGATATTAAAGTCATTGTGAAACAGTCCAAAGTGCTTTCAGGAAACATAAAGTGCATGTATTGGACCCAGTGCAACAGAGAGGAACTTGTGGAATGCAGCAGCCCATTGCTATATAGCTAATCTTGGCTAACATGACTGAGGGATTTATAATTTTACTGTGTGACCCAGCACAATTCAAATCAGAATTTTTCTCGCCAGGAAATTTAAGCCAGGCTTTAGCTGAACCACATATTACTACATTTAGTAAATGTAAGTAGTTATTTATCGGTCTTTAAAACAAGGACTTTTTTATTACTTGTATGTTAGTATAGTGACTGAAACACTAAGAAACATTATTTTTGGTAATGGTTTCAGCTTCTATTAATATTGTTACTGAAAGATAAATTATTGACATGAAATTATAATTTGTATGAACATTAGAATAGCAGCATTGTCAGGTTTACAGGCCTCACTAGTAAAACATTAGGAATTTTGTTTAGCATCAGCTCTATAGAGAAATGGGCTTTATTAAATGTATGCTTCCATAATTCTGTGTCATCTTCTAATCCATGTTAGCCATGTTTTAGACTGCCAGGCTTAAACCCAGGGGGCTGCAAATGATTTGGTGCCAGTAGGTCTGTGCAGTGAAAATGGAGCAATAGTGGCCATTTAAATGTGCACTGCAGCATGGCCAGCTAGAATGTCTTTCAAAGAGAAAAATGTACAGTAACATAAGAGAAATATCATATTCAATCATTTATGAAGAATAAACAGGGCAACATTTCCTCTTTGCTCTCCAGTGTGTACTCAGCATGCTCTTGTGAGTTGTAGCATAGCACTTTATTTACAAAGAATGAAGTGAAATATCAATAATTGTTTATCTTCTTTGGATGGCCTCAAAGTATGCTGGCTGTGTTCTCAAAACCCTGTACTTCCCAGGAGAAGGGAGCAATTGAGTAAGATTTCAAAAGGACATAAAGCAGAAAAATGATTTGTCTACGTGCAACGTGATCCCTCACTGCACTGCATGCAATGGTAATGCATCCGTGTGTGTTGGCAGCCGTCCCCTGCATTTATTGTGGCTCCATGGGTTGGGTATTTGATGGAGTCAACGGTCTGATCTGATTCTCGTGAACTCATGTGGCTGTGAAGTGCAGCGTGCTTGGGTAGTTTTCTTATTTGAAAAATCAGGTCAATAAAATAAAATCAGGTTCACAGCTTTACAGGAAATAAAATAAGGATCTTAGCTTGTCCTCACAATGAATGACAAGTAGCATTTGCCAAGGCCTGAAAATAAAATTCATTGTCTTCTCTCCTTTCTCACTCACAACTCATCTCATTCTTCAAATTCCCTGCCCCAAGCTTAACAAAGGTAGTGATGTGAAGCAGTTCTTATGATTTCCTGATTTCAACAGAAACAGTAAATATGGGAAATTTGCCTCTCCCTCAAGAAAATGCAATGCTGCCTGTATTGAAGTGTAATAAGCTAAAAGTTAAATAATGGGAATATTTCCTTAATAACAAGAAATTATGCTAATTATATAAATTATACACATCAAATGATTACTGCACAACATGATAACATTGATCCGCAGATTTTTAAACCTATTTTGGGGTAACCAAACTACAGAAAGTGTTGTACTGAAATTTAGGAAGTATCGCTTTTTGCAGGCTTACAGTCATTAGCCTGGTAGATTTCTAGACTCCAGTCATGACTATGTGTTTGAATCCTGGCAAAAGCAGGGTGTATGTTCCAGACCCTTCCTGTGTGGAGAGGCTGTGACTTAGTTAGCCCATGCAGTGAACTTGGGAAGAGAGGAGGTTTTGTGAATCCTTAACTTGGTATAAACCTTCATTGGACAGGGGGTACATCACTTGACAAGACTACTAGCTGTGAGGTTTGGAGGGGTACAATGCCTTTGCAGCTGCCAGACACCTTGAAGCAATTTTTTCTACAGATTTTGTTTTTATATTGACCAGCAGGTCTGGCAAGGCCGGTGCAGACATGACTTTGTGGAGCTGTGGTTAAGAATTACCATCACATCTCTGGTGGGAAGGTTGTTTATGTCAAAGAGCTGGCCAGGTTTTCAAAAATTCAGCTAACCTTTAGCTCTGAGAACTTTCATAAAAACAGAAATTTATGAATACTTCAGGTGAAAGTGCTCCATAATAATGAGATAATATTTTATTATTTGATTTGCCTTTAGTCAACAAATACTATCTCAAATAAACTCTCAATGTTTCTAACCTATCTCCATACCCAAAGATCTTTCATATGCAAGAATGTAAACCTCTCTGTACTAATGCTAAAGTTAAATTAGGGCAGCCATTCCTTTTAAAAATACTTCCATATTGCTATCAAGTATTTCTAAGCTATTACATGAGAGCTATAATGTAGCTAATGGTTATTATCATGCAGATAAGTCTTTATTGGACAACTGAGTCTTGAAGTCTAAAAAAGGCTGAGATACTTAAATGCTGGAAGGATTGTAACACATGCTAGTTAAAGTTGTAACACGCAACTTCCAATGACTTTCAGATTAATTTGTGACAAATAATTTCACCTTTTTTCTTTTCTGCTGTTAGGATGAAGGAGAGGTTTTATTCTTGACTGTAACAGTCATGGCTAAAGAAAGCCACACTAATGTCACCTACACTGTAACTTCAGCAGTTCAGTTTCCTTTGCTCCTGGGAACTGATTCTATTATATTTACTGTTTGTACAGTACTTCCAAACAAATATCATTCTTACCATTGAGAAAATAAGGGATGGGAAAAATAGAAGAACCAACAGGAAAACCTGAGCTGCAACAACAAAACTACTTTATGTTACCATGCCACATGTTAATTAAGTACTTATTTCACCTGGCACCAGAAATGTATCTGATGTATGGAATTGGTTCAGTTTCACTTGAAGAAAAATAACAGTTTAAACTATTTTTTCTTTAATGTTCAATTCAACTCCTTTACAGAAAAAAAAATACACATTTTGAGGGATTTAAACTGATTTTGAAAATTGGATTTTCTTTCATTTTTATTGTAATTTTAACATCAAATTCTTCTGTTAAATTGAAGTAAACCTAAAGGCTGATATACAGACCATGGGATCCTAGTCTAAAGAACCACACAAACCTTAGAAAATTTTAAATTTTTTCTGTAAACTTCAAAGTTTTGTGTAAGGCTACAGACACAAAAGGAAATTCTGGGCATGTGATTCTTTCTGTTTTCATACATACTGATTTTGCATGAAAACAATTTCACTGGTGCCATAAATTAAAAGGAAAAAAGAGTGTTTGTTTTTGCAGTAAAAAACGGTTTATCCACAGTAATGCTGCAAGTCAGTAGAAAAACTACTATGAGGTGAAAGAGTTTTGAGCTTTTTTATACGGGAAAGTTCAGTCTCCAATGAAATTAGATCCTTTGCTTTGAGTTAGACCATTATCCTGTATTTCAGTGAACCCACATTTAATTTCAGCTCCTAAGGCCGTATCCGTTTATTTCGGCATGGTGGTTTGCTCAGCTGTTGGATCACGAGCCTGTGGATCGGATCTCCAGCTATGAAATGTGGTTTCCATGGTTTTAGGCACCCAAAGACACAAATGCTGTTGATAGTAATAGCCCCATGCTGGAGAATAATAGTTACTATTATCTCTAGTAAAGGAACCTTCAGGGCAGCTCCAGTTTAAATTTCCTTGAGCCTTTAGTATTAATCTTCCTAAATTATTGGCCCCTTGTATTAGAGGGGTGGAAGCAGCCCCATTGCTGTGCCTTTGGTCTGAGATAACATTGAAAGATCTGTCCATAAAGAGGGTCACTAATATGAACTGATATTTTGCTTGTTAGAGTGTGATGTGAGGTATCCCACAGCTACTGGCCCCAGGATAGGCAACTTTTTTCAGGAGCTCCTTAAAACATGAGGATTTACAGGTGATGAACTGATATGGGTTTCAATCTGTGTGAAAGTTGAACAGCCCATCACAAAGTCTGATCAGGCCCAGAGGTGGCTCTTACATTTGTGAAGTTAAACCATGCTGACATTTCAGTGGCCAATAGTTGTGAACATTTATGGCCAGGAAAACAGAACCTCTGAAAGAAACCCGGAGCTGAGTGTCAGGCAGCTTCAGCTGTTACAAACACAAATTTATATTGTTCATTCCAAAACACTAAGTTTCTGTTTCCTCTTCTCATCAGACTTACACAAAGCAGGTGACTCTAAGGAACATAAATTGAGATAGATCTCTAAGGGATGCCAGTTTAGTAATGCCAAGGTTCAGCAGTTAAAAGAGAGTAAATCTGATGAAAATTAATGCAAGAGAGGCTGTAGCCTTCACCCACTGTAAAACTCCATCTGATGTAGGTCAGATTGTAGCTGAGTCTTTTCTTCTTTAGCAAACTGGGCATGGTGGAGTTTTTTCAGGGCCTTTGAGCCCTCTGTGCAAAAACTCTTTCCAACTGTCTTTCATAATGAAAAAGTATCACTTACCAAATTGATCACGGATTATTTAATAATCCTTTTTGGTCAAGGCTTTGGTTGTATAATTTGTTGAAATATTGGATTAATATAAGTGTGCCTTAGTTTTGTCTTTGATATTTTATGAACTGGGCCTCTTGGAGTTACATTCACCAAGAATTCTTTGAGAGGTTAACTCCCCAAAACGGGCAGTCTCACTTGCTCTCTCTCCATTATTTTATTTATTCCTTATTTGTACATAGACTTCAAACTGTCACTTCATTACCATGTTTCTGACTTTTCCAGACTAGCTCATGCACGGAGATACACATGCTGGAATGAAAACATTTTGTCGTGTTTTTTAACAGGAAATTCCAGTTATACAAATTACTCAAATCAAATAGATAAATGCATGTGTGAGCAACAAGGAAGAATTATTTGGAACTCATTTGTATTCAGATTATCACATTCATCATTCTCAGTCTTAGTCTGTGGCCCATTGGAGCTCCTAATAGTGTTTGTACTATTTCCTTCATTTTCTGTTTCCTGTTATTTATCTTTTCTTTGTTGTTTTATCTTTGTTACTGTCAGTCAGCCTGGCAATAATGTATATAAAATCATTAAACAAACAGATAGTTGTAAGGGCATCTCTTGGCTGATAACTAGCAAAAAGAGGTTGTATCTTTCTACAACAATTTATGGTCTTACTGACAGTATAATTTACTGTAAGTTCACGGTTCCCAGCTAGGAGAAAAATTGAGAGAGAGACACAAAAATATTTAGGAAAAATCAGAAAAGGTGTAAGAAATGTAAATTTCATAAGGTTACACATGGTATAAGGTAGATCCTCAGCATAAAAATTATGAGTCTGCTGATTGATATTAGAGAAGGAGGTGTCCCTGCAAACACAGCACCAATTATGATAAATTGAGTGAGCCCATGACAGCTCCTAAGTCACACAAAGATTCTTATTCGTAGTTTGCCTCAAATGTCAGGAGTTGTAGTCAGCTTATTGAACTCCCTTGCAAGGTCTAATACTTAGATTGTGAGCTCTTGTAACAGCAGTTGCATCTCTCCATTTCATGGGTTTCCAGAACCTGCCACACCTCTGTCTTGTTTTTTTTTCCATTATGCTCCTTAGGCAGGACCAAGGTAAGACAAAAGTTATCCACATCAACTGCTGTCAAGTTATTTAAGTAAAACATAGATTTTCTTTACTATGGCATAAATTCTCCACATCTAAAGCCATACGTATACAGAGATACATGCCAGCTTGCATTTGCTTGTAAAAGTAATGTGCAGAATTAAAAAATCTTATAATTTTGTGAACTTAATCTACCTTTCTGTTCAATGTTGACAGCTGTTGCTCAGATAAGTTTATTGCTAAAACTTTCCTATAAGTCAGTGTTCTAGCAGTTCTCTTGAGTCTCTCTCTTACTGGATGTCCCTGAGGGACAGAGGGCACGGCTGAGCCAGGAGAGGAGTTTGTGTCAGACTGGTGGAAGTTTTTCTGGCACATTTCAGGGCCACGGTATGCCAGCGACTGCCAGGATTCAGGTGCTCCTAACGGAGCCGTGGGACTGTGTTGTTGTGTGTGTACTCCAGTAGGGGGCTGGGGTATCACCACTCTTCATTCTGAAAAGTACAAATAAGCCTAGAAATATCATAACAGAAGTTGAAATTAGCTCATCATGGTGAGCTTCTGTTTGTGTAGTCATGTTTTTAAGCAACTGAGAATGAAATCTATTGGATAATCTTATAGCTGCCACAGTGAAGATGCATATTCTCATTCAGACATATGCAGCCACTCCAAGGCCCATGTGTCCTTAAAACTGACAGGATTCTTTGGAAAAAGCCACATTGGCACCATCACCTTTTTAACAATGTGCAGTGACTCCATAAGCTGAGACTTGTTAGACAACAGTGAGTTCATGAAGTGCCTGTAGAAATTACTGCTTTAGATCATTACATTTGTCAGATTTTAAGAAACCCCAAAGTGTTTTTTAAAAAAAGAGGTAATAAACTTGCCCAAGGTAACCTCCTCATGCACTATCATTTACAGAGTTGCATGGGCCAGGTTTGAAAAACAGCAAATGATTGAAGAATGTGCAATTTATTTTGAATAGACATGGAAAGAAGCTGAATAGTCACAACCAGAATGGCCCTCAGATTCTGAAACCTAATGCACTGTGGCTTCATGTGCCCACATTTCAGGCTGTGAATATGTGGGGCTTGAAGGGTATGCATGCACTCACCTGCTGCTGTTGAATTTACCACTGATTTTTATGTAGTATCAGAACACTTTACACTGAAAAAAATCTTTTCCAGCAGCAGGAGTCATCCAGATATACCCAGGAGAGAAGGCTTTAGGAGACAGCACATTTGAGTTTTATCTCACAAGGTTCTCTTTTAGCAGCAGCAAAGCCACCTCACAGTCAGGGAGGAGGAAATACCAATTTTGTGGTATTTCCTGCAATTGTAAGTTACCATGTCCCCAGCCCATGGGTTTGAGAGCCTTCAGTGTGGAAATCAGGGCACAGGGGAGGGGAGCTGATACACAAAGGGGTGTGGGCATAAATGTGCCTGAGTTTGAGAGCTTAGGAGTCATGTCGGGTCACTTGAGCCTTCCTGTGACTGGAGATGCTCTGAGTAAAACCTGAATAAGAGTGTCAGTTGAGTTACTAAACTTTTTGTGGAAACCAGTCTCTTCGCTTAAAATTCCCATCTTTTCCCTTTAGAATGCGTAAATGAAAAAAGGCAAACTTAATCTCCTGTTTTAGCAATTCTGCAAGATTTAAGACTTGAATAGACACCCATGCCTGTGAATATGCCGTAAACATTCTTCTTAGCTCTCAAAAATGTCTTTTTAGAGGACAGAATTGGAAAAAGGGCTTAAAACTGTTGTGTCTCCAGCTGCTTCCAGATCAGATCCATGACATCAGATATTTTCTCTGCTTACAGAGGCAGAAAACTTGGGTTTGGTTTTAGCAAATTAATTGTTCCATGTTTTTTTAAAGGTTGAATTAAAGAAATGAATAATTTATCAGATGTATGTGGGACATGATTTTTAAAGGGAATTGAGGAACATGGCTGCACAGCAGTGAGACAGGGAGGTTTGTTGCTGTTTTCACACAGAAACAACTCCTTTCAGGGTATAAGGGTACGTGCTTCTGTAGACACTGACTGTAATGGACTGTAGTTACGGGAGGATAAACCTGTGGGCTTGGTTACCATAGAGACCACTTTGCTCCAGCACATTAACATTCCCTAAAACAAGAGTGCATCACAGATTGTATTAAGACCAGTCCTGGTATGCTTCCTAACCTGTACTATAATTTCTTAGGGTGGTGAATCAGTAGACAGCCAAAGTTCAAGGTTCACAGGAGAGCTGAGCAGTTGTATCACGCTACCACGTTGATTACCAGTCCTCTGTTCAGCAGCACTCTCCCATAAGCACTGTGTACTTTAGCCTTTCTTAATGCTTTAATTGGTACCTCAGGTGATGTTGGTACAGGGGTTTTCTTACTGTGGGGTAAGTAGGCAACACAATAAAAACCTGCTGAAAGAAACTTGTAAACTGAATTTATGAAATAGCAGTACAGGCTGCTTCCATGGAATCAGTGAACCGATCTGAAAGAAATCACTATGAGCTACGCACTCAGAACTAGGGATGTATTCCCACAAAAGTATTTGAGTGGGATTCATTACATTGGTCTTATGACATTTGGCTTTGGCCTGTAAATTCACCCTGTGTTTGTGCTTAATACTATACATGGAGTGAAAAACCCAGGCTGAGATTTTAGGAACACACAACTGAGCTATAGCATGAAAATAATATCATTAAAGCCACATTCTCTTATAATGATTAATTTTATGAAAAGGAGAAATTAATTTACAATTGAGATTGACAGAAGATCCTGTCACCTCCCCATCTGAAAAGAAAACCACCAAAACTGAGAAAACGACAGAAAAATAACAAACCCAGAAGAAAACTATATTATTTTTTGGAACCACAGGTCCCAAAGCAAGTGGTGCAGTTATCATGTCAGGCCACATACAAAAGATATTTCAGACAGTATAAACATAAATGCAGCTACACTACAACTACGGGTATGTTTCAGCATTGTGTGACATTAGAAGGTGAAATGCACCACTCAGGAGACAAACGTGATAAGTGTTACAGTTTTCCCAATGTGCAGAGCTGAGAAAATATGTCAAGTTTGCTAAATTCTGCACATTCTGCCTGGCCTTAGTTTTACAATGCCGCCTTATGCTGACTGGGAATCTGGGCTTGGATAAGTAATGCAGACTATTCGGACACATTTTAAAAGTTTGGTTTAGTTTTTTTCTATTCAGTTTGTTGCAGATGCATGTATGCATGGGTGTATATATATGTTCCTCTCATGCCTGTAAAACCCCTGGGAAAAGACACGGACTAGAGCTAACACTGAATGTAGAAAGTCACCTCCTGCACAAGGAGATCCTTACCTTCAGCACTGTTTGCCACATCCCTCACACAGGTGTCAACAGCTACAAAATGCACTGGGACAATACAGACCAACAGAAATGTAAGGGAGGAATAAGGTCGAGGAGGAAAATACTTGGAGAAAAAAAAGAGATGCAGGCTAAACATGGCGTTGAAAGGTGGTGAGCAGATTGAGCTGTGACACTGCACTCTCCTCTGCTTTGATCACAAGGAGCCATCTTTCTGAGGATTAAGGGTATTTTGTTTGAGCCAAGCCTTTTTTCTTAGCTATGGTGACACACCATCACTTGGTTACTCTGCTGTACTTACTGGATGTGCACAGCTGCCAGGATTAGGTAGCACTAGTACCTTGTAACCAAAAATACAACAAAAATTTAGAAAATTTGAAATAAAAAGCCACTCTGCAAAGTCTGCCCAGGATATGAGCCAGTCCACTTGGTCACCAGGTAAACAGAGAGGCTGCGTGGGCAGTGGGATCTTCATGAGTACGTGCAAGTAAGGCCATAGTTTTATAATCCATGTGTTTTGAAACTGGGTCCCTAAAAGCAGTGCCTGTGCAGCTATTTTCTTTTTCTGCCAGGTAGTAAAATTTATTGACTTCTACACTGTTTAATAAAAAAGTAGAATATAAAAATTAATATCAATAATATTAATATAAAAATGTTGAATGTTGCACAGTAGGTCAGACAAAGAAATTGATTCCAGTTCAGAAATAATCTTTACTTTCCTTCTTTCCTTTCAAAAAGAGAGAAATATTTGGTTTTAAGCTGAATTTGTTCAGTAAACAGTTTTATATGATAACCATGTAAACCCATTGTGTACATAAAAAAGGGAGGAATTAATTCTTTTATATGTTGCTTTTGCAATCAGAAGCAGCATTTTTCTGAAATTTCTGCCTAAGACAGCACTGAATTTGAGTCTGAAATGGAACACAGGTACGTTCTGAATAAATTACAGTGGTCTTCAAAATGTTTGTCTAACAAGAAAGGAAGGTAAATTGAATAGTTGCAATTCTTTTGCTTTTTGAAGAAATTCTACACCATTGGACTACTTCAAATTTTGTAGTGGCTCCAGGGCTTTTGGTTACAATTTCTTGCTGACAGTCTGTCTCAGATTTTGCCCTAGCAGTGGCTATTAGTGATACATACCTGGCCAGTCAATCTCTGTACGTGTTCAACGCTGTGGCTTGGAAATTCAGGTTCAGCAGCACGTGTTGCCTTTAGAAACACAGCTCTTTCAGCATCTGCTGCTCAGTGACTCAGAAGAAGCACAGACAGCAGCTGGGCTTGGAGTTTTTGCCTTTGTGCTTCATAGAAAGCTGCTGCACTAGATGCAACACGAGGAGAAGGAAGATTTCAGTCAGCCCCTGAGCTTTGCAGCTTTATTTAATGAGGGTATGCCATGTTCTTCAGTTTCCTCCATTTGAGAGGGTTTGGTGGGAAGGAGGACACAGACAGACTACCATGGGTGTTTATTTTTATGTATTTACTTGTAGAGGGCAGGGATGGTAGCCTACAGCAGACTTTGATCTCACAAAGCAGGTACTATCCTACCTTAGCAGCACGAGGGCAAATTTTGGCTATCAATAGAAAAGGATTTTCATTTTAGTTTGTGTCAGGGAGAACGGAAAATTTAAAAGTCTTTTTCTTCCTTAGATGATAATGTATCTTTGACTAACTTTTGTAGGAGAATAGGTGTGGAGCTATGTTCTTTTACAGAGCCTTATCTCCTTGTAACCTTTTAGCAACATTAGTTAAATGCAAGGTGATGTTTGGCTTCTCCTTCTTAAACTTTTTGGCTGAATATTTCCTAAACCTCCATTGACTGTCTCAACACCACACTGCTTGTGTATCTATACAACCAGCTCATGAAGAGGAGCATCCCAAAAGAGTTTGTTTGGCTCATTTTAGTTCATTTACATTTGGAATACAGTGAGTTCAGTTGTGTAATTCACAGCAATTCCAAAATGAATGAGGGAAACATCATTTGTACTTTCCCCATGTGCATGTCCAGTAGAAAGTGACCTCTGCACAAAACACAATACTAACTGCTTTTATTCATCCACAATATATAAAACCAAAATTAGTGAAAATGGGAGATGTGAAAAATTAAACATTGACAATGTGCTATTGGTACCTAGTTTGGATTTTAGTTTTTGGTGATTTGGAATCTGATCCTTTCCCAGCTCCTACTGGAGTCTGTTAAGTTCTGAGCATGCACTAACTGCTTCTGAGATTCAACATTTTGATGAAATGTTCACACCCAGTGAATTGTTTGCCATAATAATATTTTCAGAACATGAATATAGAAATAAGCTTGCAAACACTGGCAAAATTAAAAATTACTTGGCTTGGCACAAGCAATCAAATATGTTTAAACTTGTAAAGAACTGTTTGTTTTCATTTTCACAAGTTTCATTTGTTTTCATGTAGGATCAAGATAAGCTAACAAATAATGACCACTCCCACAAGAAACAGGAACAGAGGAACAAATCCTTCCTTGACATAAAATACAGCTTCCCCTGCTCTGCCTATTGACTCTAGAACACCTCAATATTCCGTTTCACCCCGTAAATAAATTGCCTTCTGAGTATGTTTATTGTACCTTTATAGGATGTCTGCATGTACAGTTATATTTATACAAACATATATGGATAGATGTACATGCAGGCATGAGTATGTAGATAAATATAACATTTTAGCATTTCAAACAACTTAATTGGACATTAGTTTCTGTAGCAGGCAGCTTAATACCTGAGAGTTTCAAAAGCTAGTGTTTTTCACTACATTACTATTATTATTATTATTATTATTATTATTATTATTACTATTTTGCCCTGATTTACTGGGCAAGTTACAAGAGTGGTGAAGTCAGTCATGGGGATTTATTGTTTGAAAATAGAAATTCAACAAGTCTGAGTTTGGATTCAGGCATGGATTGGAACCAAAACACCCTGAAAGGTGATGATTCAAAATTCTGTCCTGGTCTTGATTCCTACTATCTGAAACTCAGGAGACAGGTCTGCCTGATCCTCTAGCAGCTTCAGTCACTGGAGCACGCATATTTCCCATGACTCTATTTGTAATGTACCCAAAAATCCTGCGTGGCAAGGGAAAGCTTCCTAAACCCCAGAACAGATAAAATTGCTATTGCCATGTATCCCATAGGATTTTCCACAGAGTGTTCCAGTGAATAAGCAACCATCTGATGATGTTTTGGAAAAAAAAAAACAGACTTGAAAGTCTCCTCTGTGAAGAGAGGAAGGTGTGAATATCAGCAGGGGAAGGGGGTGGGAGGAGACTGGAACAGGTGCGCTGGCCTTTCCTTCTCTCTTCCCACCATCAGCACTTCCTTGAGGACGAAACACAGAATGGGACTGAGAAATTTAGATAACAATGAGGACACTGGAAAAACATCCATACTTGTAAAAGATGAGAGCAAAAACACGTGGAAGGTTGAGAAGCAGGTGAACAGCAGCTTTGGAGAACAGCTGTGTGACAGTGAAAACTGAATGCATTTTAAGAAATAGTATCTGGCACTGTTTGGGACTTGAAAACTGGGAGGGAAATTGAGATTTTAATATATATAAATTGGTTGTTTTTCTTTTAGATGGGGAAACTTAAAAAAGAAAAATTAAAAAAAAATCATAGGGAAAATTTTCAAGGCCCCATCTGGAGTGTAAGAGGGAGAGGGAGCAGTGAGGTGGGTAAGATGGAGATTAGTGCAGTAGGTTTGGCATTTTTCTGAAGCAAAACAGAT
The DNA here is from genome assembly GCA_013400915.1 of Pardalotus punctatus. Lineage (NCBI taxonomy): Eukaryota > Metazoa > Chordata > Aves > Passeriformes > Pardalotidae > Pardalotus > Pardalotus punctatus. Next base: position 984,455 of record VZTX01020975.1, on the reverse strand, counting down.
TCTAAAATGTCAAGAGTCAAGATTATTAAGTGTTCAGGAAGCTGTTGAAGAAGAGAGCAGTGAGAGCAATATGAAGAGTGTGTGGTGAATTGCATGAAAATATGAGTTTTAAAGAGCAAATCTTTTCAGGGGTTGTTACAATCATGGAGGACAAAGTGTAGGCCCAAATATGTACTCTTTTTTTTTTTTCTTGCGTAACACATTATTGATGACTCCTGTGGAGCATTGCAAGGTGTGAAAAAATCATCCTTTTTCTTTCAGTCCTTATATGGTCACAATCCATAAATCCCAATCACCTTAGGGACTTTTTATCACTGATGTGATACACCTTAGCATCTTACACTGTAGAAGGGCCAGGCAGAATTCAGACTTATATTGGCTTCAGGATGCTCACCCCATCCTGTTTGAGTGAGGATGTAGATTTAAAATGTTGTGTCTCCAGTCACACTGATTGCTTCTTGCTAGATCCTCTACCACTGTTTTCTAAACTTCAGAGCTGTACAACATTAGAACTACTTTTCTGTATTCCTCCATCTGTCCTTTCACTCCATCTGAGATATTTAGCTTCAGTGTACAGAGGATTCTGCTTCTCACCACCTGCCAGGTTTCCCCCAGGAGCCGTAGGTGCTTCGCTCTTCCCTGCTGCTCTTCATGCTCCACAGAAAAACACAATTTTTGAGCCAGCCTTTGGGTTAATGGCCATCTTAAGAAAATGTCCCACTGTGAAGCGTGAAAGACAACAGAGAGCACCAGCGCAGCCCCTAGAGACAGATGGAAAAGAAGCTGACTTTGTGAAAATCAGGAACCTGATCTGCAGCCAGGCTGTGAGTTGGCCCACCTTAGAGAAATAAACTCCACCTGGCCGCAAATGACAGCTAACGGCTCTCAAGGTTGAAATGCTGGTGCTCAGCTTGGAGGGAGGAGCAGCTAGAGCTCCCTGTGAAGCCAACCAGAGCCTGTATGACCATGCTGGGAGCTGTTCTGCTCCCACCTTTGCCTTGCAAGGAGCTTCACAGGTGGGGTTGAGTCATGCAGGTTGTGCATATGCCAGCCCTCTTCACACCAAATTGTCTGACTCAGATGAAAAAAGTCTGGGCACGGTGGCAAAATCTCATGTCTTTATTATTCTTAGTAGCAGAGAGTACAAGCTTTTCCAACAGTCTGTGTGGACAATACAACTATACTTAGTGGATTTGGGCCCTTTTGTGGCCCTATATCAGTTGGATAAAGTAAAAAACCCGCAAAAGAACAAAACAAAAGGAGGCCATCTTACAGATGTTGAAACACCTTGTTCTGTTTGCTTCGGTTAGTAGTCAGATCGGTACTTTGGCTATTGGAATGGCCATTTTGAAGCAGAAATCTCTATTCAAATCAATAAATTATCGCAAGAGTGTTTTCTAACTTCTCATATTCAAGTATTTTTTTTACAACTCTGAAACTAAATGAGTGGCCAATGTCTACAATAATGTGTTGTTATTGCTCATGCAAGTCAAAGTGTGTGTCACCTTAGCCCAGAAAATGTTATAGATTTCTCATTAAAAAATGTGAGTTAGTAAAATGCAGAAGTTTCTACTTCTTTCTTCTGCTTCATTCTATCCTGAGCAATCTGAAATCACTGGCCAGATGAAAACAAATGAAGAAAAAGGAATAGCAATGGGAATGGTTAATGCTAGAAGGCCTGTATTTCCTTTTCATTGATGGAAAGTGTGATAAATACTACTAGCACAACTTTTTGTACCACATTTGTTTTCTTCATGGACTCTCATTCTATTCCTTTGGTTTGTATTTCTAATTCCTTGAGATGAATTATTACAAGTAAATACTACAATATGTGAATTTCTTCTGTAACAGAACGTTTGTTTAAGGCAAGTTTGCACATTGGATGCAGCACAATGCATTTTTAAAATGCCGTGGAGAAATCAGATCAGCTGTCAATATCTTAAGAAAATAGTAGATTATGTGCACAGGTCTTACTGCATTAATTAAGATAACACAGGGATATGATTGTAAACTCTTTAGATACATGCTGTCTTCTATCAGCTTGTCATCTGGGCAATTGATTTGTAGATTATTCAAAACATAACATCAAGATTTTTAATCAGAATATTTTCCCTATTCATAAGAAAATCATATAATGGCTTTAGCAAAAGTATTTGCATTCCTATCTGTCGAGAGAAGGATATCTTCCATGTTGTAGAAAAGGACTGGAAAAAAGGTAATAACAGGCTTAGCTAGTGGAGGTACAGAACTGGCAAGGAACAATGGATTAAATTATAGCATAGAAGAAAAGCTATTCACTTTAATCAGTAGCGGGTGACCTTCTGTAAAACCTACTGTATCTAGTACAATTTCGAACTCAAAAATCAACTCGTGTCTCTGAGGCTTTCACCATGGAGAGAAAAAATATATCCTTGGCTACAACAACAAAAGAGTTGTTTTAACAGACCCAGCAGGCTGGTGAGTGTGGCTCTGCAAAATGCCAGGGAGTCAGCTGGTGCTTTGCCCATGAAAGCTGGGGGAGAAACTAGGGAAACAAAGTACTGAATGGATAGGTCAAAGCCAGCCTTACACAGGCAGGGATGTTTATGTGTGCTTATGCACAATAAAAGGGGTTTCTGGAATTGCATGTGTGCTGGAAGCACTGGATGTTAACTCTTGGCTGGCTCAGAGTGCTGGCTCCTGGAGAGTGGTGGAAAGGAGTCCAGACTTTGGCACCTTTGATGTGTCTCAGTCTAAGGTAAGTGACTCGAACCAGCCCCTGCCGAGAGCAAGAGGCTAAAGGCTGGGCTCTGTGCTCCCCAGCAGATGGAGGTGCTAAATGGCTCCCGTATCACCAGGAAGGAGCGTTCCTCTGCTCTGTCCAAATGCAATGGATATAAGCATTCCCACACGTTCTCTGTCACTGGACAGAACTGCAAACTCTCAGCACGAACACACAGCATAACTTTAAATCCCAATTTTGCTCCAAAAAGTTTAACATGAGAAAGTATGGGTTTTTGTCAGTTATAGTATTTTAGTGCTTTTTACATAAACAACTTGGTTTTAAACAGAACAGGTACCAAGAACGTTGCCTTCTCTTCTACATCTGAGGATGTAGTCCTTGATCTACACTTCAGTCAGTGACAACGATGTCTCTGCAACAACCTGAAAGACACACATCTGCCTTTCTATAGCAATTATCATAAAAAACCTCCAAGAAAACTCTGGAGGGATTTATTTCTGAATAATAAGGGCTTCTTAAGTGAGGGAGTGGAGGTATAATCAGAAGTGGAAACACTTGAAGGAAGAGCTCTAGAATATACTATTTCCCACTGTAGTCTCACTTAGCAAAGCATTTGAAGTGTATGTTTGAATCTTAGTAACTACAAAAGCAATAAACACATTTTCCTAGTAAGAAGAATTGGCTCATGTGCCTAAAATGGGGCTTATGGTTAATATTTTGAAGACTCATAGTCTATATTAGATCAATGATAGAAATGATGATAGTTACAAGCACTGACAATTCTGTTTTATAGATTCTCTCCCTGTCAGTCTGTGACTTTCACTACACTGTCTTTTTGCATTTCACCTGTTTCTTCAAATTGCATGGATTACCCCTAGGACATAGGAGACTCTTATTGGGCAAGTAGGAAAGCCATGTCACAAAGAAAACTGTGCTGCTCTTTTAAAATATTCATCTGGCTGGTGGATTTATTTTCTTAGCTCTCTATTATCTTATTTATGTATACATAATTTTTATGTATATTATTAGTTGGCTCCTCTGGTTACAGTGGAGACATTTCTTAAGATGGATGTAATAAGAAATGTATATTAAATTTTTTCAAAGTGAATAGCAAATTGTCCAAATAGTCTTTTCAAATAAACAGTAAAATAATCAAAGCCGCACCATAAATGGTTCATTATAAGTGAGCTTTCTTCAAGTCTTTGATGTAACAGCATCACAATATCCTGCAAATGGAATAATTGATCCTGATTTGAAGCATCATAGGAAAAAGATCTGGGAACTGGATAGAAGTTCTCAGTTCAACTAATTTCCTGTAATTCCATATTACAAGTGTATGTGACAAAAAGGAGTGTTCCCTGGACAAGGTGTATTTGGTAGGGTATGGTGATGTCTGAAGGCCACCTGCCACAAAACTTCTTCTGGCCAGTTTCTGTTATAGTAGATATTCCCAAACCTGGAATATCTAGAAGATTGAAGGTGCCTTCTGATTTCCTCAATGACTCGTGATATTAACTAGCACTGCTGAAAGATGTTTCTTCGGTTTTAACAGGGAAATTCTCCAGGAACTTTGCTGTATAAGCTGCTGGTTGGTTTTTTTTCTTCTTGTTTATTCTTTCTCCTGTAGGTAAGAAACAAACAGTATTTCTGTGTGTCTTAAAATTAGTTGGTGAAGGGAAATGGGCATTTTAGAGCCATACTAACAATCTAGAGTTTTTGTAAACAAGAACATATGTGACACATCTTAACATGACATCTTATTTTCACATGGTCTGCTTTCCCTTCCTGTGTTAACTGCAAACTTCACCGTATTTTCTTTGTTTTGAATGTCACCATGTACCACGAGCACTCCTTGGGTGTCGCTCTACAGGGGCCATGCAATTAGACTGTAATTGAGCAGCTGCAAATCCATGGGAGGCTGCAGGAATACTATCTGAAAATGGATCAGAACAAACCAATGGACAGTTGTTTCCCTTGATTGGAAATTGCTTTCTATTGATTTGAGCAATAAGCCATGCCATGACACATATCAAGGACATTGGAGATGATGCCAATCACTATCAAGCTACAGATTCCTGGGAAGATTATTTTGTATATTGTGTGAGACTATAGAAGAGTAATTCATATTAGATCACTTTTTGTTAAAATTTTGTATGAAAATCAGAGCATGTTTTTGGGGATTTTTGTGTTTTGGTTTCTTTTTTCCTTTTGGGGTTTTGTATTTTTTTTTAGGAAGGAGGACTAATTTCATTAAAAAATTGTTATTTTCCCCACATAGAAAACTAGTTGCAGTGGACAGTTTTCAATTATCCATAGCCTTTAATGGTGTTCCACTGGATTAGCATGGATTTAAATGAAATCGGAAACCTTCCAAAATAGCAACTCATAGATTTTGTTCTCAGAGCTTGTTTTAAAGTTGTTGACAGTGGCATGTAGGGAGGAAAAGAATGACAGTTAAATGAATGATGTCTTGATAACTTTTCATTTCCCCTTCACTGTTTTTAATAATCTGAAAGCACCTTATGGGTACTTTGTGAGCTACCAATTACTGATGGGAAATAAAATAGTCCCAATCACAATTTATAGAAATAAGCACAGTTATTTTAAAAAATACGTAGTAAATAAGTTTGTATTGTTAGCAGCAAACCCAGCCTTGTGAAGTGAAATGTCACTCCAGGACAATTCCAGGTGATCATCATCAATGGCAAACTTGCTCTGGTGTTTGAGTAACCAACATCTCAATCATTCAAGTATTTGTCAAGTACGGCTCTATACAGAAACTCAACACAGAGATAAAAAGTATAGTCCTTGCATTAAAATTTTCAGTCTCAGAATAGTTTACTCATTGCTGAATATGTTTTTGTTTCTAAATTTGGCTAAAAAAACAATAATAAGACAGTACAAATGGAAAACTTTTATTCAGGGAAAATTGCATTTGAATGTAATGAAAAACAACACCTCAACAAAAAATCTGGATGGTTTAGGATGAATTGGGTAAAATCAATTAGCAATGGCAATATCTTATGAATTTCCTGGGGGGGAAAAAAGTAGTTTTGCTTTGATAAAATGAAGGCAATCTGAATTTCAGGCTCCACTTCTTCCAGCTGCCCCAGGCTTTCATTGCAGGGCCTAGCAGTTGAAGGGAATGCTGTTTTCCTAGGACCAGAATATTTTCTCTGCAAGTGTGTCTGCAGAGATGCAGAAGCAATCTGAGGCTCTACATCCATGGCTGTGTCAATTAACTGTGAGAACAAACTATTACCAGGAAGAATTGCTAAGGCTTGCTATTTCATTACTGCAGGCACGTACAGTGATAGTAAATGTAGGACAGGACACCTGGCACACACTGATCACTACAATATAGAGCCACTCCAACAAGAAAATAGCTCGAGTGAACAGGAACAAGTGAAAGAAAGGGCTTGATAATCCTCACCTACCAATCTCAGAAATAATAAAGCTGATTTGGCACTGTTTCCGTTTTACTCCAGTGTGCAAAATTGGCACCAATATCAGCTCACGGCTTTGAAAAGTCATCACAATGTGCAAGGCCTAATTAGGCCTCACTGAGCAAAAGGCAGAGCTAAAATGTTTTTTCCAAAATTTTTTATTGTTATTTAATTTACAGAACTTGTGCTGACCAGCATATGTTTCCTGTGAAGTGTGCAGAGTACCTACATGCATGTACTGAGGGAGGATTTTACCCAAGGAGTTATCTAAAATCGTATTGTCCAAAACCAGAAGTAGTTTTAGGGGTTTTTTTACAATATTGAGTAGTTTCAAACGAGTAAGCAATAAAAATTAGGTGACTTTTTAGCCTGTTAGCCCAGGCATAGGAAAGTGACAAGTATCTCTGGGGTCACGGATCATAGTAGGGCACAATTTCACTTGCTTAAAAACCTGAAACCAAGATCAAGGTAAGCCAATGCTATTCAAACCTTACCAATAACACTGTTAGTTTGCCAGGACTCTGCTTCAAAACAAACATTTCCAGCATATTTCTGCCGAGAATAGCTTCCTCTGTCCCATTTATCTGTTTAACATGCTCTGCTAATTTCTTTCCCATCAGATCCTGAGGAGCCTTTACCATTCCTGGGGTATCAGGATCTGGACATCAGTTTCTGTGCAACTTAAAGATTTTAATAATGATACTATGTCCTTTTCTGCAGACCTGCTCCTACCTTTGGTGCCTAGTTAGCAACATATTATCTGTTATCAGACCATCTAGTTTTAATTAAGCTTGCAGGGAGGTTTTATTCCTCTGCCTGTGATGATCTTTGGTGTCCTAAATTTAATTTCTTTTTATAATCCCTACAGTAGCAAAGAGGAGTTTTAACTAATAAAAAAGCGTTTGAACCTTGGAAGCAATAAGAACTTGGCAGAAATACACGTGGAATAAGATAAATTAGTGTATTTAAGAGCAAACAAGCAGGCACTATAAACCTTACTAAGCTTGTGAACAGTGCCAGCTTTCCAATGCAGAACCTTGCTGGCTTTTAGGAGAGGATGAGGGGTGGAAATGCAGAAGGAAAAGCTGTGTGGTTGCTTCTGTCTGTTCTCTTTCTTCCTTCTTGGCAATCCAGGCCCTCAGGTGTTACAGAGACCCCTCTGCAGCAGCCCTTCCTGCAGGGACAGGCATAGGTGAGCAGGATGCTTTTCTTCCTTTTGTTTGGGCTCAAAATGCTGAGTGCTGGAGCCCTGAACTAGCCTGTACAACCAAGTGGTTATGGAAAAGAATAGAGATTCATCTCAGTTTCTGATTTCAAGCTTGATTCTTTCATCTGCAAACCAGGATAGAGTATAATTTCAAAATATGCAAAGCTGTTGCTTTGGAATGGAGTCTTCACAATTGCATTTGGACTGGGAAATTTAGTGAATAGATCTGAAGGTACAACTGATAAAATGGAAGTCCCTAATTCAACTACTCTTAGCTTTGCTTCTGTACTTCAACAATGCAAAACATTTAGAAAATATGGCTGCTTTTACAGCATGAAATTTGTCCTGGTGTTCAGGGTCACAACACTGAATTTTACATAAATATTTCAGTTACTGTTGTATCTGTCTTTTTTTACCCAAAGGCATTCATTGAACTAAGGTGGTGTCACATTTTTAGCATTGCCATTTAGAAGCTGAATGTACTTTTAAACCAGCTTTTTATTTTCTCACAGAAACCAAATAGGCTACATCCTAAAATTTTAGACCACTTAAAATTGTTTCATAAGTAAACCTTTTATTTATTATTTATGTATTAGTTATTTATATTGTATAGTACAACTGGGTGAGTGTGAATCTAGGAAAATACTGCATTCCTTTCAGAAAAGTATTTCTCAAGCTCAGGAAAAGATTCACAGCAGAAGAAAGCTTTTGTGTTTATCAGGCAACACATCCAAATTTAAAAGAAAATATCACTTTCTCTAGAAGAGAGGTGCATGACTGCCTTTGAGAGAAACATCATCCTACACTCACAGCAAGATGTTCTTTTTTTGGTAATTCACAGTAAAAACAAATGCTGGAGTACCTGGTGGCATGAAATAAGGGGGCTGACATTGGAAGGAGGGGATAGTGGTTGTTTACTCGGGCTAGAAATGCTTGTATGAGGTGCAAACCTCATCTAACAGTAGGAATACTTGTTACATTAACAAGATTTACTGACAGACTCCATCTGTGCCTTCCCACCAAACAAGGTCACTCAGTTAGATCCTAAGAAGCCTAATGAGCAAAGTGCCAAATCTCTGGAGTGATAATGGGGGTTTGCTCTGACTTACGCCTCAGGCACTTGCAATATTTTTAGTACTGGAAAATAAAATAGGGTAGAGGATGAAAAGGTCATCATTTTTATCAAACCAGTCCACCTTGAGAAATATCGGTGTGTGTGCCTACACATGAACATACCTGGGTATTTTTTTCTCTCTTTTCCCGGTGTTTCACAGTTTACTCTTGAGGCAGTCCAGTGCCTTCATCTTGGCCATTCGTTTCACATCTGCATCTTGGTTATGGAAACTTCACTGCGGTGGCGACACGCCCGTTCCTTACAAAAGGCTGTAACATCCACAGCGTGTGCGGTGCTGCCATAGTTGAGGGAGAAGCCTTATCCTTGTGCTTTTGCTGTTTATCCATTTTCTGCCTGGAGTTTCTGTGATACAGCCTGGTCAATTTATAGCAAATATTATCATAAAGGCAAAGCAGAAAGGGACAAAAATACATTTAAAGCATTGCAGGGGCCCAAAAAAACAAACCTTTGCTAAGAACTTTTAGTATTTACAGTGATTGGTTCCTATAGGCAAGCTGGTAGTTAAAAACAAAGCTGAACCCCAGGCACCCTAAACCCTTTGTTTGATCTAGGGTCTGTTTATATTTATCTGCTGGTGATATGAATATCTGGTCCAATGTATGTTTCTAGTGTAGGTTTATCTTTCATTCTTTGCACTGCCTGCAAAGAACTACCCCCCTGTTTGTCTTCTCAGTGAATAAAGGAATACCTCTGAATCTGTGAGAGAGGATTAAGGAGGCCAAAACCAACATGGTAAAACAGTGGAATAAAAAGAGAAATTTAGAAGGATTGCCAGTGAAGTTTCTCAGCCCCATCCTTCAGTGTGGGGTGGAATGTTTCTGGGATGAAGTAGTGCTTCTTGTGATGAGTGATTTATTGCAATGTATCAGGGACATAGAATGGAAAAGATGTGGAGCAGACCTGGTGGAAATGACTCCACCCCACAGAATCTATTCTGCGCACCTTCTGACAGGTTTCTGTTCTGCCTTGGTGTAAACTAACTCAGGTCCTAATGTCTCACACACAGAGCTCTTTTTCACTGATGGGGAGCCACGTTTTCACTTGTATGCCTTCACACTCAGTGTATACAACAGGGCATTACAAAACTGTACACCTGCTGATCAGAACAGAGCATTAATTTAAAAGTTCTAGGGGATAAGATTCCAGGAAACTGCACGTGTACAAATGAATATTTCAATATTCTGGAGAAAATGTCTCTGCAATTGTCAAGGGGCTCTGCTCAGTAACACTGGCACTCAGTTGCCTTGTAAAATACCATTGTAAGAGATGTCTTTCTATAGTGATCTAACATCACTGACTGTGGTAGAAGTGGAATCTATACAAGTGGAAAAGACACGACAATTTTAATTCCGAGTTGAAGAATCCACAAAGATTATAAATTGCTTTTTTATGTATTGCTTAAATTATAAGGATGCTGTTGTTCAGGCTCTGCAATTATCCATCCATCAGCAGTGAGTGCAGACTGGAAATCCAGAAATCCAGAGCCTAGGGCTCTTTGGGATGTCTATCCAGCCTTCCAGTGTGCATGTCCTGGACTGCCCATAGCTTTCAAATGGCAGCTGAAGGTTGTGATAAACAGTGCCAAGGCTTTTTGAGCAATACACAAGAGTTCTTCTAAATTCCCCACTTACAAATAGTGAGTAATTAGTTCAGCAATGTGAGCTGTATAGAGGTGGGAGCTGATGTTCTTCCCCTTATTCTCAGTTGTTTCCTGCCATTTGACAAACTTACAAAATGAAAGCTCTGCTCATAGATTAAAAAACATATCTAATAATATAATGACACAGCTAATAATCCTAAAAAGTCCTTTCCATTGACTGATAGACATAATTAAATGTTCTGAAAGGTAGGGGTGGAACCCAGTGAAACCTGCAAACTGACAGCAAGGATGTTATTCATTCCCGTGCTGTGCACAGAACAGCACATCACACCGCACACGAAAGGAGAAATGAAGGTTTAAGTTGCACTGTCTCTTCTCCATAAGGAGCAGGTCCTTGCTCCCTGAAATCCCTGTCCTCCATTCCCCAGTTAGCTCTGGCACACCACACGATATTTCACAGCTGACACTCAGATCAGGTTCTGTGCTGGCTGCACACAGGGCATGAGGTGCACTGAGAGCTTCACCCTGAGGTCACTGCAGCCAGAATTTCCGAGAACCTGGAGCAATTTGTTTTCTTTCTGTCACATTACATTTCTGCTCGTAATTTATTTTTTTTTCCCCTTCTAACCTTCCCCCCAGTCATACTAACCTCAAATTTGTATGTATTGATGCTCCTTCCCAGCCAGCCCATCTCTTATCTCCCCCTGCCCTCATGCCTGACCTAGGTCAGCCCTAAGGCCAAGATTTAGGTCAGCCCTAAGCCCTGGTTTACCTCTTGCTCCACTGCAGAAACAGGGGATTGTACCTTGAGTGTGGGATTCCAGGCACTTCTCATAGCTGTCTAACCAGGCTGTAAAAACACCAGTTTATTGGTTCTTACTTGAAGATGGATGCTATTTTGAAAAACTGTTAGTTTTAGTTTGCTCTAAAACATAATTTGTGTTGGATTTTCCTTTATTTTGCAGTTTTCTTTAGCTATTATAGTTTTGCATGGCAAAGAAAAGGAATGACCTCAGATGGCTGCTCTGACCCTGGATAGAGAGCAGAGCATTTTTCTGTAATATGTATTTCAGGTCCTCTGCTCACCCATATTGTTCAGTTATTCATTAAAGCTAAAGGAGTGTGTATTCTTTTTCTTTCTTGGTATTTTGGGTTTGTTTGGTTTTTGGGTTTTTTTGGTGTGGTAGATTTTTTTGTTTGTTTGTTTGTTTTTTTAAGAAAAAATCAAATAGTTGATGCATTACAATTTAAAAAACCTCTTAAACTGAAAGGAAAATTCGTGCCTAAAAAAAGAGTTTAAAATATGTTTTGCCCTAGAACCTCTTTACAACAGAAGTGTTAAAGAAATTATATGTGTAATCAAAACCAAACCTTTTGTGTACATCTTACAGTGCAAAAAACTACTTTACAAAGATCCACAGATGAAGCTATTAGGAAGCATGTGTGCAGCTGTATTGAATAGTCTGGCATAAATAAAAAAAAGTAAGGGTTACAAGAAGCTTTAAGTACTCACTGTGAATAAATTCCATCTATAAAGACTTATCATTGGGTAACACCAAAATCATAGGACAGAACTATGAAGAGAGATAAACAATTTCTTGGGATCTTTCCATGTCTCTCATTTAACCTTTCAATAAAAGATGTTGTAAGCTTGAGCAGCTTTAAATGCAACATTAATGTGGGAAAGAAACTAGAATGAAGCACTTTTAACTTCTTGCAGAGGCAGAAATTTGTTGGCTGTTTCCTCTCAGGCTCTCCTGGTCCAGTGCCCAGCTGTCCTGCCCTGAGAGCTCTCTGCCATGCTCACTGAGTGCATTTCCACTGAGTTTTATCACAGCCTGAATCGCTTGCAATTCTTGATGGGAATCAGCCAGACATGGCCTAGGAACTAGAGAAAAGGATGTGGAAGAGTGGCCAGGGAAAGGCAAAGACAGGGAACGCTTTTGTACAGTAACAGTCATAGGACAAGTACTTCATTTCAAGGCAGTTATGCTGATTCAGCCCTGCTAAGATCCGAACAGAAGGTGCTTAATGTTTAATTAGCTATATTGGACCTTTTCTAGCAATTAGTGTACACCTCACCCAGAGATCGAGACCGTCACAGGACCTGAGACAGTATTTCCATGAAAGATACTGGAGTATTCACCACCACCACCTGTTTGCTTGCTGCATCTTGGTTGGAAAAATCACCTTCATGAAGAAGTGCTCTTCTGTTTGCCAGCTGGACTCCAGAGGGTTTAACCAAGTAGTAATAGGACCCCCATGCGCTGACTTTTTACTCATTTGTGCTCCTGCCTCCCCCCACAAAAAAAACCACACACAGCAACCTCTACTGAGATTACTCTGCTTGTGTCACTCAAAGAGGCACTGACTGACAATTCTAATGCCTCAGTGTTCCATACCACACTTCCGTGCAGGGAAAAGCTAATAATTATAGCAGTGACTCTTTATGTGATTGGATAATATGTATAATGTTTATGATCCATTTTCCTTTTAAAAAAAGAAAAAAGGCACTTTTATATGGCAGCATCTGCAGTGAAACTGATTTTTAACAAGTTCTTTAGGGATTCCAGATGTCACCTGAAATCTTCAACAAAAGTGCTGCCTTTTCCATCAGTCTCTGTACCAAGTAATCATTTAACAGTTGCAAGACTTCTCAATTGGCTTTAAGAGTATTTTTGCAGCCAATTTTTGTCCACGGAATTGTGGAAATAGTCCCCCAAGTATGGAAGAACTTTCGTGGTTGTTATCTATCTCGAGCAATATATAAAGAAATTACAGCTCTTCTATAAGGAGTGTTGATGAGAAATAGCTGTGGAGGGGAAAAAACAAAACCCCAGACCAAAAGTACTGCATCTAAAAACCTGTCTGGGTCTGGTTTGGTTTGGTTTCGTTTTTGGTTTTTTTCGCAAGTGCAGTTGTTTAAACTATGTAAGCTTTGGAAGTAAACCTTTGCTCTATGCAGCCTGCCTTAGCACAGGATCAGGCCCTGTCTTCTCAGGAATAGATGATAAATCAAAGAAATTGGTGGGAAAGTGCCAAAAAGAACAGAAAATGTTTCTCACCTACTCCATTTCATTTAGGGGCATAAGCTCTTTGGGATAGATTTCTCTATACTTCTGCTTCTCTTTTATATTTCTGAACTCAGAGATTTCTAATCAAATTTTTTTCTCAGAGGAAAAGACTACTAAAATGCTAAGCTGTGTAACCTAAGTGACAGCCTAAACTATGTGCCATAGAGTCTGAAAATGGTGTCCCTCTGGCTTTCTGGGCATGTCAAACAACAAATTCCAAGAGCTTCCCTTTTCACACAAAAGCAGTGTGGAAAAGACAAAAAATAAAACTTCTTTGCGTCTTCTGATGGTGACAACTAATAGAGGTACAAAGTTTCCTGCTAGATGAGGACCAAGCCTAAAGATTTCTTTCTGGGCTTTTTCTGACAATTTAAAACAGGAGGGGTGGAGGGAGGAATGTCAGCCATCAAAATGATTTTCATTTTAGTGTGACTGTCAAATGAACATAGGTCCACTCCTGACAGAAACTGTTTAAGGATAGAAAAACAAGAATGAAAAGATTATGTGGTCACTGAACAAGCTGCTCAGGATTTATTTTTTACAACAGAAACTCTAAAAGTGTTTGAAAACCAAATCTTTCCAAAGTTAAAAGTGCTTATATATGTGAGAACTGTTTTTCATTATTGGATGGGTCCTTTTAGAGAAAGTTATTGTGGTTTTGAAAGGAAAACCTTCAAAGTTCAAAATTCTGTTAGGTGTCTGAAATATTATTTCAGTTCTAGAACAGACCTAAGTTTGAAAATCAAATTTCCCTTATAATTTAGTTATGTCTTTCCACAGCAATTAAAATAATTACACTCTGTCAAGTTATATCTTTTACCCTGATTAAAGACATAGATGTATTGAGCAAACACATCAACCAGTCTGTTGACAGGTGAAAGAAGAATGCAGAGCATGTCTGAAATCATACTGATAACTTCACATTAAGCAGTACACAGGCAAAAAATTCATCTTGTATAAAAAGAATAGAAAATAGAGTATTTCTTTTCTTCTTAAAGAAAAGAAATACTCTATTAAAAAAAATCATCTGTATATCCTTAAACCCAGATAGTTTTACTTATAAATCAAAGCTAATGATTTGGATCCTGTCTCAAAATTAATTATTGGTGCTTTCTCTTAAACCTGGTAGTATTTGAAAGCAAATATCTAAAATCACAGGGAATTAAATTAGATTTTAAAAATCTTTGATCACTAAAAGTATATACAGTTATGTTTAAGTTATTAGTGCAGATGATTTGGTTGTTTACAACATAATTACTGATTTGACTATGAAAAAAAAAGAATTGCAAATTGTTTCATGTCAATTAACAGTACATAAATAATTCCAGCATGCATAAATTTTTTACTGTTGAAAACTGTAGCACATAACTTTTTATGGTGCTCATAAAAGAGGTCTAATGCAAAGCTAATAACACACAAAAGCCCCCCTGTCTATCAGGGGAAAGGCATCTGTCAGAAAGAGGACAAGAAACAGAGTTGTACCAGAACCTGCCAAGAGACTAACAATTACAAATAATTCCAGCAGGGAAACATTGCAAAACTGCACAGCACTACAACACAGCAACGTGGATACAACAGGATGAGGATCTAGCCTGGCTTTTACCATATTTTGAGTTGATGGTACTGCTTAGCACCTGCAGAAATTTAGGATGGTTCTCCAAACCTGTGCTTTCACTTCTGTGACACACTGCATCTCAAATTTTAATAGGTAGGCAACATTTGCAATGGGAAAATAACAACTAAGACTTTCAAATAAATCTATTCTTTTGGGTTTTAAAGATATTCCATGTCTCTCATGGTGTCTCGAGCATTAATGGTGTCTCAATTATTAGAAAATATTTGGACATTGTATTCCGATTAAGATGTGCTTAAATCAGCTTTTCAGCCAATCAATATAAAAATTATAGTATCGATAATTGGCAGTGGGTGAATGGAAAGTTAACACCACACAGTAATTCGAACATTGTTGCATAAAGAAATCAATTAAGATCTCTGGATTTTTTCCGGTGGCCTAGTATCTTTTCTGGTTGCCTTCAGTAACTTCCAGGACTGTAAGAGAGAATTTCCATGCCTTTGTTCAGACCACATTTCTGTTAAGTCTGATCATTGAAGAAAACACCTTCATCTTGTACATCTTCAACCTTAGAGAGCAGAGCTAATTCCATTTATACTGGCTGAGCATCTGCCCCTTCATTTCCTTACAAATTCATAACTTTAACAGCAGGAACTTCTGGAAATACAAACACTCGGTAGTTCATCTTAACAAATCTTTGAATCTTGTCTGTGCTGTATGAGCTGTTGACATGTCAAACACTTGCTTTTCTGAGTGAGGCTGGTAGAGCAGACTGCGTAGGTGACCTGCCAGGGGTAAGGCCCAGACCTTGTTTATTCGGAATTCATTTATGTGCTTATTTGTTTCTAGTCACAAAGCAAAACTCTTCTTTTCTGGAAGGGGCAAGCTGAGGTGGAGTTGGTTGGGCAAGGGACATGTAACAGAGATTACCAAATATTTTGATTTTTGCAAATTAATTTACTTTATCCCAGAAAGAATAATAGCTCCAGATGTGCAAACAAAGCAATTTTTTCTAAATCATCATAAAATATAGCATTATTTACTAGCCTCTCTTATTTAAAATGTTGACCTTCAGTTTATGTGTACTGCCCTTTATGTAATTCTTGGATATTAACCACTTACATTTTGTGTTATTTACTGTTAATATAATCCAAAATATCAGTAGCTTGAGTTCTGCTGTAAGATATCAATCTCCATAATTGCCAGGAACTGCAGCCACTGGAAACAGTGGTCTTAGAGGGAAATCATGCAACATTATAATACAGTGAGAAAACAGAAAATGGTGTCATTATTAAATTTTTATTAAAATTAAAACCAAAAAAGTTAGAATAATAGTCAAGGAACTCAGTAGCAATAATTTTAATTATTAAAATATAAAAAATGTAATTTAAAAAATATTATGAACTGTTTCCTTCAAGTGGGAAATCATTGCCCTCCAAACAATTTAGTTGAGTTTGACCAAGGACTACGTTTGAGTTGCAGATGATTGGAAAATACATGGGGTTATTTCTCAGTCTCTATTCAAAGTGAAGCTGAGACCCACAAGCTGTGAACCCAAACAAGCAACTCCCTCTGCAAGGATACCTTCACATATTATAACCATTTTCATCACAGACATTAAGTACAAAGGTTGTTCCTTTTTTACTACATTGGCCTTGGAACAGAAGGATCAATACACTTCCTTAACCTTGATAAAATAATTTTTGCATACCTGCAATAAACTCATGCCTGGAATTTCAAAATTCAAAATAGCTACTTAGGAAAAGAAAATAAAATAAAGTAACATCCTGACTATTGCTACAAATGTCTTAGTGTAAGAGAACAAAAATGGTAGAATGTGGCAAAAAAGGAACCACCTTTACATATAATGTCAGTGATGAAAATGGCTGAAATAAAGAACTTTTCTTGGAATGACACACTGATTTCTAAGCTACCTGTTTCAAAGACAAGACAGAGGTAGTGAGATTAAGAAACTGGTGTTACAAAAATACTCAATTTATTGTAAGTTTGGAGCTATTCAAGCATAGCAGAAGGGAAATGCTGCACTAAATGTAAGAATGGCATATTGTAGAGCTTCTATACTTCTATATAAATTTTCCTACAACAGATGAAGAAAAGGGTATTCAAAAGTATTTAAAAGCAACAGATTTAAAATGTATGAAGGCATTTTTACAAAACTTGTAATTAACCTTTGGAACTTGTAGCCATAGGGTATCACTGAGGTCAAATTTAGATTTAGAAAGATTTTGGATTTAGAAAGAGTGGACATTTTTATGTACAATCAGAAGTCACCAGGTTACATTAGAGAGCATAAAGTGCTTTTATAGAGGACATAAATTCCAGCACTTCAGGCCACAAGGCAGCCACTAACTCAGGGGGTTAGGAGGGGATGTTTTCAGCTGGCAGGTTATTATCCTATGGCCCCTCCAGGGCTCTTGGAGCTGCTGCCATGCTCGGGCTACCGGCAGGGGAAGATGAGCTTGCCTGCCAGTCCATCACGGCATCACAGCTCTGCTTGTTTCACCTGTGCTCCTACTTTGCTTTTATTTTTATACATTTATTTCTTTGCCAGCACAGGTGAATTACAGGTAAATCTTGCCTGGCAATCTTGTTTGTGCTTCTGCTCGGTAAAGAGAAATAGCTGTGATTTCCTGTGTACCAGATCTGCTGCGTGTTCCTCTTTTCGGAGCAAACAAGCTGCTAATCCAAGGCAGATGTTCCAGTATTTGTTCCACTCTTCACCGAAGGAGCCAGCGGCTTTCCTTTCAGGGAAATGCTTTCAACTCAACTCATTCTTCTATTAATTCTTGGTAACTGATTGTAAGATCTGTGTTAGTAAAATTAATATTTCAGAGCCGCCCTGCAAGAGATATTTTTAACATGCAGCACCACAGCCCCTGTCTCTTGTCACTCGTGTCATCCTGTCACCGTGTACGCCTTCAGACACAGGCAGGCTGATACTAATGAGCTCACCACTCCATGTTCCTCTAACATGAAGTTCACTACTAATGAGAAAAATTCCCAGACTGTACTCACACTCTAAATCAATTTGGCAAGATTGATCAAAATATTCATTAAAACAGTTTGTTCTTCAGCTCAGCCTGAACCCTGCAGGCATAACTCCCTTGCTTCTGTGCGGGTTTGTGTGTGCGTCTGCGTGCACATATGTGAGTGTGTGAAATTAAAACAAGGCGCTCGCTTTTCCTCCTCATGTTATACAAGCAGCACTTTCAGAAGAAGGAAAAAAAAAAAAAAAGCCAAGGCTGAGCTCTCATTACTCTTTTCTCCTTGGGAAGTGCCCAGGAGTCCAGAAAGGCTAAGAAAAATAGTCTGCATTCCTCTTCTCATGTGCCTGTCATCAGAAGGCCTGAGAATGACCATTGTGAAGAAGCAAATTACCGTCAAAAGGGCAACAAGCAAAATAACAAATGGGAATCTGTCAGAGAAAGAGAGACATCGCTGGCCACACAACCCTGGGAATTTAATATATCTTCTGTCTGTCATCTGCATGCTAAATTTCCATGTCTTCCTTCAACAGAATTTCCTCTTGCTTTGTCAGCCTTGATAAGTATAGGTTAGCTCACACTGTCTACTTTTTCACATGCATTTCAAGATAAAACACAGTCCAGAGAGCCAGGGATGACGTTAACTGACTAATGCTCTGAGCTGGACTCTCCTCACAAGGGTCTAGACAGAAAGCCAGAGCAGCACAAATTGCAGTGAGAGATGAGCAGGGGATAGATTTAAAAATCTCCCCTATGACGTTATCTGTCCCTCCAAAGAGACAAGAATAATTCTTGTTGGTACCAGTTTAAAAGCCAGACACCCTGACTGGTCATATATACTTCTGGTTCATTGCAGCAACAGAGAAGCTGCTATTGGTCATCTGGCTTCACTATTCACTGCCTAGACACTAGGAGGTTTTTTCAAAGGGCTAAGAGGAAAACTCAGGCAAACTTAAGCCATTCATGGTTTTAAAATATGTCATGTGGTACAGTTCACAACATTGCAAAGCCCTTTAGTTTACAATGTTAATGCATTCCCAGCAGCCCATTTCTTAGATATATTATGTGCTATAAAATGAGAGCCTGTTTTCCAAGAAAATTTCAGTGGGGTTATGAATGCAATCACTCAGAAACTCCAGAATAAAGTCCACAGCCCGCGTCGTGCTGAGCTGCAGCAGCAGGCTGTCGGTGGGGCTCCCACAGTGGGGGATCAGGAGCCACTCTGCCTTGGCGCAGGGTACAGAGCCTCAGCAGTTCAAACTACAGCAGACATCAAGTATTCCTCTGAAAACTGGCAGTGGCACACAAAGGCAGTGGTTCACATTTCTTTGGATATGTCATTCCCACAGCTTTGTACTCAAAAGGTGCCAAATTAAAAATGGCTACATAACTGACAGGGACATAGGTAGCTCTTTGACCACGTGCAGAGTGATATGAGGTTTTTCTTCCCATTTAAGCACTGCTGGCTGTTCAGAAATCATGGCTGTGGTCTGCCTCCAGACTGAGGGGAGTGATGCCAAGCACCCCTGAATTCCCAGAGCAGTGTACCAGCACCCAGCAAGGCTTCAGGCACCATGTACCCATCCAGGCTGGCTGAGTTGGCCTGGAGGAGCAATAACTCCTGCATGTGCAAGCCCTACAAATGAAACCACTGTTTAAATGCGGTGATGCCAACCTTCTTCATAATAGCCCAAGGTCTGCCAATGCAGAAGATTGTATTTTTTTTTCTCTCCTTTAAAACAGAAAATAACACCGCTACAAAAAAACTCCCAAAAAATCTGCAATCATATTGTCCAGACAGGTTCTCTGCAGATGAGATAAGGTGCTGTTAACCAAATGCTCGTTTACAGGCACATCATCTGCCATAGAAAGTGAGGATCAGCTCTTATCACTTTCCTTTCACAGTGCAAGATGTTGGTTTTAATGTGCTTCCTGCTCGCCCACTTTTATCTGGCTGGTGAGACTTATTTCTCTTGACAGAAGCTGTCCCCAGGCATCTATTTCCACAGATGGAGGGAAAAGCAGATACTGGAACTGTTTGACTCTGTTCAGTGGATAGACTCTACTGAGGGCCATTGAAATTTTCATTAACAGAGAAGTTTTAGGGAACCCAAATACTAACATCCTTTAAAAGTATTTTCTATATCTATGCAAGACAATAGATTTTAGGAGTGGGTTAAAATTTCACTTATTCAGTAATTCAAAATATTTCTGTTAAAATTTTTAATCAAAAGTAAAAAAAAGTTTAACAATTCAAAACATAGTGTTGTCTAAGAATATTGTCTAATAATTCAACACATAGTGTTGTCTAATGTTGTGTGCCTCAGGTTATGTGAAGATTTTATTTTCTGCACTGGATTAAAGCTGCAAAGACAGCAGAGAAAGTTAAACATACAGTACCTCCTTTCCCTTGTTTGATCTTAATAGACTGACTCATTCACTTTAAAATCATGCAGGAAAAAATTAACGAAAGTCATCTATTCAGAAGAATCAGACCTTTGATTTACAAGAGACTTCTGAATCATTCCCCGTTTTAAATTACCATGTTTCTCTTTCTGTAGCTTTGCAGGATCTCAGACATCTTCAGCATCAGTTGAAGATTACTTTGCTTAGCACAGGATTTTATTATAAATTTTTCCCTCAGAATCTTAGGCAGTAGGTACAGAAGGAGGTACAGAAGTTTGGTTCAGTGACAGAAAATGTCCTGGGTTTCTCTGTTTTGCAATGTTCTCTCTCCTTTTCCCCCTCTCACTTCCCACTGGTGCCAGACTATTCTAGGAGAGCTGCTGCAGCCCATGGATGAAGGAAAATGTCTCCTCCCCTTCCCAAAGGAAAAAAAGAAAAAAAGGCATTGTAGCATGTGGGGTATTTTCAGCTGCCTTCATCCCAAGTTCTGGGTATAAACTAAAATAAGGCAGTTCCTCTTTTTGGAGCTCCAACAGGTGCTTCCAATGCACAAAGTGCCACAACCACACAATTATGTTCATAAAGAACAGAGGAGGTGGACCAGGTTTAAATTTTGGTGATCACATTAATTTGGAAAAGCCTAAAAATTCATTAGACCAAGACCAGTAAATGATATCCTGGTTGTTTCTTACATTTCCTTCTTTCTTCTGATTGACAATGGGCGCTGCTCTGTCCTGAAGTTAGGGAACGCTTATGGCACTGGGAACTGCTAGGGAATGCTTTGTCTTTTCTGTATGTGTGAGAGGGAAATCCAAGGAACACAGTACATGTACGAACATTATTTATTGTGTTGGTCAAAAAATTATAGTCATACAGCTCAAAAATTCCTTCTAGGACCTTAAATTGTAGGTATGCCCTGAGGATATTGTATATATTTAATATACAAGGGTCTGTTTTGTGGCCTGTTATATCCATTACACATTTGGGATCTTTCAAGATAAAGATCCCACACGGTCTGAGACATTTTTTTGCTGCTCCTCACAGCTGTCATGGCGTTATGACTGTGCTCATAACTGTGTGATGTACTGATGCACAGTCATAAAAATAATTATTAACAGCAACTCTCGCCCATCACACATGTTTGTTCTTGGTCTTCTTTCAAGCAGCGTCTCCCTTTCCAGCAACTTTTCAATATAGTAGGCTTGATAAATCCTCCTCTCGGTATTTAGTTTGAACTACCACAGGCAAACTCGTTTGTTAGTTAAATATAACACTTTCAATTGGATGCTTTTCTAATATGAACACCAACAGAAGTAGGAAAGAATATTAGGTTTGAATGACAGTGATGAATAATATTAATATTTACCTACTATTGGAATCTGGAGCTACAATGAGCTACAGAGTCTTAAAATCTTAATTAAAGGTTAATGAAAGAAAATATTGAAAAATCTACTCAAGGAATAAGAAGTGAGGAAACAGGATATTCTCTCTCATCCACAATACTGCCATTCTCAACCATAGAAATTGCAGGAATAAGACACTGTGTGTAGCTTTGAATTCACCTTTTGGCTTTCAGACCTTCTGGGCTGCAGGTACAGTCCCACATTCTAATTTTTTTTTTTTTTTTTTTTTTTTTTTTTTAACATCCTGTGTTAAAGGCAAAGATGGGTTTGCAATATATTCATGTATCTCTCTGGGTTCAGTTAGAAAATACTACTGAGACTCACAGGAAAGACTGGCAACATTTTGATCAGATCTACAAAACAAAATATTCAAGAAGTATTGATTCTATTCCTTTTGAACTCTAGAAAATTCAGGCAAATTTTATAACATAAAGCAGTGAAATGATATAATTGGTTTAAAGTCAGAGACTGCATCTTCATTACATTCCTTATGCATGATACTTATTATGTATTAATAACACCTTATTATCTCTTGTCATGTATAATAAATATAATGTCTGAATATTAATTTAGTGTTTTTTGCCAGCTCATAAGGTTTGAAAACAGAAGCTCTTTTTTCTTGCACAGCTCAGATATTCTTAGAGGTGAGACACTGCTCTTAGGGAATGGCAAATTTATAGACTTTAGTGTATGTGAGGTTGGACATATAGAAATACCAGTTGTTTCTTGAATAGTTTATAATTAAAACTGAATTTAGGATGAAACTTTTGAGTTTATGTTTGTGTAAATATTTACTCCTTTGGTTTGTGTTGGACCCTCAGTTTTAATGCTGTTGATGCATTTTCAATAATTCAAGAATAATCCCCTTTGAATCTGCAGAAACCTCACTGGTACTGCAAAAGTAAAACACTTGGGAGCTTCATCCTTATGTCCGTACATTTTTCCCACTGGCTGTTGTGTTGTGACTAATCAGATGCAAAGAATGTGTCCTTATCAATTCAGTACTGTGCATGAATATGTACACAGCAAAACTGCCCAGTAAAATTGAGTGTCGCTGCTTCTCACCGGGTGAACTTCTCAAGAGGCTCAGGAACTTCACATCCACAGCCCGTAGTCAGCTGTGATATCTACCCTGCAGTCACATGCGGGTCAAGAGGTTTTAAAAAAGGAGTAATAATTATGAGTACTTGTTTGGTTGCTTAATTTAGTAATCTTTATACAGCCTGAGTTAAATATTTACCATCTGATGGACAGATCTCTTTAATCTTCTTGAAATCACAAACTATCCTTTACCAATCTCTTTGGAAGACCTTGGTTTATCCCCTGATTGCAGATGGAGTAATCATTACAGCAATGCTATCAATACCAGTATCAGTAAACATTAAATTATTAATTTAGGTATATGTGAGAGACAAAGGTCAGGGGAAATTTATGTTGACAAAACATGAATATATGTGATTAAAAATTATTCTATACAGGGTAGTGCTTCAACATACCTTCACCATCTTGTTCTTAATGTCTAGTGTAATTCCCACCATTCCCTGATGTATCAGGAATGTATCTGTAACTCAAATGCTCAGATTTCTTCTAGGCAAGCAATAGATTTTCTTTCCAGCATCCCAGAAACATATATTTTATAAGGTCACCTATGAAAAAAAATGAAGTATGCAATATGCTGTGGTATCCAGCACTAATACCTAGGCAAAGTTGATCTCATGGATAAAACTACTGGCAAACAAAAACTAAGTCAGCCACTATCAGTTCCTTCTTTTTCTCTTAAAAGAAAATCACTGAAGTTCATAAAAGATGCATGTTCCAATTTTATTCTGAAAACTGTTCTTATCTGAAGAACAGTCCAATGGAAACTCAATTAGTTCAGGACAGAATTACTTAATTACTAGAGAACTTAAATATAAAGGTGTGAGTATAATTAGCCAAATTATTCAGTACTATACATATCATAGGCAAAGAGCTTGACTTAGGGCAGTCCTTGGCATAGTTAGTTGTCATCAAGTATTATTACCCATTAAAACTTGTGGCTGTGTCACAGAGTTATTTATTGATGTGTCTTGGGTATTCCACCAGGGGCTGTTTTGACCATGATAAACAATTCATTATAAAATTCTTGCTGTGTGTACTTATTTTAAAGTGTGATATTGGGTGAGAAGCAAGGTGTGAAGTGCTGCCCAAGGCAAAGAGTATCTTTAGATTATCTCAGTAATGTTCACTACCTGGCCATAACACCAAGCAAATGCTCCTACCCTGTAATAATTCTTCAGGGGAGACAAACCTCACAGATCCTCTCTGACATATCGGCTGGCTTTTAAATCCCTCACTCACCCGAGACAAAAACTTTCTCTATTTCAACACAAGTGGCCTGAAAATAGCATGTCCTATACTTTTGGGAATGACCTCTGTTTCTAATAAATTCTGGATGTCCCTGAACCTTGCTGGTCAGACACAAGTCAGGAATACGACGGGATAAACTGCCTGTCAAGTGACTCACTTTGGTCCGATGGCCTCAATGGACTGTGGTGGTTCTGATTTCTTCTGCTGGATTTGGTAGAATTTTTTTGGTTGTTGTGTACAATGTTTCTGTTTAAAGGGTTGTCTGGATCACAGTGATGGTCCTGAATTTCTTTAACTTATTTATTAGCAATTAAACTGAATTTCAGCCTCATGGTAAAAAGCTGTGTGATCTTGAATCTTAACAAATTAAGACAAAAAGTGCAAAAACATTTGTTTCCTTCATCAGAGTAAATGAGAATATTAGAATAGCATGAGATTGGACCTTGTCACAAAAAAGAAAAAAGAAAAAGAAAAAAAAATCAGCACTATGGATATTATTAAGATCCATTCAACTTTTCAACTTAGAAATCCCTAAAATGGGGTGAAATTGCAAGTTGGCCAAGACCCCATTATATGTCCGTGTGGAAAGTGACAGCTTCAGATTTGAGGTACATAAATAACAAAGCCATCCTCACCATGTGAGCAGCAGACACTGATGGCATATCACAAACTCGACCTCTAACACTGAACTGATCTAATTTTAGCTGCCCAGTTTCTGTTCTTTACCAATTTGCTTCCCAGTTAGAAGGGACCAGAAAAGATCAGCTGGAATTCAGAGAAGGTGGTAGTAATACAGTAATTGCAAAAATACACTTTAAAGTTGGTGACACATTTCCCTATTGACTATATCTTATTGTTAGTTGTTAGCAGTGTATTTTTATTTTTAAATCCTATCCTGATTTTGAAATAGGAAATAGAAAACTCAAAAGCCTTCACAAGCAGATACAGGATATTTCAGGATTTTTTGGTAGTAGTAAAACTAACAACAATGCATTTTCTAACATCTCTGTAAGCTTCCAGCTATGGTATAGGCAAATCATTATGATTAGCTTGTAATTAATATGTTAAATCTGTGCAACTTAATTATACTCTCCTGTTATCCTGGAGCATCCTTTTCTATTTGTTTCAGAATGAAACTAATCACAGGAGCATTGGAATATTCTTGCTTTTGGAGATTCATATTTACCAAGATTTTACAGTAGGCTCATACTTCATGCAAAATTCTGCTTCACCCCATCCTGTTTGAGGAGCAAACTAATGAAACAAATGTTGGATCATGGCTGTAGCTACGTGTCTTACTTGGCTTTATTCATACTATTAAACAGCTAAGATATTTGTGCTTCGTATGTCTCACAAACGAAAAAGAATCTCCTGAATCAAACCTTTGTGGATTTTCTTTTGGTAAAAAATGCTCAGCAGTCCAACAAAATGAAGTAGTCAGGGCCCTAGTAAAGCATTTCTACACCCTCCTAGGTAATTCTGCATCTTTCTATATACTTTTTCATTAACTTTTTTTTTTTTGCTATGCGCCTAAGTAGTGTGGAAATTAAAACCTACTTAACAATGCAATTACATTTCCCAAAAAAATTAATCTAAGGAGATTTTAATTGTGATTTTATCATTGACTTATGTTCTTAAGTTTCCATCAGTGAGGACATAGCACTATATATAATTTCTCATAAATTGATTACCACCTCATATCTTTATAGATAGAAGAGACCTTTTTGTTTGTCCAATTCCCTCATATATCCCATCAGATAAATATATTTCTGCATACATTTAGAAGACTTAAAAAAACCCCATCTTATGCAAATTCATTTTTCATTTTCTTAGCATTATCAGACATTTATTTAAAAGCAACTTGCTATGAAAACAAGATCTATGTAGGCTGCTGTATCCTAAATTAGTTTTTGAGAGCTCCATTATAATATAACTATTCATTGAAAAGGACTCTGATAAATGTCCACTTTGATCTGCAAGGCTGGTGTGATATTCTAAATGGAAATGTGAATCTATTGGAAGGAGCCTGATTGAACCAGATACACCAGCAGGAAATTAAGATGCAAGAGATGTGGTTTAATCAGGCTGCGATTGTACTAATTTAACTCATCTGGGAAGTGAAGGGCCATAACTTGGACAGTGCAGATGATGATTATCTCTTTAATCATTGCCACGTGGTAGGAGGTAACGACTCCCTGCCCTCGGTGGCTGCTCCTGTGCCTGTTTGCAGAAAGGAGAATTAGGCTGTAGCAGAGTAGATGCTCCTCTCAAAGGCGTGGGCAGGCAAAGGGCACGACCTCCCCTGGACAAGGCCAGTGTCAGGTCAGTGCCAGAGAGCGTCCCAGGGAGAGCAGAGGTGCAGGTGTACAGGAGTGCAAACCGGGAACTTCCTAAGTCACCATGCTAAATCCACAGGGTGGCAAAGGGATTATCAGCCTGCTGGTGCAGCCCGGCTGCCTGTCCTCTTGGAGGTGTGCCTCCCACCAAGGCTAGTTTCAAACATGATTTATCAGGGGCCCAAAACCCAATGGGTGAGGAACTCCACTCACTACCTGACATCTGCCAACTGCAGCAGCATGAGCCTAGCTCAGTTCCAGTAACCCTCTAAAATGCCAACAGCAAAAAAAAAATGAAACACTTTGCCCACGTCAGTGTTATTTTAAAAGATTTCTGATATTTTATCAACAGCTCTTGCATAAAAACCAATGCCATATTAATGCTAGGGCTGGAATGCTGAGAGTTGTTATTCAGAGTGTGAGGGGTCTCACACTTCAGGATTCATGATTCATTACACTTAATTCAACTTATATATGCAAACTATATGAGTCAATGATTTACACATAAATGATTCTTCTCTCTGTGCTTTAAAGTATGTCTCTATGAATAAATCTGCTTTAAATATT
Organism: Pardalotus punctatus; assembly: GCA_013400915.1. Taxonomy (NCBI): domain Eukaryota; kingdom Metazoa; phylum Chordata; class Aves; order Passeriformes; family Pardalotidae; genus Pardalotus; species Pardalotus punctatus. The sequence continues at coordinate 957,632 of VZTX01020975.1, read as the reverse complement.
CTCTGTATCCTCCAGTATCTTAGAAGCTCCCTGTTTTTTCCTGTCTCTGAGTGACGCTGTGCTGTAGCAACCCCACTGAGGGGAAAATGAATAGTGACATGGGCCAAAACCAGGTTAGGACCTGGGTACCATCTTAGTTGTGGGAAAAATACATGTCTTTGCAACTCAAATGTTTCCATGCTTTAGAGTACTTATTCATATGTTTTCCTCATCAGTCCTATCGAACAGGCCCCCACCAGTTTTGTGCTGATGGGAAGTGCACTGTATGCGTCAGTCCTGCAACTTTTCCTTTTTCATTTCTGACAGGGAATAATTAATTGTCCTACTGATGGAGGACAATTCCTTATCCACATCCCAGTAGGGCTATTGTTTATAGACCTTTTCCTCTGTGCAAAAGGAAATATGTGCATACAGAAAGCAAGATGTTATAAATACAATATTGTGTTCTATGAAATAAGGGGAGAGGAAACAACATATCGAAATCTACTTTCCATAAATCTGTCAGTTTTCTGGAATTAGTTCAGGGACGTGCTGAAGCCAGTAGCAAAGGTCCCAGGATATTTTAGAATGCATAGTAATAGAAAATGAACATGCCTCTGTAAAATTGTTATTTCATTTGACACAGATCTCATTTCAAAAGGCAAGCCTATGCATTATGAAAGTAGGTGTCTGTATGGGGGCTGTGTGGCAAAGTTTTGGTAGAGGGGGAGTACAAGGGTGGCTTCTGTGACAGACTCACCTGTGGCCCGGGCTGAGCCCATCAGTGAGGGTGAGAGCCCCTCTGGGATAACGGGAAACCCCTGCACAGCTGCAGCCAGAGAGGAGAGAGCAGGGACCATGTGGGAGAGGAACAACTGTCCTGCAGTGAAATCTGGGCTGCCCATGGCAGTAGCTGCTGAGGGATCAGTCCCTGCCCTTATCCCAGCTCACCAGGCTGTGACTGTATTTTCTCTGCCCTGCCCACATGAGGATGGAAGCGATCGAGTGGCTTTGGTGGGCACCTGGCATCCAGCCAGGCTCAACCCACCGCAGCATCCTTTCAGTTTACAGCACCAAAAAATCTGACATTGAAGCCTGTGTAGCAAGAGTTGTAAGGCATCTTTGACTCCCAGTGTCTCCCCACAAATACTCACCACCGTTCTGCAGTGTCCAGGTATTAACAATTTTTTTTATATGAATACAAGAAAAACTTATTCTTTAAAGCTTTATCCTCTGCCATTTGAAGTCAATGGGATTTTTGTCATTGACTTTAAAAGAAGTGGGGTCAAAACACTAATTAACAGTGTCAGCTCTGTCTATCAATCAAAGGTGTACTATTCATAAAACACGATTACCAGAACAGGTTAAAATGCCAGTATTAAATATACATGCAAAATCTAAGTATTAAAAGAGAATAAGTGCAGATGAAGTATAAGACTTATGTCTTTGAGGTGCTGAATACCTTATGATGCTCCAAGCCTTTTGGCTGTTTAGTTATTTTTGGTCCTGTTGAGGTTTCCTCCACTTCTGTACAGAGGGTATTTGTAAGTTCACACCCCAGGATATTCCTGAAATCATCTCCCAGGCACCCAGGCACTGCCCACAACTCCCTCGAGGCTCTGTTCTGCTCCGGCCTTGTGATAATGCCTTTGTATAGGGGTCCTTCTTTGGGTTCTCTGCGTGATTCTGTATGGCAGGTTCTCAGTGAACAAGCCAAACAGCCTTCTCCCTGCCTGCTCATTCAGCCCTGCACACTTGGGGAGTCCGTGCAGATTCCTTCTTGCAGCTACGAGCAATTTTCTGTATTAAAGAGGGTGAATAAAAAATGAACAAACACGGTGGAAAGAATGTGCAGTAGGGTAGTGCATGCTGTGTGAGGATGTATTTAAGTGAAAGTATAAGAAATTTAGACTGGAAGTGCCCTCTTTTGCATTGCAGTTTGGTTGTCTCCCTAGAGTCAGAGTGCATGCATACCCACTCTCTAACTGCAGTAACATAAATTTATCTATTTTGTACATCCCAGTTTTCTTTTATTTTACATATGGTCACTATTTAAATTGGTTTGATTTATAGTATCTTCACTTATCCTGGAAAGATTTGAGATCTGAAAGAGAGAAATAAAATGCATGGTATATAATGATCTCCCTGTAAAAGTCTAAGCTTAGTTCCTCAAAACTTTATGTACAACTAAATAAGCAAAGGAATCCCAACATGGCTTTTAGGATTATTTAGGAACACAAAATTCGTAAGAGCATTAAACAAAAGCCATAGTAGATAATCCTAACAAGTGTGAAAAAACCTCTTTGGACCTTGGAGTACAAAATCTTTCACAGGAATTTGCTTGAGGCATTATCAGCTCTAACTGGATGAGGTGTATTACAGCAGATCAGTGTATGCAGGAGGCCTGCAGAACATTTCTTCCGAATAGGTATTTCCAGCATACGTGTTCTCAAGCAATTAAGTGAAAACCTGATATTTAAGACTGAAAATAGGCAAACCTGTGGGAATAATATTTTATAGTTAACAAGAAAGGTCTGGCCTTACATTTCATTTAAAAGAGATTAACCTCTATAGACCAGTAGCTGTCAGCATCATTTGCTTTCCTTATCTCTACATATGGTGAAGGGAATCTTTAAAATTCACAGGAAAAAAACTGAAAAAAATATTTTGTGTAAACAGTTATGCTTCTGAATAGCAGCCAAGAGAAAATGGGTGTCTGGTTCAGTATAAATCACTCTCTATTACCAAAAATCTCTGGCAAACAAACTACATCAGTAGGGTGTTCAAAATAGCCTGACTGAATTAGGATTCTGTGTCTCATTGAAAACCAAGTAAAGGAAACAACACCCTAGGGCCATACAGGTTTTTTTGGAAGTGCCACATGTCGGCAGCCTTCTTGTCTCCGGGAAATGAAGCAGGGAAATGCTCCAGCCACGCTCCCAGAGCAGACACCGTCCCCAGCTGGCCATCCCTCTGCAGAGGGGCAGGTACAGAGACCTTGCAGCTCCCTGCTGGGGTTCCCAGAGCTTTCCAGGAGTTTTGTCAACAGGACAGGCTGAGCAGCAGGGAGAGAGAATTCACACTCCTTTTTGCTGCCAGGGAAGGGGCTCTGAACTGTAGTGTCTCCCCATGGGCCTTCTTTTCATCACTGGGAAGTTGTTCTTCCTAGAAAAATGCCTCCTCCTGACACAAAGTTTTCCAACTTTTTACCCATGTCCACTGTAAATCCTGATGATGCAAGTCCCAGCTTACAAAACCTTAATTCAGATACACGTAAAAATGCTAACATTTCCTGGTAATTTTGGATTTCCTTTTGCTTCTTCAAGAATATGTTTTCTGAAAATTTAATTAATTGGCAATTAATTTTTACAAAAATTAGTTTTGTTCAATTGAAACTTCAGATGTCTTTTTGGAAGGGAAAAAGGCTCTGGTTTCACAGAACCAGAAGCTTAAAATTACTTAGGAAATGTAGAAGAAAAAAAATGTTAAAGTCCTAACTGGTTTATGAGGAGCCCATTAAATTGAGATACTGCCCATTGAAGACCTAAGACAGCAGCAATGGCATTTGCCAGAACAGTTAAGCAGCACTGCTTTAATAATATATTAGACTAAAATTCTAATTATGATTTATTATGTCTCATAATAATGTACTTGGGAAAGCAAATCCAGCCTCCTGAGTATTTAGCATTTGAATGCTAAACAGATGCTGAACATTTATGAGGTAATTTTAAAAAATAACATTTCTGATGCACAAAACTGAAATGCATTGAAAATGTCTTAATGTTAATGCATCAACAAAGAAAAACAAACACAACACTTTATAAAAGTGAATCAGTAGTAAAAATCTATGCAAAAAAACTAATTAAAATAAAATTTACTGTACAATGCTAATTTATGAAAAGTAATAGTTATGCTAGTAGAGGGTAAAAAAATGCTTGGAAATGTAACCAAATTCCAAATAATAGCTAGTTGTCTCCTGATCTGATTGTTTTTAAAATGGCACTAGAGCTCCTGGCGGAAGTCCTTTGAAAAGCATGTTGGTTTCTAGGACTTATTCTGTGTACCCATCATTTGACACAAGCTCTACAGATAAGCCAAAAGCATCCGAAAGCAGCTGTTGCCCAATATTTCTTCTGAGACAATGGCATGAAGATCCTCCAGAGAATAAGCCAAGGTTTTAAGGATTGAGGTTCTGGATTTCAACACCTAAATCCTACACTTTGAGTGCCAATCCTTTTTGAGGATAATTATATAAATAAAGCAGAAGTCATCAATCTAACCCTCTATCTCTTAAAGCCTTGAATTAGTACAGCCATCATGGGCCCACTCTCCCCCTTTGTACAAATGTGATAAATATGTATTAAAACATAGACCACTCTAAAAAACTATTCTCTATAGATAGAAGTGTGGCAGGTAAAATAAAATATGCCAGTTCTTTGCCTTAGAAAATAGAGCCTTTTTTAAGAGTGGAGGCAGAGCCAATGTTGCCTAGGGCAATGGTAAAATGAGTTAACACTCCTAGCAAGAAACTATCATCATTAAGGTGTATTATTTAATATAAAGCTTGTGCAAATTAAGCCAGACCATATATAGAAAAAGAAAGATGGCTAATTTCTACTTTTAAAGGAAAAAAATTGACATTTTAATTCAGAACTCTTATGTTTCTGAGAGTCCTTGACTTCTAATGATAGGTTGCATTTTGAATAAATCAATTGCAATGTTCTCCACTTGGAATATAAAATCTATTTCAAATTTCAGATTCCATTGCATACCACTAGCATATTCATGTTTTTTCTACAATTGCAATTACTTAAAGAAAATGGAAGAATCAAAAATAACTCCATTTTCAGAATTATGTTTGAAGGTGTAAAAACTATTCAAAGCAATGTATCTACTTAATTTCACAGAGCTGAGGACCGGGGACAATATTCATGAGCAAATATCTTGGAATTTTGCCTAGTTTTTTGCCTACCCATGGTTTGGTTTAGCTGTCCTGTGTGCATACAGCCTAAAACTCTACTCCTTGTATGGGCCAGGCCAATAAACTCCTCTCAATCTACTTGACATGATGAGTTAAGAGCTGAGACTGACCTGAGGATTAAGAGATGAGGAATAACTTAAATGGCAGGAATTAACCTTTGGTGGGTCACAACTTTGTAACATTTGAAAATGGAAATGTTTTTTTATCCCTTTTTTTCTCAGTAAATTCCTCACTGGCTCCCAGGAGCCAAATTCTAGGTATTAGAGTAGAGCACTGGTTTTAGAGCAGAACACATTTCTTTGTAAGTCATTCCTTTTGGCATCATATGCCTCACAGCAGAAAAAAAAAAAAGCAAAACAGAAGAACTTATCTCACTCCCTCCAGTGAAAATCTGGTATCTCTTTTTCTCACTGATAAGTTGGGGGTTTGTGAGGGGAGGTTTGAAGTCAGTTTAACACTTTACTGTTTTGTTGGGGTTTTAGGCTAGTTTTTGGGATCTGTTTTATTCAGATGACTTTTTCATTTCTGCTGGCTGGCCTCACATAAAAAGTCTCTTGTGCTCTATTTTTCAAAATGTTCCCCCTGTCCCACCTCAAGAAGTAGATTTACACCAACTGAAAAGGAGATAATTGAATGATTATTTTACAGCGTTTTTCTTATGTTCTGAATTTCTCATACCTCTTGTTTTTGTGTTCAGTCCCTCGTTTCTTATTTTCTCTCACTTTTTCCTAGTGATCTGTATTTCATAGAAGCAATAGAAGTGGAGTAAATGTAAGATCTTTATGCAGGCTTTACTGTGGCAGCTGAACTTCTGGAGTGATCTCTTTGCTCAGCACTACCTGTGTGTCAGCCAGACCCACTATCACTCACTACCAGGTTTTACAAACTGCATCTTATTTACTAAATCACACAGATGAAACAAAACCTTTTCACCTTTTCTCGACACACTTTCAACATGCAGTCAGTGTGAAATTTTACCAACAGGAAGCTATTTTGATTACTGTTCTGTTTCTCTCTTGTCCTTTCCACGTTAGGCTCTTAAAATACTTTGCAAAAAGCAATGACTGGATTTTGACACTTAGATGTTGATGGCCAGAAGGAGTACAGGAAGGCTGGAGAATAACCTGAGCACAGCCCCATGGAGGCTGGCCATGGCACACACATGGAGCTGATGGTGGGGAAGAGTTTCTCCCTCCCACAAGTCAAACAGAAACCCAGGCTGGTCCAGCAGGTCCCTGTGCTCACAGGAGCCCTCCTGGCAGGCCCCTTCCCTCCTGCAGCCTCACATCAGCGTGAAGAGATGGCACTGACTGGCACCCCTGGCTAATGTTACATTCACAATGGGATAAAGTGAAAAGCAGAGCAAAACACGAGAGCATTAATTTTAGCATGAAGCCTTGATTGCCAAGACAGGAACATTGACCCCATTGTAAGTTAGTAAAAGTGTATGAAAACATTTCAGAAATACCCACACAGACCTCTGTAAATTGTGCTCAGAGGTGATAATGATATGCTCTGCAGAGGTCCTTCCTCTGTTTCATTTTCTCTTGTGATGTAAGAAAATGGTAGCAACCTTTTGACAGAGGAAAATTTAGTTCATCTAACCAAGTACAGCATCTGAATGCATATACTGAAGAGTTATCCAAATTTCATCCAAAGTGTCCCGATTGCTAGGACTCTAATGGAGCTCTATAAACCCATGTTAATCACACTGTAGCAATGCCTTTAGATGTAAAAAGAGCCCAGGACCCCTAACTGCACTGTGGACACTGAGTTTTGGAAGAGAGGTTTCCTAGAAGGATCTCTGACTCCCTCCCTGCTGCCTCGATGAGCAGTAGGGCAGGAGGAATAACTCCCTCATTGTTAAGATCAGGTCCAGCTCCCCTTTCAGTCCCTTCAGTTTGAATATTTTATATTCAAATCAAATAACAATGTCTTACTTTTAAAGGGGGAATTGGATACATGGACTCAGTGCTCTAAAGTCATGTCAATAGATGAGTTTTGTTCTCTCCTCAGCTACACCAACCAGATCTACTTGAACACAGCTCCCTGTTTGTGAATTCCTGTCAGCCCTGGAACATGGCAAGGCATGTCTTGTCTGAGCGTCTGGCTTTGGATCTAAACTGCACTAATTGCTTTCACCTCCTCCCGAGCATAGACAGATAGAGCACTGTGTTCACTGAAAAATGTCACTTCCAGCATGTGGTTGGCATAATGTTTCATAAAATTTACTTTAAAAATGTATTTCTGACCAGAAACAGAACACAAAAATACTTCAAGCATCTCTCCCTGCCCTCTCCGTGACTCATTCTTGCACTTAGAGATCTGAAGCTATTTCAGATAAATAGGATTAAAAGAACTACCAGATCAGGATAATTTCACATATGGTTGTTTGTACATAAATACATTCCCAGTCTTACTATGTGATGTGAGCAGATTCATTAACTTCAAAGTGAACTGCACCTGTAACTGTATTTACAGGAATACAATATAAATTAAAAATACACATGTGCTATGGGGTATTTTGTGTGAAAAAATCCTTTCTGCTACTCTAATTTTCTTCTAACAATTATTAATTCCGTGCAAAATGCTTAAGAAGTTTGGACAAAAAATGCATTGAAGCAATCTCTTCATTGCAAGCTAAAGCATGCATAGCACATGTACTGCACTCTTGTCTCCAGTAATTTGCAGATCACAGGTTTAGAGAGATCTATTTCACTTGATCAGGTAATCACATAAATTAGACCATGTTTGCAGGTCATTGTGAGACTAATTATGAAAATATATAAACAATGATGTATTTTTTTCTCTTTGAATCTTAATATAAGAGCTTGCTGCTGACTTTATTTGTAGAAGGAAACTCATTCGATTATGAGATATTGCTGTTTATTACTTGTATTACAGTGGCACCAGGCTGCCTCATATTAGATGACATTTCCATTATATAACAAATTATGAACTTTACATAGATTATAGTCCAAAGTGGAAAGACAGATCAGGGAATTACTCAGAGTTCCTTATTTCCAGTCACAAGAAAAAAATAAAAAACCAGGCCTATAATGTGATTTTCTGAACTGAAGTGATATAATTAATATAGGTGCAGAAAGAGTCCCCTTCCTGGTCAGAAAGACAAAGGCACTAGTTTCCTACTAAGCACATGCTGCTCCTTTTGAATAAACAAGGACATATTTTTATGATTAAACATAGTTCTCCAAGGCTTTCTTAACTGGCAATCAAAATGACTTGTACAGAGTCAGATGGAATTTATGACGTACAGGATACAGGATTTCTTAAATCACATTGAAGTTTATCAGTTATCTGTGATTTCCCTATCTTCCATGAAAACAATTGAAAAATAACTTTGTTAGGTATCAGATATTCTTGGTAAGTCCTGTAATAACTAAGTACATAGTTACATGTAAAATGGTATCTAATCTACTCCCTTCCATTCTGTTTTCTACCACCAGACAGAAATTACATTTTCCAGAATCCAATAACCCAAAAATATATAGCTGAGAGGGTGCCTAGAGCTGAGAATCCTACAGCTTGGCTGGGACATGAAAGATGTCAGCCAAGGCAGACGGTAGCAAATGAAAAGATGGTGTTTGCTGTTAGTTTGATAATAAGAGGGGGTGAGTGCTCCAAAGTTCGCTCACAATTCTCCTGTATCTTGCAATAACTAAAAAGTCTTTTCACAGCAACACAATAACACATTTTATATAAAAGTTACAATTTGGTAACCTTTCACAGTTTCACTGCCTCCATTTCATTGCACAGGACCGTGATGGGGTCCCTTTTAAACGCTGAGAGATAAGAGACTGATAAAAGAAAGACAGAAAGTGTGAGAGGGAGAAAAAGGTAAAAGGTTTTTGCTCAGGGTTCTAAATTAATACATTATTGATCAAAACTTGAATCAGAAAAGTTCAATGATTTGGTCACAACTAGCCTTTATTCTTTCCATCAATTCATATACAGTCAATATCCTATTATATTGCTACTTTGAAAGGATGTCTAGAGGAATAATATGCTTGAACAACACCTTCCAGTGAACCTATCTGATTGTAACTATGGGATTCATTATTTTTTTCAGTTATCCAAAAAATAAATAGGATCTATAAAACACACAAATGGCACAGGTACTACTGCAACAGTTTGGGCACTAATATGTAGCTGACATTGGTGAAATCTGTACCAATCTCTATCTTAAAGCATGAAAAAATTACTTTATCTTCTTTATATATATATATGTATGCTCAAGTAAATGCTTCTACTTCTTATTGATGCTCTGGGAAATAGATCTTCCAAGCACCTTAAGCCAGCGTTAACATTCTATGTAACTTCATTCACCGTATCATGTCGAAATTAGCATTAGGTGATTATAGCTCAATGTAATTAGCTGCGTATATTAGAAGAGCAGAAATGCACCCTGTAGCTGATTACCCTAATTTTCAGTCAGCAGTGGCAGACACACATCTTTGAATTGCTGCTCAGGGCAGCAATATGGGCTGAGCTTTTGGTGTCCGTGCTGTTCCTGCTCTGGGGTGCGTGGTGCTGGAGGGCACCCCAGGCCTGCTCAGCTGCCAGGAGCTTCCACATCCATCACTGGGGCTCTGAGGTTGTGCAGGAGCTCTGGGATCCCTGCCAGTGGAAGTGACAGCATTCTCCAGGGCTCAGGGTATTTTGCCCAATAAGGTACAAAACAATAGCCATAAAAAAGCAGTATGATAATACAAGGGGAAAAGAAAGTGTCAGAAACAGGGGCTGTTCAGTTAGAAACCAGTTATTGATAAGAATATGTAATAAAGATAACAGAGAAACCTATATATTGTATAGGTGGTTGTTAATAGCATTACAGTGAGTGTTAGGTGTGTTGCTTGTCTGCTCAGTTACAAGGCAAATATATTTAATCTTTTGGTTCCTTGGAAAATGCTTATTTGAAGACAGCTGGACTTGGAACAAAATACCAGGCAAAGTATTACATTTTGCTTTTTTTTATGAGCAATTAAATAAAAAAGATACCAGTTCTGTTGATTAGCTACAGAGTTGTGTATCACCTTCTACTAACTTGCAGCAGATCTGGCTCTACAGAGAAATGAAGGAGTTCAGAGAAACAGATTTAGATTTGCCTTTTCTTTTTCCTTTCTTCAATATTCTTTGTTTTACTCTTCCTTTCTTTTTCATTTCCTTTTTTTCTTTTGCTCTTTTTGTTTTCTTCTCTGTCCTTCTTTTGTGTTTGGTTTTGTTGCGTGCTAGTGCTTGTGTGTATGTACAAGGAGTTACTTTACAGTGATATATTAATCTTCCACCTTTAGAAAGTTCTACTGGAGAACCATTGGTGTATCAGGAAAAATGAATTATAAAAATCAGTCCTGAACAGAAATAAGGGACTACTAAAAATGGAACATTTTAATTGACCATTTCAGCCTTCTTCAGAACTTCAGTTTGGTTCAAGGCAAAGTTAATAAGAAATAGATGATTCCTAAAATGAGAGCTATGATTAATAGTTATAAATAATTTCTCCGTGCATTTTCTTACATGGTTCCAGTGGTAAATCAGTAAGCGTGAATCCTTTGTTTTGCTATTGTTTTTATAATTAAAGACAATAATTCAGTTTACAATGTGTTCCTTTCTCCAAAGAGTAGAGCAATAGCTATGGAAAGCAAGACTAAGCAGAGTTCAAGCCGTTCAGTGTCACACAATGTATTTTACAGCATTTGCATTGCTGTTATCATAACTCGTTCTAAATCTACCCATGTTGTCTCAAACAGCTGAGCTGTTTTTTATGCAATTTCATTGTTTGTTTAGTTGCAGTGGACCATCCCAAGATGTCAGCCATTGGCATGTTCACATGGAAAACATGCTGGAATATATGTGAGGTTTTATTTGCTGCTGTTTATTACTTGTTGCTCATGGCTCAACTGCTGCTAGGAAAATGTGTCATTTTTGGTGTCTGTATCATTCTGCACATGCATAAGGACACCGTTTATTTCACCCACACTGCAAAGGATTCTAAGATAGAAATTTAGTTTTGCATTCAGCCTGAAGTTTGAAAGAAATTGTTTCTTTGAATTCATATGTCCACTGCAAATTTCTTGGTCCAAGTCAGAATTTTATCAGACTGCTTGCTCCATAGGCCAAAGAAAATAATCAACAAACTTAAGAATATGTTTTAGAGAGGGTGTTATAAGATAAGGAAGTAGGGCACAGATTCCAATGTTCAGTAGCCAAACCATGTGGAAATGTGAGAACTCCTTAAACTATATAAGATGAACTACTTAGCTCTCAGTCTGGCAACAGAAGACTTATGCACTGAAATCATTTGAAAACAATGAAGATCATTTAAATAAAAGCTGTGAGGCTTCAGCAGCTCAGTGTGGAAGACCACAATGTTTCCTATTGTTGATCAACTCAAATACCAGATCATCACATGCTGGGGCACATTGTGAGTTGGAATGGGCTGGAAGCAGGATGGCAGGAGAGGCAGAGCAGGGCCATGATTCTAAGGCTGCTGTGACAAGAATGATGGTGGCTGACTTCTGTGTTTCATGTACATAAACTCCAAAACCTTATTAGGTTCCCAGTTCAATCCAACCCTGTTCTCCTACCTTATCCTGATTTGCCTCTTCTCTGGTCATGAGCAGGAAATCAATGTTCTGGCACCCGTGGGCTTTAACAGATTACTCAGAAACATTGATCTGGAACCTTTTCTGGGGAGCAGAGGTTTGTATCCCTGTCATAAAAGCTCTGCCAAGCAGAAAACACTGGGCAGAAAACACATCCGTGCCTCTTACAGAACTTGTAGGACTAGCCTAAAGTGTCAGAGGGAAAAGGAAAAGCAATATTCACCACTAAAAGTTGGAAAGTGAATTTGATATCCAATTTCTATGGAAATTGAGTCCTTTCTTTTTCTTTTTCAGGATGGATTGACTTACATCTGAACTATTCATTTTTAAATGGCTGCATATTTGAATTTATTTTCAGTAATTTATTTCCAAAGCAGTGATTCTGTTGGTATCTAATGTTATTGATGATGTAAATATTTATTGGTGTTATTAAAGACAGAAAATTAGTACACAGAACTAACAGGAGAGGGCCCATTATCTTTGCAGCTGATAGAGGTGAAATATATATGCAGAGATGTCCTTCAAGCACATTTTGATGTCTTCATTAAAAGACAACTAAAAGGTATTGCATAAAACAATATATCCCATTAAAATCTCCCCATATACTTTTGCTATGAACATCTTCCCTTCCTAGCACAAAATTTAGAAATCTCTGGAATCACTTGCATCTTTTTCTCTGAAAACCATTCAGAAATCCAAAGACAGATATGATGGAATTATTCCAGTTCTCATTGCAGCTGAAAAACTTTCTCTGTTCTTATTAAAAATAATCATTATTATTTCATCAGCTAATGTCAGTGGCAAAACCACAGTATCATGTTCTGTTCCCTTTCAATGCATATGGAATAGTAAATGAGTTCCTCAGATATGTGAAAATAAATGTCCTCTGGAAATCTGGATTTCCCTAGAGATTTGAAAGTAAATGTTCTCTGGAAATGTGGCAAGATAAAAGAGCTTCAGACAATACCAAATTAAAGCCCAGTGGACACAGTTCTACATTGCTGCTGTGAAGCAAATCCTGCACTTCAAAGCATTTCATTTGTCAAGGTCACACTGAGGATCTAGTTGCATTTTCCTGTGCACTTCAGTGACTAAACAAGCAGTTCAACCCACTTGTTGCCTCAAAACAGTCAATGAGGTCTTTTCCAAGCAGAATTCCGAAGAGGTCCAACAACAGAACAAAGCAAGTTTCAGTGGCTTCAGGAGCTCTTACAAAGTGCATCTTTACTGCAGGGGCTCATCCACCCTTGAAGAGACAAAGTTGTGCACATCTCTCTTTGTCACAGACATCTATTAACCCAATTTCTTCTTTCTTACCTTTCCTCTACTTAAAACAAAAGAGTCCAAAGGCCAACAAGCTGAAGGGAAGTGTTTCTGGTTACCTAGCTACTGGAAAAACACACTCGTCTGTAACAGTAAGAAGTACATTTGGACAGAGCTATTCTCCTTGAGATACTTCCAACCATGACATCTGCCAGCAGTTGAAAGGTTGTTTTAAAAGTATAGGTAGAACATGTATTCTCTAATGCATTTGTAGATCTTAATTCACTTTAAATTGCCTTTCAGAAAAAAGAAAGATGTTACATTTGATTTTATGTTAAGACCCTACCATATGTTTCACCTTTCACTATATTTACTGTAAGGAAGTACTACAGTGCACTGATATCATCAATACTTGTAGAATGTATTCTTTCCCTCCACAACATCAATTAGCTCTTCTTTGGTAGAACATGGTTCCTTAACTTAAGTCTGTCTCCACGTGTAGGTTCAGGCGCTACAAACACCAGCTGCCCGCTGCCTCTGCCCCGAGACTGCTGAACTCTGCCTGCGGTCACAGCAGCAAAACCAGGCTGCTCCCTGAGCCAGAAACCAGAGCCCTGTTCCTGCAGGATGCTCCTGTGAGCATCCAGGACTCCCTGCTGTGCACGGAGCACTTCTCACGCCCGCTCTGAACAGTCTTCGGACAAGAGAGCACAAGCTGGCCGGCTCTGGGGTCAGCAGACCCCAAACCCAGGCAGAGGAAGGAACAGTGGCTGTTTTGCAGCCATGCCCAAGAGACATGGGAAGGCTCCCCTCCCTCTGCTCTCACTTTGTTGGGATTCTGACTGCGTCTGAGGCAGGGGCTGCGATTCCTCACTTGAGGGGACCAGAACTGCCAGAAGCACACCCAGGGTCCAGGCACTGCCCGACAGCGCTCCCTGCACTGGGATGGTCGCGCCTCTGCCTCTCAGCCGCTGTGCTGCTGCTGCTTCGTTTGCTTTTAGGCACACCCAGAGCTCGCTGTTAAGCCAGGATGCTCTCTGGTTCTGCCCTCTTCCCGTCCCTGAGCGGGGGTGCAGCATGACTGTACTCTTCAGGCTGCTGCGCTGGGGGGGCTGCAGGGCCTTCCTTTTTCTTTCCCCCTGAACACTTCAAACAGGCTGAACAATCTGCCCAGCATCCCATTGTCTGGCCTCCAGCGCATTCGGAAAGGTTGGAGTCGACAGGTCCGGCTGCCAGATGGTGTTTCTGTGGGTTTGCTCCTTATTTTGAGTTTTGTAAACATGAGAAGTGGACTTTGGTGCTCGAAGTCTTAAAAGCTTTGTGAGACTGGGCTGCTTACTGTGCTGGACATGCAAGGCGATGACTTGAATTTTTTGCAAGTGTTTATAACCACCATCAGCACTGCATTTCTACCCTCTGCTCAAAGGTGGAATAATTTCATGGTATTGCTTAGCGAGGAAATAGTTGTGTTAAGACAATCTTTTTGTTGCCTAGCAAGTCCCAGCAAGTGAGAGTCTACACAGAGAAAAACCATGATGACAAAGTACTTCCTTGCCTTTCTGGGATTCCCTGGTCCAGATTCCATCGTTCACTTGATCCATACACTTTTTTTTATTACCATAATTTCCTTTCTTTTAGAGTACTATTAATTTTCCATGGACAGCACTGTTCATTTTATACCTATGTGTATATTATGCCTGCTTTAAAAAATGGCAAAAATAAAAATTTTAAATGTTTTATGAATGCCTGAGGGCCCCCTATTAATATCCACAGTGTGGTATAGAGCAGGGCTGCCAAATAAACTCACACCATTAGCATCTATTGAGTTGTCTTGGCAACAGAAGAAGAAATCTCACCTCGCAGCAAGACCGTGCTGAATGCCCTGTTTGTGACTGATTACAGTTAGCTATCTGCTCCCATGTATGAAATGTATGGTGATTTCAGGATGGGATTTTCTTTCTGGCTGTGTAGGATTTGCAGTCCTCAATCTTTTGGAAATGTTACGCATCAATTGATTTGCTTTGGTGGACTCTGGCCATGCTCAGGTCTGTTTTTTTAAGTTTTACCATTGGTGGCCTCTCAGTAGTTTCACTAGAGTAAAGCCTCTCAGAGGCTTCTTCGTATTTTCCCCTTTCTATATTTCATGTAATTTTCCTTTATATAGAATGCAAATGCACACTACAAACAAAATGTGCAGTGCAGCTAAACATGAGTGGATCAAATATGTATTTTTTTTCCTTGCTTGTCCTTCCCTGTTACAATTATGAAAGCTGCTCTGAGTCAGCTTTTTACAGAGTATTTTAAAAATTATTGGGTGAAAACATAGGAGAGAGAGATCAATCTGTCTCTGAGTAGTTTCTTGCAGCAGTGATGACTGTTTTAAACTGTAATGTCGTACTATCTAACAGTACTTTTCATCCTGTTGTATTGCCCATTCTTGCAGTTCTTTTTTCATAATTAATCATAAAATCATGGAATATCCTGCGTTGGAAGGGACGCACAGGAATCATCAGAGTCGAGGTTTTGACCCTTCACAGGACAGCCCCAAGAAACCCACCATGTGCCTTAGAGCATTGTCCAAACACTCCTTAAACTCTGGCATATTTGGTGCTGTGACCACTTCCTGTCCTTTTTCTCTTCTTTTCCATGGTCCCAGGTGTCCAGTGCTCTATTGAATAAAGAATTTGATAAATAAACATAAGCAAGTTATGGAGGTCCTTGGAACAACAGGAATCACTTCCTTCATTCCCATTAAAAAAATAAATCTTACTTTCCCTCTGCCTTTTATCCACTTTTGGCAGAGGTAAGGCATGTGGGTAGAAGCACTGATAGCATTTGGATGGCAGTAGCAAGGACAAAACACATCCTTCAGAAACATGGGCAATTATCATAACATCAGTCCCTCTCCTGCCATAGTCTAAAAGATTGCAGTGCAGAAGTCAAAATTTCACTCACTCTGAATGTTAACATGTAGGAACAACATCGTAGGAGCTCCCCAGTACTGGAGGGTCACTACTCTGAGGTAAAGATCACAGAAATTGTCAAATATTACTTACGGCTTTCTTAAAAAGAGAGGATGTGTAGTGAGAATTTTTACAGGTTCTCCAGATTTTGTCCCTACAGAGCTTCCAGGGTAAAGATGCACATCAGAAATATAAGTCAGTTCTCAGTAGTGGTATTCTGCAGGTGTGATGAGATTTCAGGATTCTTGAAAATACATTTCCAAACAAGTGACTCACCATAAACCCTATTGGAGGTCTGAACTTCTGACTGACTCTGTAACCCTAAGAAACCTTATTCATTTTAAGTCCTAAAGAACGCTTTTCTTTCTGAGCAACACCCTGAGGGCATTATGTCTTGCTGACCATGTTAAAAAATGAGCTGCCTGAAAAAAATAACATCTCTTGTGTATATTCCTACTTTCTACAGAAATGACACCCTGTGAAAAGGTGTTTGAAGAACTGATTCATCAATATCTTTAATGTCCATAACAACTTCAAGTAAAAAAGCTCGAAAGGAGAACTTAATATGCTCCTTTACAACTTCTCTTTTCACTTGCTTAAAGAGGTCTCAGTGCCAACATTTTCAAATCAAAGCTCAGGACAACCTCTTAGAATGTGTTAGCATTAGAGCACTGCTGTTCAGATACAGTCTTACAAAGAGATGGAAATACAGTTTCTCACCCATTGTAGAACATATGGAATAGAGGAACTGACGATTTAGCTTACCCTCGGCAACTTGCTACCTTTAGAACACATAGCATGGATAGAATAATAGATCTTTTCTTATCTCTAAGGATGACTAAGATTTTTTTTTGTCACAGTTAAAAAACACCTGTCAGTATAGTCTATCCAATTCAGATCTTTCCTCCAGTCCCTTTCTGTCCCTTTACCTGGGTCTGTGGTCAGATGTCACTTTTGAATTTGTGATTTTGGTTTTTTTCTCCCTATTTATCTGGAACTTCATTTTTCTTTATTCACCTCAAGACAATAAATCACCATTTCTTCTCTCCATAAAAAATTCACTTTTCTCCTTAACTTGTAATTGGTTTCCTTGCTGTATACCTCTCTGTGATACTTACCTAAGAGCAAGTTACATAATGTCAACCATGGAGAAGATATCCTTACTTCTTAAAAACTTTTCTAAGCCTGGAGCTGTCTTGGCAGGATGTCAGAAAAATGATGCTTGTGTTTATGTTTCCAAAACAATGTCAGGAAAAAAAAAATCAATCATCTCATGTCTGAATTGTTTAAAAAGGATGCTGCTTTCCTGGCTGCTATACTATCCACCCATGTCATGAAGATGGCCATTAGAACAGTTCCTCTGGAAAAAGAGTCTCTCATACTCATTGTTTGAGTTTCACATGACAAACCAATAAATCACTGTTATGGCAACGGTGTTCACAGGAAGCAAGGAAGCACAGCCAGTTCCATTTGCTGCAGATATGTTCTTTCCTCAGAGCTATTTCACCTATTCCTTGGACATCTTGGAGTGCTCATTTGTAGGTGTGGCTGGTTGGTTTTCTCACCAAAATGAGTAATCTGCATCATATTTTGTTCTTTTCATGTACCCTGAGCTGTGGTGTGGTTTCAGAAGACTGTACAAGGGGGTGTGGCAGTGGCAGATGTTTGATTTGTGTCTCATTTTGGTGGCAGAAGCCATCGGTCACTCATTTTCACCCTGATATTGTGCCTTTAGGAGTGATATTGTGGAATTAGATCAAGACCTACTTGTGGTTGAAAAATCATTTTGAAAGAGAAAGATTTCTCTGTAGTTGGATTAGTTCCCATGGCTATACAAATGCTTTTGCTGTGAGGGTGCCAGAAAGCCAAAATGAGGGCGAGGGGCAGTGAGGCAGGTATTTCATGGACCACAGAATCATAGAATGGTTTGGGTTGGAAGGGACATTAAAGATCACCTCATTCCAAACTCCCTGCCATGGGCAAAGATCTCTTCCACTAGACCAGGCTGCTCAGAGCTCCATCCAGCCTGGCCCTGAACACTTCCCGGGATGAGGCATCCCCACCTTCTCTGGGCAGCCTGTGCCAGTTCCTCACCACCCTCACAGGAAAGAATTTCTCCCCCACATCCAATCTAAACCTGCCCTCAGTCAGTTTGAAGCTGTTCCCCTTCATCCTGTCTCTGCACGCTTCCTTAAGCCAGTTTAGGCAGCCCTGATATAGTATGTCCTGAAACCTGGCATGGTAATAAGGATCTCCAAATTCATGCAGAGAAGAGAAGCAGAGGTAATTACAGGGCTTTCTTAATTAATGCCTAGGTCATATTTACTGCAGGGCTTTTTTCACAGTGTTTTCTGGTTTAGTGCATCTACAGAGAGGTACTGAAATTGTCAGTGCATTAACTCATTGGTTCTCATCAATCTCTAGCCTATATATCCATGGGTATCTCTCAGATGTATCTACATTCTAAGTATTTATTTATAGCTACCTTTCAGAGTGGCAAATGGTAGGGGATGTGAGTCACAGAAAGTGTCCAAAAGGACGTTTCCGGTCACACATCTGTGTGTCCCCCCGTGGGCAGGTGCGGTGTAATGCCAGGTTTGGGAAAGACTGCTGATGTTAATGGGCAGGACCCAGGAGTTTATCGAGGCTGATAATTAATACTCACAGCCAGAGTAAGCTGTAAAAGTTGATCTCCCTTCCACGAGGGTGAATTAATTCCTTTAGGCAGTGGAGAGCATTCCCTCTGCTGCACTGCAGCACACCTTAATTATACTTGCTCTGCACTGGCTGTTGCCTACCAACAATAAATAGCAACAGCAAATTTGCAGTGTGTTCACACAGCCTGAGGTCTGGGGAGGTCAGAACACCTAGAGCCATTATCAAACCCTGAAGCAACTCTGCAGATCCTATGTGTTATTTTAGAAGTTCTGAAGAAATCTTGAAGCTTCTTTCCTTCCCATTTAATGAACAGCAACAACAAAAAATCTAAACAAAATCCTCACAATTTTCCATAGAAAATATTTGCATATTTTAATTTTGACACAAGGTTATGTGCTTGGATTTTGACTAGGAGGATAATACACTCCTAGACTCCCTGCAGTTCTGTTTCTTACCCTCACATTAAACTCATACTAATTTACAGTGGAAAAGAATGCTTCATTCATATGTAATATGTACTAAGGAGAATCCTCATGTTCAGAATTCTTACAATGTGTGCATGTATTTGATCTAATTCAATTTCCTATCATCTTCCGCCTCCTTTTGTAAGACCAAAGGGCAAAAGGGACTGTGGTTATTGCCTGTATATAGCCTGGTCAAGAATAAATGCAACGTCAATGAGCTACACTTCACTGACTCACTGTGCAAGTGAAATGTAGCCTTTTAATGGACGCATTGGTCTGCAAGGACAAGACATTCTCAGAGTGTAAATTACTTCTTTTTCACCTCATTTGCACTATTTCTAAGTGGTCACTGTCACTCAGAAACTAGACAGCTGAACGAAAGAGTGTCAAAACAAGTGAAGATCATGTGATCGTTGGAATCCAGGCAATGCCCTAAGACAGGGGTTTGCACAATATGATCATTAAGAAGAAATTCTATGAGAAAAACGTCAGCTTAAAATTGAAAAAAAAAAAATAGGAAGGCTTGTTAAAAAATATAAACTTTCCGTTTATATTCTTGCATGTCTTTTGATGCCTATACTCGACTTGAGCCAAAGGGCTGTAAGATAAAAGTGTCACAGAACTATGGTTTTAGACAGTCCTGATTCTACTCTTCTGCCTCTGCTTAGTATGTTTCTCATCCTACAAAAATAATGTTGCGGATCAACTTGCAGATTGTACGTGCATTTTAAAGTACAATGTACAACACAGACTCATGATATCTTCCTCACCTGTAAATATATTTTGTGAGCTGAACCATCTGCACACACCACAAGTTTTTCCTATCTCTGGGGGCCAAAGGCATGCATCAATCAATCAATCAGGGTAACAACTTCCTCATCTCCTCTAAAATCATCTCTTCCCTCCTAGCTCCCCACATTCGTTTGGTCTGAAAAAACCTAAAGGTGAGCTCATCTACCTGTTCTAACCAGAAATCTATTCCAAAGTCTCTCTGCGACCAACAGGCCCTGGGGCAACGGAGTGCCTGAACAAATCAATATGCAAAACATCTTCGGGAAGGTAAACCAGCTCTTTTGCTGCAGCTCTCTGCTCAGCTCTGCCAGGAGTGCCTACCTGGACATAGCAGGAATGCGGGGGTAATCACACACCTGGAGGAGACGCTCAGGGGGAACAGAGAACGAGCAATTGCCAGAGGAGCATTCTTTCCCTAAGGAGATTTCAGTGCATGCACATCCTGAATACTCAGGGTCTTGAGGGTGTGTCAGCTGAATCCAAAAGTTCTGGTCATGTCTGGCATTCCCTTGCTCATGATTGCCTCCATAGCTCAGAGCAGCATGGGATGTTTCTGATTTGCATCACTGCACCGTGGCAGTGACAGGAGTAAAAGTTCTTTTGTTACATTTTTAATCCATTTGTCCTTCTGAAGAATTTCCACAGGACAGTGTGGGGACTTTTCATCCAACAGCCCCAAAATGGGAGGACAGAAGGAAAGTTCATTTCCAGAGAGGTCTTAAGATTATTATTGTAAATCAGTTTCAAGTCTTTGTATGCTCTAGAGGTCAAGATGATCCTGAGTATTAATTATATTTCTGTTACAAGTGGGGAGAGCAATATCTGTCTTCTTCAGAGAGTGTTTGAGAAAGAAAATATAAAAAGCATTATTCCTAGAGCCAGAGAGCCAAGTACCTCAAGTACTGTGTGTGAAACAAGTATATGGTTTCATGCATTTAAAAAACATTCCCAAGAAACAGGGATGTAAAGAAAAATATATTTATTTCTGGTTTTTGACTCTTGCTTTATGCTTGTACGTAAATATTGCATATGTCCCATCAAGTTCTCTTTTTTTTGTTTATCATGACTTTAATCATGTTGCATTTGTATAACTCTTCTCCAGCAAAGGGCTTAATATAGTCAGTTCGAGAAATGTAATTTCAACATCAGTAGAACATGTTTCTATTATAAGCTTTCTACACAAAGTGCAATGTAACATTCGTGAATTGAAAAAAAAAAGCTAATGTTTATTCACTGCATGGTATTTGCTGAATGTTCTGGAAATTCAACAATCAAGTGTCTCCCTAGGAGTATGATAAGCATAACATCAAAATCATCATTGCAGCATTCAGTTTCTTCCTCACAGTAACTCTTTCATTGCTAATTGAATTTTTTCTTTGCCCAATGCTTAGTAAAGTAAGCAGAAAGATATCAACAGGACAGAGACTTCTACGTACACAGGAAAGTGTGTACACCGAGATTAGTGTAATCAGGGAAAATACATTGATGTATGTGTACACACACACACGTGTATGCACACATAGGTATTAATAAACACAGAGAACTGACGTTTAGTTAGAGTTTTTTCAAAGAATCACTTATTTACAAAGGTTTGTTATTGTTCTTTAAGGAGGCCCCATTTCTTTGCTGTTCTATACATTACTTGATGCATTTTTAATGCTAATTCACCCTGAAGAAATTAGCTACAATAATACGGTGTCAAGTTACACTGTTTTTTGTGTGCGCACATGTGCCACTCTTTTGTGACTTCATGCACTTTTCTTCTGCTTTGGTGTTGGATTGTTCAGTAAAATAATGTAATTGCTTGCTTGTAAACCAATGGAAAAAAGTTACAAAGGTTATTTTACTGTTTGCCACGGAACTAATACTTCAAGGAAGACATAAACATGTCATTCATTATTAGGACACTTTTATCTACTATGTTTACCTGTTTCTTAGGGAAAATAAACAAATATCACACTCATAATCAAGAAAACTTTGGACTAAAAAGAAAGTAGAGACATCAAAAATACCTTAAAGGTCAGATCTTTGGTGATTGTTTGCTTTATTAATTAATTCCATTTGAATTTCTTTTTTTAGAAGTTCCAATAGATAGTGTCCAATACCTAATAATGTTACCCCATGACTTAAACGTTTGTGACTTCCAGAGCTGTGAACCAAATATTCAGCAAGCCAAGGGCGTGCCCTAGTGCAGTCCCAGAGAGCCCTGCAAACTCCTGCAGCTGGTGTTTAGCACAAAATCCAGAGCCCTGGGCTGCCTCTCTCTCTTGTGGGACCACTCATTTCTGCTGCCCTTTTCAGACTCTTGCGGATATCCTCGTGTTCCATGGGGTTTGCGGGGCCACGGCATAATTCGCTTTTAAAAGGAGGCTTTCTGTTTTCTTATGCAGGATTCATGCTTTACAAGGAATGAAAAATAGTTTAATACAGATCAGCATCACAATGCATATCTTGTTTAAGGTTGGGACTAGTATATCAAGTGATCGTTACTGCTCTATTTTATAACCAGATATTAAGCCAGATACGTCTGACTTAAATTTTGCAACAATTTCTTACAGTATCTTATAAAAAGAGAAATAGTGATGCTACCAATAAACTCTCATACTGCTTCAAATATAAATCAAAATGCATTCAAACCAAAAAGTGATAACAGTTTGATATAGCAACAATCTACACTGATGAATCCAAACAAGTAAATGGCAAAAATTTATCAGTCAGCACTCTGCAATGCAAGACGAATAGAAAAAAGGCATTAGCAACAACAAAGTGTGATTAACAAATGCAGAATTATTATCTTCCAATCAAATAACCAGCAGCTAAATAATTATTTGCTTTTGTGCAATATCCTTCAACTCTTTCCAGAAGTAGTATGTATTATTTCTCATTTTTAGCAAGGAGTTTGGTAAATTATTTTCTTTTTTGCTTTTTTTTTTCAATTTCTTTCCCCCCCCTTTTGTGTTTTGTGTGTTTGGTTGGTTTTTTGTTTGTTTTTTGTTTGGGTTTTTTTGTAATAAAAATGGAGAGCTGATTGCCAATTCCAGTTTTCAGTTCGTGGTGCAAATAATCTTAATCTTAAAGGAACAATGGGCAAAAATGCTGACACTGCCCAAGACAGTGGGAGAAATGCTGTTGGTGTCAGCAAGTCAGGTTCTCACACACCACTTTGCAAAGGGTTAAGTGGCACAGAATGTGCCATGATTTTGGAAAGAGGATTTGGTAGGTCCAACTTTCTTATGAAACTATATGTTTCAAACTTCCTGTGTAAGGCATTGTAGGTATATAATTTATTCTCTGGTTTCCAGAATTGTTGTTCAGTTTCCTGTACAACAAATGAACACTGGCTGATGTCTGTACTTCTTCCTAAACTGTACAGCTCAGGTTATCAAAGATATATGAGTTGGATTAAATTTACAGTATCTAACATTCAGAATTTAGCAGGAGAAAACATATTTAAAAGTAATATGTATAGTGTTTATTTAGGAAAAAAGGGGGATTACATCTTCTGCTGCTCTTCGCATTTTGAGAATTCTTAGTGTTGAATCAAAAATAAGTGATGCATCATGAATAAAGAAGGCATTCAATGATTTTCATAGTATCGAAGTAAAGGCAATAAAAGAAAATAGGTTTGGAACAAATTAAAAAACAAACTTTTCATGCAGTGTACAGATAAACTCTGGAATTTGTTACCATAAATTACAGAATCTAAAAAAGTCTCCAAAAAGGCAAATTAGGCAAATTCATGGAGGACAGTCCCATTGATACTGTTTCAGCTGATAATCGAGACAGAAGTTTATAATGAATTGCTGATTTCTGTGCTATTAAGAGAAAAACACTCAATAAATGCCATAGCTCCATCACTCCCTCACTGAATCTACTTTATGTTCTTGGAGCAAAGCTAACACGAAGTAATCATTTTCCATACATGATAATTAAGGCAATTTATTTAGGGAAAATAAACCAGTTTCTAGAAATGCAGAAAGAGCAAAACTTGAGCTCTTTGGGTGCTTCCAAAGTAGAGCTAAGTAGCATAATTAATGATTTTATAATTGAGGCATAAGCATCTTTCTGTGATAAATATGCAGCAGTTTTGACTTAGAGGGGTAAAAAGCTGCAGGGATGTTCTCAGATGTACAACAGCAGAAGGATGTACAGCAGTGAGAAAGCACTGAAAAAGTATCAAGTTCTTGATAACTTGTGTAATTAAAAGTGTTCTTTTAAATATCTGAGAAGGAAGAACTGCTGTCAGGTCTAGAGTCTTTTAGCTCATGGAAATTTCAGCAAAATATTCTTCAGCAGATGTGTGCGTGTTTATGTGTTTGAGAGCAGTATTGTACAAAGCAAGGCAAGCGTAGGCTACTCACCATCAGCATAATATGGGGGAAAACAGGAAAAAAGAAGGCCTTTTGAGGGATCTCATAGCTGTTTCCCACACGGTCTTGGTGTCTAGCCCAGGTTTCTGCATGTCCTGGAAGCAAAGTCCCCACTGAGGATTTCCATGCCGGCAAAGAGCTGCACCGGTGTGCTGCCAAGCATCAGTGGAAACTGCTAGAGAGAGGTTGTGTGTTTGTTGCATTGCATTTCCATTGCACATCACTGTCCCGACAGAAGGACAAAGGAAGATTTTAGGGGGGTGCTTTGTGTTCTGGTGGGGGCAGAGAGGTGGCCCCAGGTGGAGCAGCGCCATGAAGGAGCCCTCATTCCTGAGCATCTTCTCGGCTCACAAAAAATGTTGTGTTGGGATTCAGTTTTTAATGGCACTGATGGAGAAACAGGGACAAAACAGACTGAATTCAGCCTCTTGCTTTGAGACAGAGCATGAAATTAGGATTCCCAAACCTCATCAGCACAAAGCACATCTTCAGCCAGTAAAGAAAATAAAACATATGAGCTGAATTTCTCAATGTCCAAAACAGCTCCCAGCCTAAAATATTGTCAAGATGCCCTTTTTTATCATGGCTTCTGCATCAGGGGGAATTATTTTGTGGAATGGATACTAAAATCTAAATATGTTTAAGTCATTGCTGGAGATTTTTCATCCTTTCTCCATTTGCTAACAATATGCCAATAAAAAAAAGCACAGCACAACAAAATGTAGATGGAAGTCAGTTTGAGATTAAAATATACAGCAAGATAAAACAAGAATTGATCTGAGGCACAAAATACAGAGGACAGCTTGAATCATTCTGAATTTAAAAAATATGTCTGTCTTCAATATCTGTCTCTTCCCTTTTTCACATCAGCAGAGACTAGAAGCGATAATAAAAGACGCTTGTATGGCATAAAAATCTCTTCTTGATATCTTTCCAAACTCCCCTTAAAAATTCTTCAAAATGCTCGACCTTGTGCTGTTGACAGGGTTTCCATCAATGGCCTTAGTCCCCTTGAATGATGCAGGTGCTCAGTAAAGGAAACCCTCTTAAGAAAAATATTATTCTGAATGAGCCCATCTCAGAAGACACAGTTACATGAGCTGATGCCTTGGAAAGTCCTGGACTGTAAGTGCATCACTGAACTGTTGTAAACTTCTTTCAGGATGTCCTAGTCAAAAAATTGGAGTCTCAGCAAGCTGGACTCTGTATGGAGGGGTGCTGTGGGATTCATAGGCTAGTTGTTTTCTTAATTTTGGGGTGTTTCTCTTTTACCTTTTTTTTTTTTTCCTTACCTTCTAATGCAAATAGAACAAGATTGTTTTCTAAAAAAATAAAAACAACCCAGTTCTGTCAATTTAGCTTCACAGATGTTTCCATTTACAAGCAGAAGCCCTTGATGGTGCTGAAAGTTACTCAGCAGTGTTGTAATTTGCATAACATTAGCCATGATGTTTTTATTTTGAAAAGTTGAAATGTTTGCTGCTCATCGTAGCACAGCCCTAATGGTGTTCAGTACATCTGCCTAAAAAGTTGTGTCTAGGCAATGTTCTACACCACAAACATTTTTTATGACTTTTACTGACTTTCAAGTTTTTCAAGTACAGATAGACTTAAAGCCTCTGCTTTATGGACACACAAATTAGGAAATAACGAGTGGGTAACAAAGCTGGTTTCTGTGCTCTATGCTGCATCTGTATCCTTGCATCTGCCACAAGAGCTTCCTGCAGCATTATGCAGAAACCTCACAGACTTTGTTTGGATACACTCATAAAATTAATGTCTCTTTCTCTAGGTGGCATAGTCAGCTAAACAGGTGTAACAGCAAATTAAAATAGGGAGTAGAAGCAATGATGCCATGTAAAATACATCAGTAAAGGAATCATTGCTCCAACTCTTTATTCTTTCTGTTTCCACCTCTTAACATCCCTGCAAATAGGTAACTGCTCTGATGTTAAACTGGATCCTAGTTAAAAGCAACAGCAAGGAAAGAATAACCTAGATTTCGGAGATGTGATTCTCTTAGCAGAGATTGAATATAATGTTCATCCGCAGCTTTTTCCCCTGACTTGGTTTTTTCTCTGCTTTCTAAGTTGAGACCTCTCAAATGAAACTTAAATCCTGTGTATCTGTCGAGGTGCATCCGGTTCCCTTTCAAATAAGCAGAAAATCTTGTTATAAAGGAACCCATTTCTGTGGACAAGCAGAAAGTTCAAGACTTGATGTCATACTGGGGTTTTCCTGACAAGCATCTGTAATGCTCTCAAAAGCCTGATCAAATTCACCCCATCATAATTTCTACTCTCTTTTCTTCCAATTTTTCTTCTTTTTTTCCCAGCTCACTTTTTAAATTGCTTTCTGTACTTGATGTAGCAACTTCTTTAGTGCATCCTCAAACATTTAAAAGAGCCTTTCTCTTCCCACCTGCCCAAATCCAAATTCCTGCTTGAACACACAGCACCAGCTTCTTTAGTATGTAACTCTTTCCAGTTGCTTCTGGTTATGAGCTCCTAAGGCAGAAAATTACTATGTGCTTGCAAAGCACACACTGCAAGTGCCACACAAGTAAAATTCAAAAATAAATGTATCTGCCTCCTTAAAAGCACACACATCGATATGGGTTTGAAAGACAGTAATCAGAAGTGCATCAGTGCAGTGTTCATCTGTGCACACATTTTTATGCTCTTGATGAAATTATTAGATAAATAACACATGATTAAACCAAGCCAGGCGTGAATCATGGCTTTCAAAATTTAAAATCACTGCCATTAACCCAGAAGAATTTCATTTGCAGCTCCCCTTGAATGAGAAGTTAGTACAAAAAGGAACTGTTTCAACTTTTTGTTATGTCGGCCATATATTCTAATAATCTCTAGCTTTTCAGGCATTCCATAGCAGTAAAAACACAAGCAGTTATAGAGAAAAACAGTTGTATGTTTTTAATGATGTCATTTGCTCGCAGCTCAGTACCAATTAGGCAGTTCTTGGCCATTCAAACCCCGGCTAACTGTCAAGGAAGTGCTGGCTTACCCTCCAGCAGTCTGAAACAAAGATATCCCTGTAAGATCCAAGGCCACACGGGACATATAACTCAACAGCTTTTAACCGTTCCTCAGGAAATGCCTACTAATAGCGTGCTAATAACCAAGTGTGAGTTAGTAGGCAGCTGAATCAAGGAGTTCCTACACAGGTAACTAAAACCTGTGTGAAAAAAATCAGTTGAAAAGAAATGGGTTTGGTGGTATTACTGCTGGTTTAATGCATTTATTACAATAAATTTTCTAGGGAAGGGGGTTGGCAGGTAAATATTGAAGCAGTGATGTGAAAGAAAAGGTGTTTGCTCAGAACATCCCAGGTTAAGGAGCTGTTTCCTTGCCACCCTAACGGACAGACTGCTGAGGGAGGACATACAGCACTTTTTGGGGTGCAGGTGTTAATGCACTGCTCAGCAGGACCACAGGACTCATGCTAAATTCAGCTGGAAACCGGTTGCCACGAGCTACCTGGCTGCAGCTAATTAAGAGTAAATGTCCCAAGGACAGCACGTGAAAGGAGACTAAATTGGCCCTTTTTTACAGATGTTACCACTTTATTCCAAATATCATATTGTCCAGTGGCTGGAGGTTGTAGAGTCTTCAGAATAAAAAAAATCTCCTTTTTGCCTTCCAAAGTATTTTTATGTGCTACTTGGTAGGTAAGAATTACTGTGTGAAACATGAGTTGAAGGAAAAATAGCAGTGCCCAACAGTGTTGGCTATTATGAGAAAAATGTCTCTCTCCATGTCTCTCTACTCCATGAATTGTTTCATTTCCTGTGAATCTGAGTTATATTTTTTCTCTGAAGATGCAAGGCTTTTAGGGTCTCTCTCCAACTTGAATTAATTCACTCTTTCTCAGTTAAAGTACTAATAGGTTCTGGCTACTGTATTTTCATTAGACTAATCGGAATTTGATATGCTTGAAAATGCTCTCTCTTTGCCAGATTTTGCTGGAATTATCCAAGTAGTTTAAAAGTTATTAGGGCAGAACATACAATATGCAAATGTTGGGGGGAAAAAAAAAGAAGAAGTCCACAGTCACAGTAAGTAGTCTAGAAAAACTCCTTCGTGATTTGTATCAATAAAATGGAAAATTTAACTGTTCTGCATGTATCCTGACCTATTCACAACAGTGAAAGCAAGCAGTGCAGAAATACAAAACCAAACAACGATGCCATAATATTTGCAATTAAAAAGAAGTAGATGTCCAAGCCGAGGGATACTAAGAGGGACTCAATGGCTACAAAGTCATGGAAAAAAACTCCTACCACTTCAAATTAGAAATCAACTGAAACAATACTAAAAATTAAACCTGACATATTTTTGTGAGGTATGCTATTTATAAAAGAAGGTGAAGTGTATGATCCAGAGAAGGCACTTGGTTAACCACACAGTGGTGCCCAGGGAAAATAACTGGTTTTCAGTGGATCACTTTTCAGAGAGGTTTGTTTTTTGCCCAGAGCCATTCATTATTGCCTGGCTGTTGACAGGGTCCTGTTTGTTAGAAAGACGGGAAGAAAGAAATGGTGGCTTAGTAAACCTTTGAAAAATATATCAGACAACTGTGAAAACCTCCTGGGTATGTGTGTTTGGGGTTTTTTAAGTCAAGTTGGTTTTCGAATCACAGATTTCACTCTGAGAAAACATATTTTATCGGGTGAAGATTAATTTCTTTCCATCCTGCTGTGTCTGCCAGCACCAGGACTAGAGAAAAGCACAGGAAAGGTAAAGAAGCAACAGATGGGAGTGAGAGAATAAAGGGTCATTTTTTGTTTGAAGGTTTCATTGCTATGTTTTTCTTTACTTTGAGCAGGGAAGAGGGAATTGTGCTGAGCTGCACGACCCATGACACTGGGGCCAAGGCATGGTGTGCCTGCCATCCCTCTGTCGCCTCTGTCCCAGCGTCTCATGCACCCACAAGCACACAGATAAGCAGTAAAGAAACACAGATAACTGTTTCCTCCCGTGCTGAAGCACTAACAGCCCATGGGATAGCAGAGATTTGCTTGCCCAGATGTGTGCCAATTGAAAAAGCAACCCCAAGGAGGAGGGTTACAAAAATTACTAGTTTTCAGAAGCTCTGTCTCTCTTATTAATCAAAGTACAGGGCTCTTGCCTGGAGTTGGAAACTCAGAGGGAAAATGTAACTCCATTCTCCACTGATGTAGATTTTTTTCTCCTTTCCATATTTCTTCCTCTATCCAGTATCCATTCTCTCTTCCCCAGGCTTGGCATCTCCATTTTAATTTCCCACAAGTTTTGTCTGCCCAGTTTTTACACCGTGCACTGCACTGCACTGCACTGCAGCAACCCTTGGTCACTGACTGTGTCTGCATGGGAAACATGACCCAGGCAAAGGAGAAGACCCAAAACACCGAGTCTGACCAAGGAGTAAAATAGCACCCTACCATCCACCTCTTGTGCTCACTCTAAATTTATCATATGACATCTGGGGATGTTCTACATTTATCATAGTAACTTTGCAATGCACCAGGAGCCAAGTTTTTTCCAAAACCAAGGCTTGTCAAAAATGGTGCAAAGTTACCTGCTGGCCTTTAGAGTGTGCTGGTAGTGATTCAGATTGCAGGAGCTGAATAGCCCTGGAATCTGTTCAGCAGGATGCCTGAAATTTTATTAATTCATTTGGCTTTTCTCCTGTCAGGCTGGCATCAGCTTTTATTTTAAACAGAAATCTCCCTAACAGGGGAAAATACAGGAGAGGATACCAAGGGAAATGTCATGTAATTAAAGATAAAAAATACTACATTGCTTATATTAGAAGATAACTCGCCCAAGCCTGCACAGCAGGTTGAAGCTGAGGAAGAAACCTCCAATAAGTCAGCGTAAAACCAGAAACTTTAGTGCACAGGTGAATGTGGTGTAGCACAAGGTGCAGCTAAACACTTCCTGCCCTTCCTGAGGGAATTGTTGGCTCCAGCCTTTCCTGCCAAAACATGGGAACCCCACAAGAGCATTTGTTTCTTGTTGGAACCCACCTACCATGTCCCATAGAAAGCCGTGCTGGAGATGGGTTGTTTGCAGACATTGCGGCAATTCAGGTTCACCATTCTCATCCAAGTTTAACCTAAATCTGAATTTATCCTCTTGCTTGCCAAACTTCAGGGGAGGGAGGTTTTTCTTCTCTGCTTCACAGCATGGCACCAACCTTCCCAATGGAGCTGAACGTCCAGAGTCTCATCATGCAACCCCTCAGGACAAAGCCTGACTGCAAAGCCAGTCTGCCCAGTCACGCCTCACCGTGGCCTTGGAAATCCCACCTCTCCAGATTTCTGTACAGAGGCTTTCACCGCTCTGCTGGTGGCCAGCACAGCCAAGGGGCTGCTGGTTGGGTAGGAGTTCACACGAGAGAAAAGGTGACTAAGGAAAGATTTATTCAGCTCAGTGAAGAGCTTAGCAAGGTGATTTGTAAGAGTAGAGAGCAGCTTAGAGAAAATTAAAAATGGGACTAGAATAGGAAAGGTATACAAAGCTGGAAGCTAAACCTGTGTAAAAACCTGATAAGGAACTAAGGGAAAAAAGTGCATAAATACAGCAAAGGGATTACAAAAGGCAGGCAACGAGGAGCATGTGAGCAGCACATGCAGTGAGGATCCAGGCCCACATCAGTGAGGATGGGGAGCCAAGAGGTCATGAAAAACCCAGTAATGACAGACATAAAGTTGATGTCACTGGAAGCCTGGGCTCATTGCTTTGTTTCAGACTTGATGGAAGAAGCTGAGGGACTCATGACTCAGGGACAGATTAGTAGAGGGGCTGGTGGCAGGGACAAGGAGTGAAATGAAGAGGCAGTGGAAAAAGGTTTTGAAATGACTCCTGAATAGATAAACTGTCAAAATTAAAATTCACCTGATGCCAGTGGATTTATGACAGAATAGCTGAGTGGGACTAGCAAGGTAAACTAGTAAGGAACCTTTGGAAAATAAAATTAAATGTTCACTGTGGGCCTGGAAAGGAGGAGACTATATGTATATAACCCAAGAGGGTTCAGGAAGGTACAGAATCAAAATTTCCTTTGTTTATTGCTGATGCTAGTTAGGATGAAGTTAATAGCCCATTCACAGCATGAACTGGTATGAGATCACTAAACTAGTCTGATCCATCAGAATTATAAAGAAATTACATTCACTTGTAGAAGTGCAAAATATTAGATTAAAAGTGGGGGGTTAAGTATTTCAGCATTGCAGCCAAAAGTAATACATGTGTGTACATTGTTTTTAAAAGTCTAAACATCAGAAACCTGTAGTAGCAATGTCAGGCCAGTGTGAAGTGTTTCTGAAAATCCTACCACTCACGCATATTAATAAATAATGCATTTAGATCACAAAATAAAATTCAGAAAAATATGTGGCAGAACATCCCCTTATTTAGGGTGAAGTGGGGAAAAATAGCTTTAAAAATCAAACCTTTAAATAGAAAAAATTCAACCCTAATTTCCATAAACAAACAAACAAACAATTCCCAAAGAAACCTAAATACTTTTTCTTTTTCTTAATCACTGGTGAAAAATGTAAATCTAGAAAATGCCAACAGTTGGTTTCATATAGAGAGTCTTTTATGTACTAAAACATATCCAGATGGATGTAGAGATGAATGGAGGCAGTCAACATTTACTGTGTCCACATGTATCTCGGGTTTGTTGGACACCTTCAGGGCTAATATCCACAAACACAGAATCCATATTCAGATTCTGCCAAGTGAAGGCTTTGGTGATAAAATTTCTGTGTTGTTAGAAAAGAAACATGATAATGCAAGTTCACTTATCGTTAGACCTGCAGGTACATTTAAATATTCCTAGCATATATTAATATTTCTGTCATCCCTTGCAGGTCCTCAGATAGCTTAACAAATAGAACCAACCCATAAAGTTACATTTGAAAGTAATAATAATTTTCTCTTCAGAAAAATAACAGAAACTGAATGGGTGGAATATTTCATGTGTCAAATATAAAGAAGGAATGTTACCTCCAGGTTTCAAATCTGAGATAATTTTGGGAAAAGAAGTCTGTTAGTAGGTACAAACGGAAGTTCAGATTCTTTGTATCTATTCTCAGCTATCCTTTGCCTCAGGGTGTGACCTCTGACAGATGATTTCAAGGGAGACCGTAAAGCAGGAGGAGAGGGATCGTTCGTGCTGTGAAGAACAGATCAGTGTTCCACCTGACGCACGGATGGCCATCCTGGCCCATCTGCCCCACTGTCTCTTCTTTAAAGTGGCCCTAAAAAAGAGTCAGTGGGTGTCTCAAGAAGGCCAAAAGAGCACCTTAAGTACATAGTGCTCTTCTCTGAATCCCCTACAGCTTCCTGAAACCTGCAGCTTAGAAATTTTCTACACCTAGTGTATTGGATTGCATCCCATGGAAAAACAGTTGTATGCAAGTAACAGAGGTATCAAAATCAACCTGCTCAGTGTACTTAGAAATCTGTGGGAATTAATTTCCCCAGCTGAGAAGCTGGCTCTGAGCTCCCTTGCCTAGCATTAGTTCAGGTTAGCTCCAATATGTTATACTGAAACCTGGGTATGCTGCAGCAAACAGGACAAAAGATGTACTGAGGCACTGGGAACTGCTTGCGGGTTTTGTTGGGGTTTGGTTTTTTTTGGTTCTGGGTTTTTTTGTTTGTTTGTTTGTTTTTGTGGGAGGTAGATGTTAAAGAGGGGTTCTAGATGCAGCCTTTATTGGATTCAGAACCTACCTGAAATCTGTTTGATCTGCAGGGCTTAATGAGCCTTTCCTCTCTGACTGGAGTCAAGAAACCTAACAAGCTCTTCACCTAGCTGTGTTGAGGTCAGTGAGGAAAACACATCTCAAAACAAATTCCATCCCCTCCTGATTCACAGAAAACCAACACTATGGAAACCCGCAGCAGCTTTTCCATCTGAATTACCTATTTGACCTCACAAAAATGCACTTACATTACTTTTTGTGAAGGCTGGCACTATACCAAAAGGAAACCTACACCTACTCCCGTTAGGCAATTAGCACTGAAAGTCATTGTTTCGGAGAACCATTCAGAGAAAAGGAAGACTAAGTCCATTTCTCGCTCATCCCTGGTTATTAATGGCAATTTTAGCAAAATGTATGAAGAGTGTATCTGATCTCTGCTGTCACACAGCAGACAGATTTTAACTCAATTACTCCCCTCTCACCTTATCTGAATGCATTTATTTTCCTGGATGAAATTAGATCAGCTGTTATCTCTGAACACACACCCCATGAATTGCGGATGGAAATATCCACAAGGAAAAACAGATGCTCTTGTGATTGACAGAAACCCCTGAAACACTGTCTGCTCCACAGAAACAAAGGCAGGGATGTCACAGGGATGATTTACTAGCCTGTATTACACTGGTAGAAAGGGATTTTTTGTATGACTAAAGGTCTGGTCTTATTGCAGAATAAGTAAATATACTTGCCTCAAATTCAATCTAATCTAATTTGCTGCAGAAAATTAGAAATATTAGTATGGCAACTATTAAATTATTTAAAAACAGTGTAAGATGGAATGAAAAAACACCACTGCCATTCATACTAGGAAATCCCATACTGTATGTTTTGGATAAAATCAGTCAGAGAAATAAAGCTAAATAACACCTAGATGACTGGAACCACTGGAGAGATGATATTTTGCTGTATGTAGAGATTAGTCTAAACCCTGTATTCATATATATTTCCTCTCTACCATTTACTCATAACTCTTAATGTCAGTAGTATAAAGCACATGTAATGAAACCAGGAAGGGCTGCCACATTCCAGCATTACAATTTCAGTGTTCTTACAAAGACAAATAAAAGACCCCAAAGGCTTTAGGAAACTATGGATGGGGTTTTTTGCATAAATCAAATAGCATTTTGATCCTAGTTGTAGTGAGTACTAATGAAACTCTTGTCTTATGAACTGGCCTGTGGCACAGGACTTTGTCTGGGATAGTAATGCCTGAACAGAGGGTGTGATCACGTGGTGAATTCCCAGTTACTTGCATTCTGTCGGACCTAAAATGTTGGATTTCCTCTCGGTTCATTAGCTGTTCTGTGCGAAGAGAGCTATGGCCTGTGTGTTACCATGAGTTAAAATTAATGGGACAGTCTTGGAGTACTTAGACAACTTATTTTTCTTTGGAGACTTGCTGCTTCCCAGGGAATCTTGCGAGAGCAGGGATGGCACCAGGGAGGCAAGAGGCTGAGAACCTAGAAGGGTCTGAGCAGCAAAGGATGAAAAGTCAGCAGCAGCAGAAGCATCTAAGGAGGCAGGAGCAAGGAGGGAGTTGTTTAAGCTTTGGGGTTTGATTCATTCTGTGAGTCTCATCTCCCCAGACCACTTACCTGAAAGCTCCAGGGCTCTCAGAGATTTTCTTCCACAGGTACTCCCAGTGCCTCTTCCACAGTATGAAGTTTCCACACACTGCACTAAATCTGCACAACTCTCTTGTCATTTATTTAGAACTTTTCCTGGGCACGTATCAAAATGCCAAGGGGCTTCTCTCGTTTGCCTACCACCTTTGACTCATCCATGTGAAAACAGGCAGGACATGGCCACTTTGATTTTTATGAAGGCAAAATATCCACCAGTAAATCTCTAAATAAAACCTTGTCAAAGTGTGGCAGCCTGAGTTTCTTGGAAATTACCCATAAAGTCTGAAGGAAAATAATTGCTTCATCACATAGCATTATGTAAAGAGTAGCATTTTCATGACACTGGATTATTCTCAAAAGCCTTTTCATTTAATGACTTCAAGATTTGATAATTTGTAAATGTATCCAAAGCTGTCTGGTGTGACCTAGCCCAACCCACAGTCCCACAACCAGAACTGAATATCACATCACGGCAAAGGAACAGAAGAACAATTTTAGGAGAGGAGCCTCCTTCATAGTGCCATGTTTGGAAAGTGGCTCTTCTGAGGGTTCCTCTGTCCCTCAGAAGTGATGTACTATGCACCAAGGACTAGGAGGAAAAAGTCAGATTTGTACAGAAGGCTGACTTCCATTGCTGAGGAGACCCCAGTAATTTGAAACTACAGGAAAACACACAATGCTAATAGATTCATTACTTGGTAGTACAGTGCCAGGTAGACCAAGAAGCCTTGCCCAGGCACATAAATTGTAATAATTCTCCCTGGTGTTATGATAAATAATACAACCTGTGCACAGGCTGCACATTTACATGCCAGTATAACCCACTTGGCAGCTGATTGGAGGTCAGTGTGCTCAAGCTATTTAAATGACCTCTTCCTCTCAAGCTTTTTGTAGGAATTAATGACAAGAACCGTGAGGCTGAGAAAAACATATACTGTGTCTATTGAGATTTTATCATCTGATATATGAATGCCTGTTTTTGAGATTGACTGATGAAGTTAATTTTATTTTAAAGGCCTAGTGAAAATGAAAAGCATACACAGAAAATGACTTTTTAATGTTCTTGGCCATGCTGGAATTATTAAAATTAACCCAGAGTGTTGTGAAAACAAACTGAGGCCATCACCTTACAGGCACTGGATAGAAGATACCACAGCATGCCAAGTGTCTCCTTCATTGTAACTCCAACATCTTGTCAGAAACCATTTAGTCAAGTCAAATTGCTGAGTTGTATTTAGTTGGATTCATCAAATAAATGAAGCTGTGGATGTAGTGTTTTCTTTTAGCAAGCAGAACTCATTAATTTAATGCTGGGAAAAGTCTGCAGAGAAACTCCAGGAAATTACACCATGGGGACAAAACGTATTTTAACTGATGAGGTGTAAAGACTGATAGTGAAATGACTGATAATGCAATTGTTGAGAGGTTGCAGCAAAGCCTGGTCTAGCAGTAATCAAAAACATTTGTCTTGATGGGCATGAGAAGCAAAAACAAGAAATGGTTCTATTCCAGGATTTCTTAATAAGAATATCGCAAAGGGAGAGGAACCTACTTCTAAGACAGGAAGCCTCGATATATTACAGCCCATAAACTTGGGAATTTTTATTCTCCTTTTTCCTGGCAGCACCAGCTTATTTGGAAATAGGTTTGCATGTCATGAAAGCTTAGTGGACAAGTGACAGCACTGCTTGTAGAGCTTGTAAGTTTGAGAAACTTAAGGCTTACAATTGAAGGATAATTTATTTTTCACAGAGAAATTCGGCATTACAAATGAAAGAGCATTCTTGTGACATAGCAAGACAGAGAGTCAGCACAGAAAAATGGATTCTTTATGTGATTACACCCATAATTCACCAGTGCTCAGTTTTTAGGAAGTAATATAAACTCTCTTATCAGTCTACTAGAAATTACCAAAAAAAAAGAAAAAAAAAAGAAAAAAAAAGAAAAAGAAACTAAACAAAAACCCAAAGCAGCCAAAGTAAAAAGATCCATCTCTACAGATACGAAAGCTTTCAAAAAGCTTTTTAAGAATATGCTTTCCTGAATGTTTCCATTTGCATTAGAAATACATAGATTGGGTTGGACTGAATCATAAAGCACCTTTTGTCATTCTTTTTGTTCAGTCATGGTTAAATGCAGCAGTTCCAGGTCACACACTGTGACTTTCAAAAGAAAAGAATAAGGAGTCTTTCAGCACACGTGCTTATTTATGAAAATTAGCATCCCTAGAGGAAGAAACTTTTTCTGCTTTCTGAACTGATGCCGCTAATTTGTTCCCACATACTTCTGTGCCATGACCAACTAACAGAATAAGCATTTTTAAATATTTAAACAATGGTAAATATTTTTGTCAGGCCAGAGTGTCTTTAATCCATCTGTTACTTCATCTGAGCAATGAGGACTCAAAAATAAAAGCATGGGTGGCATGAGGAAAACAGAAAGTTCAGATCAACAGAGCTGTGTATTGATAACTCATTCATTAATTTCTTAAATTTCATGCTTTTTTAATCTGTGTTAATAATGAGGTACAGAGGCAATAAATAGCCAAAAAATCATCCATGATGAACTCATGCTCTGGAAATTGGAGGTTAAACATTTCCTACAGGGTATATGATGAAGTTAATCTCCTCAAACCACTTCCATGCAAGTAGCTGTTGGCCATGCTCTGTGTTTTAGGACTCAGAGAATAAAGATCACAGTGATAAGAATATAACTTAGCCTTTCATTATATTTATTATATAAACAAAATTCGGATCTAAATTGCCTGCATAGTTTTTTGTCCTGACTTTGTGCCAGAGGACGTAAAAGCTGGAATGTTTGGTAATAAATTGGCAAAAATCCCAAATGCAGTGACATACCCAATGAAAATCCCACTGAAAGCAGAGGGGGAAAGAGTGAGAGGATTAAAAATGCCTGTTGTAGAGGGAAAATGGACCTCTCTGACAGTTCAATAGTATACTCTGTGAAAAGCCTGGACAACCTCTATTAGCACTGCTGATGAGATAAATGTGGTGTTTTCCCTGAGTGCAATGGGAGCAAAAAACCTACAACTTGCTGTGCAGACTGTAAGCCTTTGTTAAACCAGGAGACAAAACATTTACTGATAACATGGGAAAAAAACCTCCAAAATCATTGGTGATTTGAAGAGCATTTCAGTTTTTATAAGTAGAATAAAAGGAAGTTGAACATTCCTGAGTTTGAGGTTGAATTAAGAAAATTAACAGAGCTTTGCCAGCTTGATGAGAGTTTAAAGCATGGAGAGCCTCAGTAGCGTGTTGTATGCAGAAGGAAGCAATCCAAAAATATCTGTTTACTGGGGCTTTTTATACCCTAAAGTCCTGGAATTTTATATTTTCTTATCACACTAAACAGCTTCAACAACATCGTATGATCACCTTAGCAAATTAACCAGCAGTCAAGCCAAAAGTACAATATAGGCACTATTTACATCATCCGTGCTTTGCTTTGGAGGTGCAGAAATTTGTAAAAGTAACATTTTCTATGATTTTTTTTTTGGTTGGAGCAGTTTTTCTTGCAGTATTCTTGTATGGGAATTTCTTTCCCCAATAGAATAAAATCCAGCCACTCAAAGAAAATTAACAAGCAACTTCATTAACCAACTGTTCATTTTATTTTAACCTAAAATTGTTTTTTCTTCATGCTGATACTTGCTGAGAGCCAGATCATTCTACCTGGGGATAAACAGTTGATTTAATTGATAGCTGTGCCTCTGTGAGGCCTCAGACAGCAAACTCTGTGTCTGAACAAGTTTACTTGACATCCTGTATTGCAGCAGAGCCAGAAACAGGTCCAAATGAAGGTGTACGTTGGTGTTGGGACAACAAATAACAAAATTCATCTTTTCATTAGGGCCTGATGTTCTTGGAATGTTTCATTAATACATTGTTAAAGAATTACCAGCTTGGTTTGCTTATCAGATCATCTTCTATTCATTAATTGCATCAAATCAGAGGGAGGGCTGAGGGTGATGGTGAGAAGCAGTGAAAACACAGAGGAGGAGGAGGAGTTGGATTCAAAAAGAACTAAAATTAATCTTCTTTAAAATTATTTTCCATAGCAAGATTGGGTGCAAAGGTCTGAATTTTCAGTCCAGATCTCTGACAATATCTCTGTGAGGGGTCTGGAAATTCTCCACATTTTTATTTGGTCCTTTCCATTGAGCTGACCCAGTGACAAATCAGTCACTCTAAATCAGATGTTACTGCTCTGTGTATGTATTCTGAGAGCTTTCTGGATGTGTGTACCTACCCTGCCCACCCTTGCCATCCTCAGGACTTGGAACTTTCCTCTGGTCCATTGCAGCATCAAGAAGGGACGTGCAAAGATGAATTCTGAGGGTCTGTGTGCTCTGCTTCTGCTACCACCTTGTGTTTTAGATGTCTGCCATGGCTGCACGCAGAGCTGCATAGCGAGAATGGATGTAAAAATAGGCCTAAACTGTAACCCCAGAGGAAGAATAATTCATCTCCTCAGTCCTTCTAGTAATACATTTACAGTAGCACATTTCAGCAGGAAATCCCTGCTGCTGCTCCTCAGGACAAGATCGTGTGTCTCACTCGTATTGCTTTCCTCTGATGTTTGTGATCACAGGAACAAAGATGCAAGGTCGAGTTCAGTTTGGAACTGAACCAACTCCACACTGTACAGCCAGTACACATTATCTGTACCATTATATACATGTACCTGTCTGCATTTCTGTATAGAAATATATGCACGTACATATGTAATTATAGGCAGGAATATGTGTTACATCTCGACCACGTCTGTCCTTGTTCATTGCAGTAGGACTGTGTGAGTAAGGATTGCTTAATGACATCTAACTTTTAACCTGGGGTTGATTCAAAGTACAAGTTTGTCCATTAGTTTATTACTTAACCTTCTCCTTATTGTTTGCTTTCACATTTGGTTTTCCATTTAGTTCTGCCTCTGATTAATTTTCTTATAGATGCAGAAATGACAAGCTTTTCAAATATTTGAGTTTTTTTAAACGGAATTTATTTGCCAGATTGGCCTTCTTCCACAAAGTCTAACAACTCCAATGCTCGGAGCTTGTTAGGAGTGATTCTTTTCTAACTGTATCCATGCATTCATGGCTGTGATTAATTCTCCTAGAAAAAAAAAATCTATGCAGTTGATAGCTTTAAAAAATGTATAACATGGATAAGTGTCACATGGCTGGCTATGAAAAGAGAAGGATATTAATCACAGCATTTAGATTAGATTATAGATGCAATTGAACTTTTTTCTCCCTTGCTGCAACCATTATATTTAGAACAGTCACTGCTCTGCTATTCTAGCAGGGAGAAAAACATGTTTAATTTATACAGCTGAAAAGGCTTGGCCTTACATTCAAGATCATCTCATGAATTTGATAAACATGACTCAGTGAAGAATATAGGCTCAAAGACAAGAATTACTCTTAGTTTAAGATTCAACAAGACTCTAGAAGAAGGAAAATCGGAGAGGTGAAAGGGAGTAAACACATTTGATGGAGGCAACTTCACCATGTTAATTAAAATCTCAGACTGCCTTTATGAAGCACAGAATCTGTGACCCTTGAAAGCATCACTGTGGTGCCTAGTGCTGTCTCAGGCCTACCCATAATCTTTTGGCAGACAAAGGGAACACTTCTGATGTCTCCAGAAGAGATCAGAGCAATCCTATATTTCTGCTCTTGGTACTCCATTTCTAGCAGCCTGTCAGTCCCTCTGAAGAAGGGCAACAGGGCTTTATTTTTGTTGTGCTTTAAACAGCCATTTGCCCATACACACACATGGGATGGGGAGAGAATTGGGAAAAAGTAACACCCATGGGCTGAGATAAAGGCAGCCTACTGGAACAAAAAATAATTATAGTGGTAAAAAAAATAAAATAAAATGAGGGATGTGCAATCAGCTGCTCATCAGCTGCTGACCCATGTGCAGTCAGTCCCTGAACAGGGGGCTACACCCCCCTGCCAAGTGCCCTGCCCTTCTGTGCCAAGCATGGCAGCGTACGGTACTGGATATTCCTTTATCCAGCTGGGATCAGCGGTCCTGGCTCCGGCTGTGTCCCCTACCAGCTTCTTGTGCCCTCCAGCCCTTGACTTAGTGTAAGCTCTGCCCAGCAACATCTAAAACATCCGGGTGTTATCAACCCCCTTCTCATTCTGAATCCAAAATACAGCACTGTAGTAGCCAATAGGAAGAAAAGTAACAGCTGAAACCAGAATACTTTTCCAGCTGGCTGGGTTGTTGTGAGTTCTTCCCAAAACAAGCACGTTTATATTGAATCTGAGAACAGGCTTTCGTAACAGTCTTAGTAGCAGGGAACAGAGTCTTCAGCAGAGGTTGCAGGGGTGGTTTTGCAGGTGTTTTTTTACCAGAAAATACTGATTTGGTAAAATGGCCATTGGCTTAAATGGCGCTTCAAATGGAACAGGAGTTAGAAACCAGTGTAAGAACCTCATAACCGAAACACTTGGCACAGCAAGGATGGAGCAGTGCAGAAGCTGCTGCAGTGCTTCACACACCAAACCATGCCCCAGCAGGCTCCAGAGCAGCCACTGCTGCCCCCAGCGCTCAGCGACCCCCAGAGGGAACAGGCCTTCTTCTGGGTGTGGGAAGCAGCAGATCCAGTGCCTAATTCACAGACACCTGCCCCTCTCGCTTTGGTTTTTCATCATGAAATTCTGAAGAGGTTTGTTTCCTTAGCAAGCATAAAAGCAAGCATTGATAACACACAGGAGAGTTTTCTGTGACTAAACCCCCAGTTTAATCCCTAAGTCTCTTATTCCATGCCATCACAGATGCAGGTAAAAAACTTTTTTGCCAGATGAACTTTTCACTGTGGAATTATGCCCCCGAGGTAGAACAAGCTTGTCAACAAAAAATTCTTCAGGGGATTTCAGCATCCCTCAGCAAAGTCAGGACATTTGTATCACTGCTATCAGCTTGTTTAACTCTGCAATTTATTTTGTGTTGCTCAAAGAAGGAATGATAAGAAATGCTTGGGGAACAACCACATGTCTTTGGGCTAACTGCAGGTGTCAAAGCTGCAGGTTTCTCCTGAAAGCCGTCTACAAAATGATTCCAGGTGAGTTCTGACTATAAGCTTCTGTTTTACTAACATGGGCAGAGTCATGTCAGAAACCTAAATTCCTTTTAACCAACTGCTTCTGTTTAGATTTCACCATGTATTTATGTTAAATAGTCTCAGAGGCACAACAGGTTGATATAGGGAACAAATCAGAGTAAAGTCCCTAACTCTCATTCCAGTCACAGCATTGCAGTTTTCCAGTCTTTGGGATGTTTTTGGTTTGAGAAAAATTAGTTTTTGAGGGCTGCATCTTATTCTTTTCTTTTGAAATATAATATTAGAGCAGGTAATGACCAGAAAAGGCAATGAATACAATTAAAGACATTTTATTCAATATATAGCCTAGTACTAGACCATTATTTCAACTTAAATGTAGCAAATTATTTTTTTCCCCAACTATAAGCACCAATTTTTTTCTGAAGATTTTTGTCATATGATCTCTGCCTTACAAGCGAGCACATGTTATTTGCTCTCCACTAGTGGTTTTAACGGCCACCCAAGGGGGTCATATATCACTTTATTTATTACATCTGCATCTGGTCAAACTGTTCCTAAAAAAAAATCATTTACTGAAATAATTTCGCCTTTTTCTCCAGTTCTACAAAATATCCATAAGAAGAATGTGACTTTTATTACTTCATTCCTTATTCATAAGTGTTTGTCAGATCACTTATGTGAACAAATGATTGCCTGTGGAATTTTCTCAAATCTTCCAATCATTCCTTGCCATCTGGTCAACAAGGCTGGCTTCATTAGTCACACACTCTTATTTATTTCCTTTGATATGCAATAACCATCCTCTAGGAGACCAGACTGGGGATATCCAAGTTAAAAGCAGAATTCATTACAGCTTGGGTT
Source organism: Pardalotus punctatus (assembly GCA_013400915.1). Taxonomy (NCBI): domain Eukaryota; kingdom Metazoa; phylum Chordata; class Aves; order Passeriformes; family Pardalotidae; genus Pardalotus; species Pardalotus punctatus. The sequence continues at coordinate 915,179 of VZTX01020975.1, read as the reverse complement.
GACTCACAGTAGATCTGCAATGGACTCTCAGGAGCACACTGAGTAACAAATACCTACTGAGGAAAACCTTGAATAAATTGAGTTTAGAGAAATGAGAAACTGCCTAGAATTTACTTGGAAGTGTTCTATAATATCTTTCTTCTTATTTTAATTTTTATTTATTTTAATTTTTTACCTTTCACACAAGAAATATACCCATTTTCCTACATGTATTGAGTTTCTGTGCCCAGTCTGCTCCTGAATGGACCAGCAAGACAGACAAGCATGTGCTGGTCATCTGGAATGCATCTGGTTTGCTTTACATGCCATTTATATACATATGGAGATACATGCTTCTGGCTCAGCTTTCCAAAGGTCTCTCCGGCTGAGATTTTAAAGCGTTTCCACCACCTAATTCCCCCAACACTGTTAATAGATGATAATTTCTTGTTATATCTCTTTTTCTATTAAACATTTTCATTTAGCATTCACACCTGGAGGTTTTCATTTACTTTTCTAATGGCTCATTAAAAAGTGAATATCATGGTTAAGGAAATGATTTGGGAATATAATATGTCATGTGAGCTAGGTGTAGCTGATAATTGCCATGTGTTAATGTTTGAAGGGCCTGGCTGCTTCCTGAGCAACCCGAATCAGTGGAGACACAGCACAGATTTCCCTCCCTGTGTTCACCCTGTTGCTGTGGTGTGAGCAGGGAATCTGGGGGTCACCTCTCCAGGCATGAGATCCAAGCTACAAAGTCAGGAACTATCTCATAGTTAATAGCGTTGAGCAAATAGTAGATAGTGGTTAGTTAATAATGATATTTATGAAAACACCAAAAGTCTGTATATTGTACATATGAATGACAGAGCCTGGTTAGAACTCTGTGCTTTTGTACTCCTCCCTTCGGTTGCTGTGCTCTTCATGGACTCTTGGATTCCAAAAGAAGGGACTCAGCTCTTGGATCTTCAGCAGGGAAGGACTGGGCTGTGATACTGCTCAAATTCAAGGGTAACCTTGGAGCACATCTCCTTAATGTACATCTTCACAGGGATCAGCCAGGGCTCCTCCCTGAAACATCTGTCATCCCCCACCACTGTTTGGGTAGCTCTTTTCATGCTGTTCTACGTGCTGTGCATTTTTTCATTTTGTCCACCCTAAAGAGCAGAATCTTCTACTGTTTTTATTTTGGGTGCCCTCGGTACGCATATATTAGCAGTTTGTTAGTTTGAGAGAGGAATGTAGCTTGAAATATGATGTCAAATTAATACATTTTGTTACTCAAGAGCAGATTAAAACATGCTGGGGGCACAGTTTAGTTGGGAAATAAAAGATGTCAATGGGACAGAGAGAGGCCTGAGAGGGGATAAGAAAGAGGGGTGTGAAAGTGTAACAGTGCAATAGATGGATTCTGGACCAGGTGCTTAACAACCAGTAGTCCAAATCCAATAAATTCTATCCACAGGGTTAGCAGGAAACTACTGCCAGTGAAAAACAATGGACTCTGCCTCAGGGCAAAAGACAAGAAACCTCATCACACACAGAGCTTCAACATAGGACTCCCAAACTTCTGTCTCAGCTGAGCTGAAGGCTTTGATGTATCATCCAGGGCTGTAACCTCTGTCCTAGTGAATTAATAATTAAAAAATTTATAATGGGAATGCTGAGCCTGTTGTCAGGTCACCAGAAAGATTAGGAAGAGCCCGATGAAGGCACTGGTGCACTTTGGAAGAGCATCGAGCTTGTAGGAACATTTATAACTCAAGCATCATTCCTCAGAATTTATGCTTTTTGGAATGGAGAGAATTTCTCCTTGATCATCTGGCAGGGAGAGAACCCAATTTAACTTCCTCATTTATTCATTACATGCTGAAGTGGTTAATTCATTTAACTGCTTTCTGGAAATTATTAAGGCTCTTGTTGTGTTTGTTTTCATAGCTAACTTCTGTACTGGAATAATTTTTAATACTGTTCCCTACTTCTGCAGTTAGGTTAACATACACTTTTTAATTAAAATATGGATGCATTCATATTTTTTGGATGTTCACCACAGCTCTCAGCTCCACGTGAAGCTCAGGGAGTGTCTTATTATCAGATGTGGACAAGGGCAGTGCTCAGCCTTTGGGGGCCACCTGATGGCACTGATTTGGCTCTTTTCCTTCCAGCAAGTCCTTTCAGACAGCTGAGCCTCACCTCCACATCTCTCTCTAATTCCTCAAACACCAGGAGCTAGGGCAATTCAGGGTCACTAGAGAGGGTTTACTGAAAATTTCTGGAGGTTTGTTCGGGAAATTAAATAGAATAATAATTTAATAGGATAATTTCCATGTTTATGTCATTCTGCATCTTGGTCCTCTTTTCATAAGAAAGCTCAAAACACGCTGTGAGGTAAGATTTTCCCTCTGCCTCTCTCCTTTGCAAGACAGTGCCATAAATATTACACAAGAAGCTGATTCTGCCAAAGATGTGTACGTCCAGAGAAGCAGGAAAACCAAAGCAAATATCGCTATGCAAAGAAACCCTCAGGCTTTTGGGTAGTTTTGTGGTTGTTGTGACTTGGTTTTTTGTTTGGTTGGTTTTGGTTTGGAGATTTTGGTTGGTTGTGTTTTGTTTTGTTTTTAAATCAAGTCCTGGATTTTGTTTTTCATAGCTTGAAACTGGGGAGTTATTTTCATTTTGTTTGTTAGCTCTAGAGTTGACAGGCATTTTATTTATTGCTGGATGCAAGAGTTAGAATGATAACAACTGCCAGAGAAGCACTAGAACGTGGCTTAGACATAAGGGTAGAGGGAAAACGTTCTATGGAAATGTATAAGTTTTAACCTTGACAGTGTTGTTTCTCCCTTTTTAAAATTTATTTTAATTTTTTTTAAAATAAAATTCACTGCTTTGTTTCATTTTCTAGTGGGGCATGAGAAAACTCTGGTAAGCAGTTGAATCTGTATATGTAACTAGAATTACATAAAATATTAACTGTGTGTTTTTAAGACAACCAGAAATGACATAAACAAAACTAACAAGGTGCACCATGAGGAAGCAGCCAATCAGGACCATTTCCTTATCTAGATTTTATAAAACATTTCTCTAGTGTTAAAAATCCTTCCTTGTTATGGGGAGGTCAGACGGATTAAGCAAAGTTGGATGACATAAATTCTTTTCAAGCTTGAAGGCTAAATTGATTATAGTGTATCAGTCTGAAAGAGATAATAGTCCTGATAATTGAATCCATTTCGTTTCTTCTTTAAAAAAATATCGATGGATACAGGAGAGAGGATATATAATTCTTTTTTAATTCAGTCCTAGAGTTAGAAAAAGTTTCATGGGTTTCTCTGAAATGGCACCATTTTACAGCCAAACATCAGATCCACTGTGTAATTTCTCTTATCACATATGGCGTTAGAAGTGATAATAATCAGCTTGTGGAGTTGGTTTGCTTGCTTTTTAAAAAATATTTAGTTTGATATTGATATATAGTTATAAAAATGTATTTTTAAATATGATCCAGTCATTTTGAGCAAGATGTTCCTCCTAGCTCTTCAAACCCCTCAAAGCATCAAAGAATATATTTGGCAAGTGTACCCACATAAAATCAGTTCTTTTTCTGAAAAATTCATTATCAATTCTTATTCTTTAAAGATGCTCAAGGGAAAATAACCAATTGCAGTCCACCTCTGCAATTTTATCAAAACCACTATTTCATGGACTGAATAAATGAATTTAGCCATACAAAACATACCTGACAAAGGTGCCACTAAAAATTCTATATAAAGTTTTAAGCTGAAGGGAATTTAAATGACTGAGCTATGAATGTCTACATGAGAGAGTCCAGAGAAAATGCTGACAAGGCCCCTATCTCCAGTGAGGCTGCCAGGTGATGTTATAATTAGTTCTTTGGAAGCAAGGAGCTGCTCATTTCTGCAAGCAGAGTATAACCCTGTGTGCAGACCAGGTCTGCTAATTTGAGACTGAGCATTATTTCAGCACGTGGATTACTTAAGAAGAAGAAAAAGCTTTCGGTAGAGGTCTTTGGTGCTGAATAAACATCCCCAGGTCTAGACTCTGGGTTGCCTTAGTCAGCAGAAAGTGGCAGGAGTTAGAAAGATGTGAGCACTTTCAGCTCATTTACGATGTAGTTTATGAAATAAACCTATGGGCAGACATTTAAATGAGCAAACTGCTGAGGAAAAATGGTTTCTCCTTCAGCATTTCAGCTGACAGGGTGTTAGTAAGGAAATCACTCCTCTTTCCTTTCAAAAGTAAAAAAGAAATGTATGTAGCAAAAAAAAAAAAAAAAAATCCCAACACTGGACAAGGTAGCATTGAAAAAAGGCAAGAGCACAAGATCTCTCTTAATATGGAGATGCAGTAATATTTTGTAAGATGCAATTCAGTTGCTATGAAAAAGCCAGAGTCTGCAGCTTTTCCATCACAGCAAGAAATGGGTTTAGTGTTCTTATTCTGCCTCTGCTAGTCTCAGTCTCTTTGTAGGCTAGACCTTAATTTATCTATTAATGAAACACACATGCAAATATTTCTGACACCTCAGGGTGTATTAGGAGGCTGAATGAGTGCTGTTCTTCACTATCCACAAATTGGAGTATATATTCTTTTTTTAGACTTACTGGGAAGTAAAAAGGTCCAAATGTAACTGCAACACAAATGAAGAAAGACATTAGGGCTGGTAGAGTTGAAGTATCCTAAAAAAATAAATAATTACATGTATTCTTGTACTCGGGGCAAAATTTTCCATGTTTCCTGCAGCAGAGACATTGTTCTTAAAGTAGCAATTGGCTGTCAGTGTGTCCCATAGAAAATCATGGGAAAATTCCCTTTATAAATAATCCATAGTGGAGAGATTAGATGTATAATTATAGATATTGGAAGAAAATAAAGTTAAATTTGATGGTTAGACAATAGCTGCAGCTATGAAACTCTGCATCTCATTTTAATGGTGGTACATTATCCTCCACTACTGACATTATTAACTGTATATCCTTGCTGTAAAAGCATCCTATTTGTCTCACTAAGATGGGTTTGCTATAAGCAACAGAGAACATCAAAGTCCTTTTGTTTCCAGCACTAACAAATTCCGAAGCTGTAAAGTCGCACGGGGCAGGGCACTTCACTCGGCTATTGTGTGATCCACACCAGGCTACCCTGAGGCTGCCGTGCTGAGGAGTTTCAGTTCTGCAGCTGCAAATGCTGGAGAAACCTCAGCTGGGCACTCACGGTCAGCACTGCCCTCGGGTCTCTCACCGGTTCCCACTTTCCGAGAGCCAGGTGGAAAAGCAGCTCGGAACATCTACATCAAAAATTCATTGCTGACACCACCCAATTAGGGCTCTTGCTCGCTGTGAGGGGTCTGATAGCAACAAATAGAAATTTACATTTGGCATCCATGGTGCTAATCTGGAACAGAAGGTGAAACACAAACTGGGAAGCTGGCAGGATCAAATTTCCTTAACAGAAAAATGTGAAGATAAAGCTGATAGTTATCCAGCTCTTGCAGTCATCCCGATGGTGAAATAACATCTTTCTACCTTTATGCATATGGAATAGCTAAAATTCAACAAAGCAACACATGTCTTGCTGGGGGGAGGGGAATCTGTGACCCACAGGCTGTGTCTGGTCGTAGAACTGTCACTGTGAAGTCCCATGTCCCTTCCCCAATGTACACGGGACCATTTACCCTGGTCACTCTTTTCTTTGTCCGTTCCTCTGCTTGGGGACTGCAAGTCAGCTGTGCCTTCTCATTTAATCTGGACTTCATTACCTACAGCTGCTGCCAATGAGCCAAACCGGCTCCAGGGCCCTCAGCTGAAAGAATTCACAAATCACACCCAAGCTGTAAAAGAACCAGCAACAAGCTGGGCACTAACGCAGTCTTCAGGATTTTTTTGTGGGAGAAAGAGCTTCTGTTGTCTTCTAAAGGTATTTTTGTATAATTGTTTTATGGATTCTTGGTTTTGACTTTGGTACTGCTGCTTCGTGAGTTAGTCCTTTCACAGTTTCTAGGTTTTGTAGGGTTTTGCTGAAAAGAAACGATGAAAAGGCTATTTTAAGAAAAGTGGGGGCACTTTCTTGTCCTTCTTTGTTTATATTTTTAATTGTGGTTTAGAAAAGTTACCTAGTGTGACTTGTATACCCTGGAGTTTAGCCTAGATCTAGCCTGACTGTTGGGTGAATTGCAGGCAGGCTAACACAGAACCCCTTTATGTTCATTTTGGTGTTTGCTGTTTGCCTCATACAGTTACTTCTCTGGTGGTAATTCCCTGCTCCCTCCCTGGTGCTGCTTCCCTCCTTACTTCTGTGAGAGTCCCACCCCTGCCAGGGGTGAGAGGTAAATCCACATTGTAGAGCCTCCGGGGAGAGCTCCTCTTGTAAACCCTGGGGAAAGGGGAGATCCTGGGAGGGCTCTGGGGTTTCTGTTTTATTCACTGTCATTCATGAAATTTAAAAATTGACTTTCGCATAGGAAAATCATCAGTGATTAAGTTCAGAGAGTTATATGTTATTAATTAATGAGGCTACCAGTTAAGATGTTTTAAACTAAGAAAGTTCTCAGTTATTTTTGGTTCTAAGAAAGTTTCAGAGGTCTAGTTCATGTTCTAGAGTGGGAATTAGTGGAAGTAAGTTTTGTATTTAAAAGGAGTGGGATTTTAAGGGATTTCAAGGTTAATCAACTCAAAATTATGATGTTTCAAACAGGACTTAAGTTGTAAAGTATTTTGAGTGTCATGTGTTTTCTGTAAGTTCTAAACCAAGTTAAGAGAGTTATATTTTGCTGGAAAATCATTTGATTTTATGGACTCAGTCCCTCAGCTTAAGCCAGGTTCCTAAAGGCAAAACCCCTCACCCCACAGCCAAAGGACTATTTTTAGAAGTGAGCCATTGGTCTGGCACCCAGCTCCATGGCAATGTGGAATACTAATGAGCACTTTTCCCACCTTGAGGACCATGTGACATCAGTCCCTCCAGCGACAACGAGCCATTGGAGAAGAGACATTCCATCATTTCAGCATCCAAAAACCACCTTGTGCCATGGGCGGGACTGTGGGCGGTCCGGGGAGGAGCCGAAGGGGCATAAAACCTGGTGCACAGGCTGAGGAGCTGCTTTTTGCCCCAGGACAGCTGTGGTAAAGCCTGGTGCTGTGGGGTCTAGGCCGGAATCTCTGTCCAGAGACTCAAATGAGCTGCTTGCTCTTAGACCAGCTGGAGCAACCCCGGCACCACAGATCTCTGCCCTGGGTTAACAGCCGGATTGGCTTTTGGGATCTCCGATCACCGCGTTCCCGGGTAGTTTTATTTTTTTATTCCACTGTTGCCTTAATTTTCCCTGGTTAATAAGTTTTTATTTTTTTAATTAATTAAGGGTTGCCTCATTTTTATGACATTCACCTTTGAAGGTGAAATTGAGGTCCAAATTTAGGAGGTAGACAGGTGATAAAGTCTTTGAAGATTATCTTCAGACAGTAAAATTGGTACAACTCTTGTCCCTGCTTCTTCATGGTGGCATAACATTCTTTACCTTATGGTTGTTCATCTGAGTGAAATCCATGCCTGCTTAACATGAATTTGTTGGTAGTTGCTTGACTTTTTTTCCCCTACTGGTGTCTGCACATAAATCACTCAGGTGATGCTGCTGACAGATCCCATGGCTATATTTAATAATGAAAGCATGTGTTTTCTTAAGCTAATTATCCCTGCCATCCTTGAAATTCAGATTGAGTTTCTGTTTCTGAAGAAAAATATGTTTTAAACTGCACACTTTGGGGCTTGTTGTTGGCCTTCAGTTCTGTTCTCTTTTTCATGCAGTGGCACAAGGATATTTTCTGACTGAGCACCTCTCTGTGAGGTAAAAGTGAGGGCCGTGCTGATTATATCCAGTCAAATAGTAGGACTATAGCTGGAGAAGTACATTATATGCAAGTGTGCTTAGAGGCACTGAGACAATCTTGTAAACAAAGCTGCCCATATGTTGCATCTCAAACACTTTAACAATAAAGTTGATTGGTTTTTTCCCCCTCTCTTTGTCTGACAACACTCACAAGGGTTCATGATTTTTTCACTGATAAAGCTCCTGGAACTTTCTTTTTATTTGTGTGAAAATACAGAATAAAGGCACATTCAAGACAGCATTTCACAGAACAGATGAGCTCCCAAGGGGTTTAGTTTCTTTGGGCTGGCAGATGATAAAGGAAGAAGCTTGTTTTGATGAAAGAATTTGGCGAATCTGAATGAATAATGACAACTAGTATGTATAGAAGCAGGAATGTTTTTCTCTGGCTTTTGACCATGGATGAATATCTTAAAGCTTGTCATCAAGATAAGTAGTTTAAAACTGTATTAATGATTAAAGTGAAAAGAGACTGTGGGAGGCAGAAGAGGAAGAAAAAGGGAATTCATACAGTGCTGTGGGTGGCTTTTTTCTTTCAAGAGCTTCATAAAACATAAAGGTGATAAATACAGGGTAAGGACAGAATAGTTGAAAGATTCTGGTAGAAAGAAGAAAACATGGTTTGACACTTGCAGAACATCCACAGAGCTGGGCTGAAGAGTAGGAGTATGCAGCACATCTGAACGGCAAGAGCAACAATCTACCTTAATTTGAGCCTTTAGGCATGTAAAATTGTACCAAGAATTATGCTCCAGATATTGGGATAAATGGAGCCATAACTGAAAGAAAGCTGATAGGAAGAAGCAAATAGTGAAGGCAGCTAAGAATGGGAGCTGTAAAGTAACAAGAGAGTACTGGAGGCAGATAATTAGTGAGTTGGAAGTGGAAAACTAAGAAAAGAGAAGGTCCATGAAAGTCTGTTGTCATTATTTTCTTTTAACAGGGTGAATCAGAAAGGGGGAGTATTTTTTTTCTTTACACCCCTTGGCATTAGTAGAATTCGAGTGAGCAACTCTGCTTCTTCACCAGTCCCACCAGGGAGAGAATTAAGCCTGACATAAGTAATCTATTTGGTTTTCATATATCCTATTCTCCCAGCAGCCTTTCTTTGTGGAGTTGAACAAAACCAAGAGAAAAGTAAAGTGTGCTGATGTCAGGGTTGTGTTGAAAGAAATAGGAAACTGATTTTGAGCTATTTCTATGTTTAATAGTGTGGAAGGCAGCACTATTTTCCTTATTGTAATGCTGTGGGTTTTCATGTTAACTGTGTGTGACTTGGCCAATTTGCTGTGGTTTGGTTTTTGGTTTGTTCTTTTTTTTTTCCCCCCTCATGTTTAGGCTTCCCTATGCATGGCTCCCAAAGTTCTCTTCTTTATTACTTAATGAAACTCTACCAGCTTGTGTTAGTGGTTAAACAGAGTACCATAAGATACAGATCATCTTTAACCTTATTTTCTCCCCTAAAGTCTAATTTTAACAATTAACCTATTTGTGCAATGGAAAGAAAGTAATGCAGCAGAAGTGACATTAAGAGGAAAAACTGTGCTGTTATTAAAGCTGCTATCATGTTAAATTAGTATCTTCACAAATAACTGCTTTTATCTTTTGAGCCTCCTCATGTTACAGTGAACTCTGACTACCCCATATGTCAGAAATCTTTTCATTAAATCTTTTGGGGAGTATCAGTAAGCACATTGGAGCTTTTCCTTGAGCAATATGGTACAGAGGATTATCTACCAAGCGTGAGTGTCTTATCTGCATGCACTTAAACGAAAGCATATGCTAGTGTGAAAACCCCAAGCAGTAGTTTGTTAATGATCTTTTGTGGATGTGTTCAAAATAAAGCCGTCAAGTCCTGCTGTAATAAAGCCATGTTCCAGCTCTGTTCTGTGTCTAACAGGCCTATGAGGGAGGCTTGCTGACCACATCTGAAATCATAAATGTGGTGGCAAAAAACATATTACACAAGCACTCATTACATGGGTTTAGAGATGCCACGGGATTTGAGATCAGGAGGGACTCTGAATATCAGCTGCTTGGGCTTTCTGCTTTATATACACCATAGAAATCTCACCCAGCAATCCCTACGTGAGGCCCATCACTTCTAATGAAGCTGGAATGCAATCTTCAGATGGCTAAATGTGTTCAGAACTTAATGTGATGAAGAATGCAGATCATCACTCATTAAACTTAATGGAGAAGATAATTTAGCTGGGTAACAAATGCAGCATACATTTGTTTAAATTTGACATACAATGCTTTGGTCTTCAACAATCTGAAGAGGTGGCAGAGCAGCTCGTTTTCCTGAACAGCTCCATTTTAGTATGGCAGCTACTCCTGCACATATTTACAGCGCTGTGCATCACCTGGGTTCACTGCCTGTGTGGAATCTGCCAGCTCTGCCTCCGAGCTGCACCCTTTGAAGGTGATCACTTTGTTCATGGAGGCTACATCATCCCCAGCCTCAGCAAAACCTTCCTGGGCTTGTTTGAAGGTGATGTCATCTGCAGCTGCAGGCAGTAAAACAGCTTTCAGTAGAGCCTCTTGTACTCCCTGCTTTAAAAGTCGGCTCTGGAGGTGCTTCCAGGTGGATCAGACAGTTTGCTGGCTTTCCCTCCCTGTGGAGGCTGCCTTTCAGCATGATGGAGTTTAGCTCTGTGTTTGCTGAGATTGTCCTTGATCTACTGTTATCACAATGAGTATTGACAATCCTGTTATTTGACATGCTTCCAGACAACTATTCCAGGATTTTTTTTTTTTTTTGGTGGTCTTCATAACTTGTCTTTTTTTATCCCAAACAGCAAAATCACAGAAGTTAGCAAAACTTTATGCAAGTGAAAGCATGAAAATGATAGAGCATAATACCTGGTATTGCTTCCTGAGAGGTGACTGGGCAGCTCAAGTGTGTGAAGTGGACTTTTTCAGTAAAGTAATGACACATGTGGACTTCAGGTGTCTAGTAGGAATTCAAACCTCTAGCTGAGGCCTGCTGATATCTCTGTATGTGACTGTAAACTTCATACGTTTGACTATTGAAAAGGATTTGTTTAAAGACTTTTTGTCATGGACTGCCCAATGTTACTGCAATGGAAGGAGAGTTCAAAACTCCTATTGACTTTATGCAGCAGCTTTTAAACTCTCCTGATCATTATAACTTCCCTGATGGGTCAGTAATGTTTTGTTTGTTGTGTAATGTTTCACATTTGGCTTCATCCAGTGAAGCTTTTTAGCTTATGGTCATATGTAGTTACATATGAAAAATACAAAATGTTTTTTACATGATGGGCTGAAAAATCATGATCGGCTAAAAAGTGAAAGGATGCATTATAACAAGACTTGAAGGAAGTTAAAATGTGGATCAAAATCTTTTCTCCGAGTGAACTCCAGAGTGGCAAACTGAAGCATGTTTAGTTGTAGGTGTGAAAATGGAGCATGAAGCCTTCAGAAGGGAGCAGGCTCTACTGACTTGAGAATGCCACTGGAACCCTCATAGTTACAAAAGCCTTCAGTTGCAGGGAACTGTTACCTAGTGTTATACATCTGACTAAGTATGTCAAGTCTGGGAAAAAAATTATATGTCTATATGCCACAGTTCTTATCTAAACAGTTTCTTTTTAATCTAACATCTAAATGAATTATATTTATTGAACAATAAGTTTTTTGAGTGGGTGTACTCCATGTTAAGTGTTTGGTTGTTCTTTTTTCTTCCTCATTTCTTTTTACTTAGCGGGATAGGGGGTACGAATGTTACTGCTGCGTTTGTTAATTTAATAGAAGTTAGAGGCAACAATGGATAAAAACCAGTAAGACTGTAATAAACACATTGCTGTGTGAGGCGTACCTGGAGGAAAATGCAAATAACAATGCAGTGGGTGGATCTGTCACAGGAATTAAAAAGTTAATGGCAGACAGAATGAAAAGAGGCAAACAAGGAAATCTGAGTGATGATGAGCAGGTGTGGGAGTGTGCTGGAGCAAGGCTGGGAGGTGTTTTCGTGGGGAAGATGCAGCTGGTTTTAGAGGAGGAACTTGGTTCTTACAGAAGAGAGATTTGTGAGAGGGCATGGCAATGCTTGGCAGTGCTGCTCCCTCCAAAGCTCTTGATTTGTGCAGGGGATTTTGTGCTCTTTGGGAGCTCAAGTCTCACATCTCCTCAGAGGGAGAGCAGGCTGTAGGTGTACAGCGAGAATGGCAGACAGATGTCTGATTGCTAGGGATCTAATATCGTTTCTAATGGATAGGAAAAGACTTTGAGCGTTTTCATAATCTTAGTGATTGAGTGTGAAGATATTTTTAGTCTGAATAGAATATTTTTTCAGCACCACCTGGTTCTGTACATTTTACTCTTTGGAGCACTGAACAAGTGCAGCTAATGTTTAATGGAGCATCAATCTTATTTTTGGCCTGTAAAAGGGGAGTGTGTCCTGTCACTATTGGGGAGTGCCTTGATTGAGCTCTTTACTGGTTTGATATATAATCTTGTATTGATTTAATGCTGGCACTGAGGAGATGGTTTACAGTGGCATGGGCAATTTAGGCATAAAAATCCAGTGTCATTGAGCATGCCACACCAGTAAAATCTCATTGTCTTGTGTTCAGTTGGGATGGGTTTCAGTTTGTATTTCAATTCAGCAGGTGTATTTCAATTACTGGTTCTAAGCAGCTCTGGAAAGATTTCCAGAGCTTCAAAATATTTACAGATTTAACTCCCATTTAACCTGGAAGCTTCTTAAAAGTTCAGTGCAGAAAACAAAAGCTGGAGGTATAAAACAGCCTGCATTATTTTTGGTCCCAGAATCTGGTGGATTATAAGAGGTGGAAAAAATAGCAAGTATTGGTTAAAGAAGCAGCAGGAAACAACAGACTCTCAAACACCCCACTATGTTATTCTAACCATAACAAAGGAAGGGAAAATAAAATAAAACTGGTGTTTGAGTAAAGTTGCTTGGTGATTTTTTTTTTTTGTTGTTTTTATTTTTTATTATACATGTTACTACCTGCTTTGTACTGAACCAGAAGTTCAAGGGGGACCAGTTTCCTGTGAAGCAGCCAGCAGTGCATCAGTTAAAGGCTTTAGATTTTTCTGGGTAAACATAAATGTGATTCTTCTATCAAAGCAGGTAATGTGCGTGTCATCCATACAAATAGCACAAATGCATCTTTGCTAAGCAACACTTAACAAGTTTCCTGTGTCATCCTCCATTTATTTAGTACCTCTTACATTTGTTTTTCTTTCATCTCTGAAAGCACAGATCATTATATGCTATTTCTTAGATGTTGATATGAGAGCATCACTGTCGCTTGAAATTTATATCTTAGAATCAGTGAAATGCTTTGCTATCTAGACACATCTATGCTTTTCTTATTGGTGCTGATCTTCTGAATTTTTGTGTGACTTCCTGAGGAAGGTGACTTTTAATGTTCCTGGCAGTGTTAGACTGACAAATCCAGCTGAAAGAGTTGCCTATCATGTTATCTATTGAGAAAGTGCAAAGTTTTGAGAAGAGCAGAAAAGCCTGCTAACCAGGCCATGAAAGTGCCTCTTGCCACAGGATATATCTTTATCTTTCAGTGTTAATATACGAGGAGAATTTGTGTCTTGGCCTCTTCTATTACAACTTCCTCTCCTATTTTGTCTAGTCTTAAGCAAGGAAGCCAAGAACAACAGTAAAACAGCTAAAGCATTGAAAAAATAATTTCCTTTCCTGGTTATAACTTAGAATTTTGTAAGTTAATGTTAATTCAAGAGAAATTTCAAGGGCTTTGTTCTAACATCAAGCATAAATTATTTTGCCAATCTACTTGTGTGTGTGTGTGGGTATAGATATATTTGTGCTAGTTCCAGATGTTTTGACATGCAAGACAGGGTCAAATTTAATGCTATTATAATCAATAACTTCAGAAAACCACAGTAAAATTTTAAGAGGATGCATGTTATTAGTAATGCATATTTTGAAAATATTATATAGGGAAATACTTTGCTATTCAGTCGCTTAGTACTCCAGGTGTATCGTGGAAAATGGCTTTGCAAGAAATAAAATTATTCCTACAAAGTTAGTTTTGACAAATATCTTTCTCTGTCACTCTGAAATAAATGTTTAGCTCTCTCATTAGAGCCAATTTAAATGAGAACTATCACTGATTTGCAGATATGCTATCTAATTTGTGACAGGTTTCCAAGAAAATTTAAAAGCTTGTCTAATAATATGGCAGCTTTTCAGACTAGAGATCTGTGAGCAGTTAACTTCATTTTTTTGTGATGTGTAAATATTTTCTTTGTTATAACAAACACATTTTAGTCTAAATAACATTAAAATGTTAAGGAAATACACTGCTTTCCAGTCCTGGTCACTTACTAACATTCTCAGCCTTATGGCTGGAAGATCTAATCAGAAAAAGCATTTGTCTTTCAGCATGGAGCTAGTTTGTTTTCTGCTGAAGTATTTTGAAACTTGTCAGAGACTGGAGGGTGCCCATGGCTGGATGGCAGCAGTGCCCAAACCTCCTCTGGCTGCAGACAGGGAAGGTGACATTGGCTCTCGTTTCAGAGACAAAATCTCAGTTCTCACTGGGGGTTTCCTTCAGCCATGTCTGCTCCTGCTCTGCCCTGTTGGAAAGGAGGATTTGTTATTTCAGGGAAACTGTGCTTCAAGGTCTTCCTTGCTCCTCTGAGAGCACACTGCTTTCTCTCCTGATGCCTCTGTTGGAAGAGCTGAGAATCTTCTATTTCAGCTAGAAGAAATATTAACAGAAACCTAATCCTTAGATCTGCCACTAATTCTTTAAATTTTGTGCTGCAGTTACTTGTCCTCTTCCAGGGGAGCCCCTGTTCCTCTGCCTGAGCAGGAAAGCTGGGGAATTTCTCCTGCTGCCCAAGGGCCTTTGTGCTCCCTGTGATAATCCTGGCTCTACCGTATGGACCAGCCAACAGCTCCCAAAAGCTGTTGTGCTCTGCTGGCATCCCTTTCTTTGCTATCCAAATGACAAAATCTACCTACAGGAGAGGGCAGAATCTGAGGAATCCTCTTCTCCAGTAGGCAGGGAGACTGCCACTGTCTTGTTTTGAGGATCTCTGGTGGGTTTTAAGTTGTTTCTTGGTTTTTTCCAAGAGTTGGAAACCCTGCTTATAATTCAAATTGCTGGTGCATCTGACAGGAGATGGATATGAAACTCTATCACCAATCTATATACAATTAACTAACAATTTGTTGTGACACTATGGCATTCTGTCAGCATTACCTGTTATTACATATTAATTTAGAATGAAGGAAAGTGACCTGGTAAGTTGACAAGAAGCAGATTTGGTACAAACACAGTACTAAGTGTAACAAAACCCAATTTAGTAAAGCAGAGCCCATGCCTCCTTGCAATGCTTGTAACAATAATAAGGATTAATTTTCTGAAGAATTTCACATTAGACCTTTTTGAAGGGAAAATAATTAAAGGGATGTTAATAATTTGTAATGTTACCTAAAATAAGCTATTACCTTATCACTACAAAACCTATTTTCTTCTTCACACACATTAAACCCCTTTTCAATAACAAGAATTACGTTTCCAATAATGCTTATCTAAAACCTTTGAAAGGATGAAGGTAATGCTCAGGAAGCAAGAAGACAGTTCAAAACAAAAGCAGCTTTAATCTGTTTTGTTTCTGTCATCTGATAGCAGCATGGCAGTGGCTGTGTGGCACAAATGCAACTCTTGGTGTAGGAGCCACCAGGTTCCTTTGTGCCCAAAGTCGTTTTACTCACAACTGCTCAGCAGTTACAGAACCCCAGACAGTCCTTTATCATCCCTTCATCGTGCTAGGATGAAAATAATAACCCAACCCTCCTTTTGAACAGGGAGTTTGAACTGGGGTTTATACGCTGAAAATGTTTGTCACTGCATAAAGATATTCCCCTATATATATAATATACATATATTTGCCGTTCAGCTGGCTGTGTCCTTCCTCTCTCACATGGACACCCCTGTGGTCTGAGTAAAGCCCTCCTTCCCCAGCAGCTGGGGCCATCCTGTGGGCCGAGCTCTAAATGAAGCTCTCATTGGGTATTTGTGGTATCACAAGAAGTTGGGAAAATAATTGCTATATCACTAGCTCTGCTCCATGAAAGGCAGAGTGTGTGGCTGAACTGCTCAAGTCCAATAAAATATTGAAGAAAGTAATCTATTTAAAGTGCAGCCTGTGCTGTTCCTGCCTGGGTGTGAATGTCTGGGACAGCTCTCCAGCTGGTGGGAGCTGGCGCTGCTTCCCCTGCTCGGGCAGGGATGTGCGGATTTGCTGCAGCTGAGGAGGAAAACAGCTTTGCAGTTGGAGTGTGCTTTTTCATGTGCAGAAAAAGTTGATTCTAATCCCAAGTTAGGAGTGAAACTTAGTGTGGGAAGATACTTATGTTCTCCTTTTGACAAGGTTTCCTCCATGTTTCGAGTATAATAAAATGCCTTTATTTTGTTATTTCTAGAAGTGCTCTGGTTCTGGAATGCTCTGGTACATGGTGCAGCCCAGCCTTCGTGGGGAGGGTTGGTTGGAGTGGCTCTGTAGTGTGAAACCTTGCCTGGCTGTCTCCAGGCAGAACGTTTCCAAGCTGAGAACAATGACCAGAGTAAGATAAATTAAATGCCCTGCTTCTGCTTAAATATCAAGAGGGTAATAGGAAGCAGTTTCTTTTACATGCCCCATGGAGCTCAAAATTTCTCAGTTTGATATAAGGAGGAGAGTGGGGCGGGGAAGGTTATCAGCTCCCTGCAGGCAGGTGGAAGATGATTTGATGTGTGGCACCTGCAGTCTCCAGACCCGCTGCAGCAAACTGGTTCTCTGTTGGCTGCTTGCTGGCTTTCCACCGTGTCCCCTTTCTTAGTGTCACCACCACGGCTTACTGGGAGCAGAAAGGTGATAACTCTCTCAACCAATATATCTCTGCTATCTTACTCAGAATTGCTTTCACCTCACTTGTGGGTAATGTGGAAGCCACCAGTTGTCTTCTGAAATGTTCAAATGTTTTTATCTGTGCATATCTGCCATTTATTAATAAATAACTAAGCTGTAAATAACACTTGAAGCATTGTTTTCCCTTCACTTTTATTACATCTGGTGACTTGTATACCCTTCAGCAGATGTGCTAGTCCTGTGTGTTATTAGAGAGTAGTTACATTTTTGGCTAATGGAAAACCAAAATAAGTAACGTACTGGCAAAATTCATCATGGTTTTTCTCATAATCCAAAGGAATCCAGCACTCTAACAGTCTAGGACCTGATTTAATGTCTAGCTGAAACTGTTTATGTTGGGTTTTGCATGAGTTATGATGGCTTAACTACACTCCGTAGTCTTTGACGTCACTTGAGAGACAGGAAATTAAAAGGCTCATTAACAGTGTAGGCCTTCAAGAAGGCAAAAACTTAGCATGAAATCTATAATGCTTCCTTCTGGGCTTCTGATCCTAAACTAGAAGGCAGTTTTTCAGGTTGAGAAATAAGGTAAAAGGAGGGGTTGAGGGGGTGGGTGTAACATTGAAACAATACTGAGGTTCAGGTGGTACTTTGCTCAGCTTTTGAGATGCAAATGTAGTAAAATCGGGAACTTAGGACTAGCTGTTATATCTAAACTGGTGTGTTACTTGAGCATCATTAAATGGGTTGTTGAGCCTTCTTTCTTTTATGGGGGTTAATGTTGTATCCTAACTCCCTTGTGAAGGGCTGTTAAAAAGCCTCATACAGGAATTGGAGCACTGCAAGTAGAAACACTTGCAGAAGATCCCTTCCAGCATCAGGATTCAGTAGTCTCTCAGTAAAGTTTATTCAGCCTATGTATCCTGCATTGTAAGCACGAGTGTTTTTTGACTCAGAAAGCAGAGTATTCAGCTTGGTCCTGCCAAGGCATGGAGCCACTGGGTGGTCTGTTTAGTTTTTCTTATGAATCATTTCCCTCTCTCCTCTCCAAAGGGAAAGTTAGCTTCTCTCACTCTTATTCACAACATTTGGAAAATGTTCATACTCCTGTATGAACTTCCTTGAAAGCCATTGCTGTTGCAACCACAGGGCATCTCTCATTTCTCTCTTTCGCTCTATGCAAGCTGCCTGTGCTGCTCTCAGATCTTCCCATATGCATTCCTGTGACTTACTGCCTACAGCTGTAAGTCATTCAGAAGCTTTGCCTAAGGCACACGTAGGAAGAAGTTATTTGTGTGCTTTGGAGGTCACTGCGGCCACAGCTTCAGCTCTGAGGTCAAAGGAGGCTGGGAGGGGAGGGGATGCTTGGTACAAAGGCCTGGTGAGTTAAGTACCAGGAAGGCAAAAGCTAGACATGTCCTGGGGTGATCCTGGCATGTACAGGTCCAGCTGGATTTCAGTAAATTCCCAGAAGCTCTAGAAGAGCTCCCAGAAACACCTGAGGGAGAAATAAATGCCAGCTGGCTCTTTAGGATGGAACTTGAGGAATACCTACGCTGTGTATTGGCACGGCGATGGTTTGTGTTTGGGGGCTGTCCAGAGAACCCTTGAGCCTCTGGTGTTTCTCTAGCACCATTTGTAGCTGTGCTGTTGCTCTGTGGCACTGAGAGGAGAAGCAAACCGGACATCTTGCTACCGTTGGAAAGACACAATAAACTATTTACCAGGGAGATGCAGACCCAGAGCCTCCACTGAAAGCAGTTTTTACTTGGTGCTGTTTCTACCATTAGAAATGCAAAGATCTGGTCTGTGTATTTTATGCAAAGCAGATTGAAATCAACATCACACTTCATTTGGCTCCCAGCAGTTGAAGACATAAAACACATAGAACTGTAAATATATTTATTTTGGAGTATTTTTCAGAGGGGAAGAATCAAGCACGTGAGCAAAGCAGCGGGTTTAGGCACTGGACAGATTTAGAATGAAACAGTTAGTACATATCCTGAGTGGCAATAAGCAATTTTGCACAAACAAACTCTTCATCACCCCTGGGGTTGAAAAAGGGATGATGCAGTTACTCCTAGCCATAAAGGGGCTACCACAGAGGTGTGGTCACCCAAATTTCTACACCATAAATTTGCTGATTCTCTTCACAGACAGAAAGAAGGATTTGGTCATGTGCTCAACAATAAAAAAAAAAAATATTTGCAGGAATTTCACAGGTCTGTGCTAGTGAAAAGCCTGCTGATAATGTAACTACTTGAAGGTGTTTACTGATGACTTCTGATAATTGTTACAAGAGCTTCAAGTTCTACAAAGGGGCTTTCATGTTTTGCTGCCTGTAAAACTCCATTTCATAAGAAAATGGCATTTCCCTTGTAAAGAGCTGAGAGCTCTTTCTCTGGGTATTTCTGCTAGACACAAATTGTACAGTTTGAGGGATTCTTACTGCTGTTGAGTAAGTATGTGACACCCTAAAAAAAATCTGTGCTGCTGCCTGCAGAGACAAAGTTGAGTAGTCTTCTGCTCATCCATTGCTACTGGTTTCCCAGTCTTGCTTATCAGGGAGGGATGCTTCCTTTGACCTTCCTTTTCTGGCTGAGATACCTGTAGAAGTTCTTGTTCTTTGCATCCCTTGTTGGGTTCAGCTCCAGCTGTGCCTTGGCCTTCCTCACCTTTACTGGCTGTATTCAGTGAAGTCCCATGAGAGACCTTCCTTCTGAAAAACATCTGTCACTGACCTTTGTCCTCTTCATTTTCTCTGCTCCCCCAGCAGGTTCTGTTTTCTTGGTGAAATGGATACGATTTCTGATAGCCCCTGTAATAATGGTGATTTCATGTGTCCTTTAATGTCTTCCTGAGAAATGACACTGGCTATGTGCAAGTCCTTTCACCTCTTTCCTTACTGCACTGGTTTGACTATGGAGGGCACTGCGTGTGCGGAGTGCACTGTAAATTGATGTGTGTTGCTCCTATCCCCAAGTGCAGAACAAATACCAAGTGCAGAACAAATACCGAGTGCAGAAGGCAGGTGGCAGGCTGCTGTTTAATTTCACAGTCTGGTATTTTCGTTGCATGACAAAATTCATCCTTGGGTTTTTATCGCTATTAAGAGGCTTAGGTAGTCAAAAGCAATTGTTAAACAAAAGTTGTTTGATTCTGATAGAAGATCCTTGAGAAAGGGAAGGTCATCTGGCTGTCCTTGGCTGGCTCCATTCCCTGTGCCAGTTTCTTCTGGCCTGAGAAAGGGGTGCCATGTCTCAATTTGCTGAGATACAGCCATTCTCTACCAAATCACATCTTTGGATAAATCTCCCATCTGAAGGGCAAAAATCACTCAGCAGAGAGATAACACCTCTGCTTTAGACCTCAGAGTGTTTGCTGGCCATTCTGTCAAGTACAGCTTTAGCCATAAAGGCACATTTTGTCTCTTGCAAGAAGACCAGCAGTGCTTGCTTGAAGCTGCAGAGAATTTTGAAGTCCTCCTTTTTCTGTTTTCCTCCCGTCCAGCTGAGCTCCCCTCAGTGTGCTCTTATGACATCTTTCTCCCACCCTCCTGCACATCTGGCAGATAATAGTAACAACCTTAATGCCAAATTGCAATCATAATGCTTTCCTCTCTTGACTGTTTCAACTAAGCTACCATCTTACAGACTGAGTAACTTCCTACACCAGCTTGTCAGCTCACGATGGTGCCTCACCAGCCAATCATTTTAACACAAAACAATCTTTGCAAATGGGACCTGCAGATTATTTTTGCAGTGAAAATCATTAGCAAGGATAATTAACTAAGACTGTGGTGATGAATAGCACTGCACTACTGATCAGTGTAATAAAGAACAGAAGCCACTAATTACAGATAGCAAGCCTTGAAGCCAATGAGAAATTTAATTTAACGTTGCTACACAGACTCCACACAGTCTAATGTAACTTTGCAATTATCATAATACAGTCTTGCCGCAGATGATGCTTCTGGGAGCATTCCAGGAACAAGGATGTGTGTCCATCAGAATAAAAGGGTTTGTGATCTATCAATTACAGCATCTTGAGAGAACAGATTAAAACTCTTGTATCTGACCAGGTGCTTGGCTTCTGCAGCCCTGAAATGGGTGCAGAGCTTGGATCCATTTCCACGAGCTCCAAAGGTCTTAGGATCTCTATGCTGTTTTAGAAGCAGCACCCTGATGTTAGATGCACCTTTTCTATTTAAAGGCATCTCAAAACGTCCAGTTGACTGTGTCAAGCACTCTTTTCACTAGGCACGTGTCACAGTCCAGCACGTTAAAATGATAGATCCTGGGCAATGCAAAGTGATGGGAACCAAGCTCACTGTCCCCATGTGCAAATCCAGCAAACTGTGTATGACACGGGCTGTGAAACGGCCTTCAGCTGCAGCCAGTTATTGTATTTCAGACCCTGGAAGGGGCTGTGTGAATTAAATGTGTGTGTTAGTCGCCAAAGCTATGGGCTGCTTCCCCAAATTAAGGCAAGCCGTATCTCCTGTCAGCTCTCCAGCCTGCCTTTCATATGCACTTGAGTAGCACGCTGGGGGAAGGAGGAAGCTGTGGGGGTTGCTGGTTTTGCAACTATTTGATCATGGGTTTTGAAAGCTTTTTTTAGCCCCCTGCATATTATCTTTGATTACAGAATGCAGTGATTATGAATGGTGCCCTGAATATGTGCTGCCTTGTGTACAGATTAGCTTTGCTTTAGGAGCTGCAGGATTTGGAGCTACGTTAGCTGAGTGGAGGTGGAATAAGCAGGGTTTTTTTCAATAGCATAGCTGGTTTTTGACTGAAGTATTGATTGTTCTGCTGTAAGGTCCTCTGGTAAGGTAAAAATATCTAAAAAGAGACAGGAAGAATAAGATACCATAGTCCTCAAAACACATAAAGGCTGGATAAAAAGAGGTGGGTAACAGTGTTCTCCATGGCCAGTCTGTAATGGATGAGCAATAAGGTTTGTTATGCAGGTTGAAGGGAAGGGGTCTGTCTGGAAGGTGGTGGAGAGTCATTTGAACAGACACCAGCTCACAAGGCTTCTCTAAGACCTTTTTAAAATAAGGTAGACAAACACCTGTCAGCAGCTGTGTGTATTAAAATGCTGCTGCCTTGAGGTAAAGGAAGGGACCATGTGGATTTGAGGCCCCTTACAGGTCTATTTTGTATATTTTCCTGTAATTATTGTTAAGCTGAGCCATAACCCTTTTTGTACCTGTTATGTAAAGCTCCAGCATGTTTCTATTTCAATTTCTGCATTCTCTAAGTTTGCTAGAAATAACTATAACCCTGAAGCAGGGGGGGAGGGAAGTCTCTGGAAGCACAGGCTGGAGCAAAACTGGTGTAAATTAGATTAAAGAAAAACCTGTGAAAGCTTACCCACCCCAATGGACGTGGGGAGTTGAGCTGAATTCTGGGCAGGGGCCGTGTGACCCTGGCGCCACTTCTGAGTGCCTCTGTTTGCACTGAACATTTTGATTTTATGCACTTCAACGCAGAGACTGGAGCTGTCTAGTACTGTATGGGTTTTTTTCAGAGCTGTGTACAGAGGAGCTAAATCTGTGATGGCCTCTCTCTGATCCTGAGGATCAGATATAAATCCAGGGTCAAGGCAGTGCCTCACCGCTCGTGTTTGCTTCCCTATTTAATCCATATAACAAGTCAACAATCCTGGCCAAATGGGAATGGGCAAGGAAACAGTGCAGTGTTTGCATAACTCATCCCAGTTCTGTGCTTTCCACGGGATCTCCTTGGGCTGGGAGTGAACACAGCCAAATTCCCACAAACTTCACCTTTTAGTTAATCTGAAAATCCTGTTTCTATGGGCTCCAGCTGGCAGTGATGTTGTTCAAAAGGCAGTTTTGGGAGCGAGTCTATGGGAGCAATAAAAAGAGAAGGCTAATAATAATCTCCATCTAAAACCTGATAATTCAATTACCTCCCAGGGTTCATTGGAATGGGAAAGAATTAGTGTGGCTAGTCAAGAAAAGGTACAGACTGATTAAACTATCACCATTGACATCGTGTGATATGAAGGTGATAATACAAATGAGTTGAGCCCTCATTAGAGCATGCAGAGAGCAAAAGGTTGTGGTCTGCTGCTGTGGAGATGTATCATGGTCAACGGGAGAGCACAATGCAGGTTAGTTCTTTACTGGATCTCAGATGCCAGCTCAGGGCTGGTACCTAAAACTATCACTTTAATGGGATTTCTTACTTGTACAGGAAGAGAGTTACAGGTGGAGCTTTGAGAGGTAATCTTGCCATTATGGTAATAGAAGAGGGATCATGACTCCTGTTTTGTTACTAATAGCGGTAAAAAAAATTATTATTACATCACAAAATGTCCCTTTTGTAGATTAAAAATTTGTATGAATTTTGCTTTCTCTCTGTCTGTGGCTATGTGAAGGAGGGAGCTGAGATCTCTTTAAATAGTCCATTTATCTAGAACAGGTAATTAGGCTCACTCAGCTAAAAATACTCCTCCTTTCAGAAACTTGTTTTGAGATATTTAATGTTGCTGGAATGAGCTGGATTAATTGTAGCAAATTGTCAATCAAGTTGTTTCACTGAAGCAAAAATAACTTGTAGACTTCAGTCACTTCTGTTCTTTTTTGATGGAGATTTTAAGACCCATCTTCAAAGCCTTGAATGATAGTGAAAAGTGTGTTTTTAGATGAAGAAAACTAGATCTTTCTGCCTGTAGAGGAAAAGGCGAGAGAAAGTGTTTAGTGTGGATGGTGCCAAAGGCCTGGGAGCTTCTGAACTAATGTTCAGAAAAGTATCAGAAGTTTTAAATTTGATAATACTGTCAAACTTGCACTATGTACCAAGCAATGCAAGGTGAGATTTTTCAGTTGACATTTTTCCTTATGCTTATTCATATTCATTTCAAAATAAAATGCATGTCCCAGTATAATCCTAGCAGAAGAGCACAGGTTATAAGAGAACAGTGCAGAGATGAAGTTCCCCACAGACGCATGTTGCAATTAATTTTCTCGTATTTATGAAAGAAGAAAGCACCTAAATTTACCTCAAAGCAAAGTATGGTCTGGTTAAATCTTACTTTTCAACGTTATTTCTTAAAGTAATAGAAGGATGAAAAATAAAAAAATGGACACAATAAGTGCGATCTGGTCCAAAAAGAACTCCCAAGCCCTGAGGCTTCTGCCAGCATCTGTAGTTCATACTTTGTGTTTGATATGGTGACTTGGGAGAGGAAAAATAATGGCTTTGGCTTTGTCTTGCATGAGTAGATTATCCCCAGCAGATCATCAGGAAGCAGAAACATGCAGACCTTCCTCAACAAACACCCAACAGATCCACGATTAAATACACGGATGCTACCTTGCCAATACAGAGAGATGCAAATAAGAGAGTCTGGTTTAAAAATAAAGTCTTGTTTGAAAATAAAAAGGTAAAAACACTCATGCAAGACAAATGGATGTTGTGTTGGAATGGACCCATCTGTCCCCACAACACCTCTGGAAGCAACCTTCAAAGCCTGAGGGTGGGATGTAGGCAGGCAAGAAGTATAAATACAATTGTGTCAGTCATCTTTATCAGAATGTCATTTGAGATGATTCATTGAGAGAGATGTGGAAGAATTCCTTCCGTTCAAATATGAAGTGGTCTCAAATAACACATGCCTGTGAAAATACATGTGTTAGCTCTTCAGTTATACCTAACATCTGCTGTTGATTTGAAAAAACCCGCAGAGCATAATGGGAAGTATATGAAATAAAGTATTATTTTTCCTTGGCACCTTGTTATTTAACAAAAAGCGTTTCACTAAATTCAGCTGAATAGATAATTGAATTGCTGTATCTTGGGGGAATCCATCTTGATTCAAAGAAAATCTAGATTATAAGTCTCTATTTCATTTTCTCTGATTCCTTGAAAGAACTTTTTCAAAGTGGGAAATACTGTGGGGTTTAGTGCTCTGGGTTTAAATTGCAATTAGATTCCAGCTGGAGACTGCAAAACACAGCAGAACCCTTGCAGGGAGAGTAGTTGCCTTGGCTTCTATTTTGAGACTCCTTAGCAATATCACCTTGTCACAGCAGCTGTTCTGAGAGCTGGGATTGGTGTGAATTTCTCCTCCACTGCCTGGCAAGCTTAAAAGTTGTAATACATTTTTCGGTTCATTTTAGGTTCAGGTATCGCTAGGAGCGATCTTCATGTTCGTCAAAAGGAACGAGATGCAAAGATTGCAAAGCAGGAACTCAGAAACTTATGCAAACTGCTCTCAGTTGGAAGCCTCAACTGGGACTTTAATGCAAAAACACCAGGTAGGAGAAGATCAGCTGCTAAATTTGCTAGAATAAATGTTAACAGCGACAAAACTACTGCCAAGTCGCTCCTTGTGCAGAAAAAGTAGGCTGGCAGTGGGCCTGAGGAGAGGTCTGAGTAAACAAGAAGCAATCCAGTACCTGTATCATTTCAGAGATTTGTTAATCCAGGATCTCATCTGGCAGCAAAGCTTCTTGGAGCTCCCAGGCCCTTGGCTGTGCTCTGGGGGAAATGCTGTCCTCGGTTACAGAACGGAAAGCCATGGGAAATGGCTGCACTAAGGAGGGGTAGAGAAGGTTGCTTTTGAAACTGGAGTGACTGCTGTGGTGAATAATGGGGCATCTGAGAGGATTTTTCTGATGGTGCCTAAAAGTTTCTTCCATTGTTGGCTGGTCCTTGCTCTTCGCTTGACAGACTTAACCAGGGATTATTGTAATAATTTTGATACAGGGGTGGTCTCCAGGGTGTTCTTTCAGGTGGTAATTTTAACCACAACCTTTAGAGGCTTTCTTAGTTTCACAGCTGAAAGCTTAAGATCCAGCAAAAACATATTTTAGTGTCTTTATTGGGAGCAGTCTGCCCAATCACGGAGATCCTTGAGGAGAAAGGTTCAAGTGTCTGGGCTGTTTTGGGAAACTCTTCTGTCCTCTGCCCCTCAGCACTGGCTGAGAGTGCAATAGGTGGCAGCAGTGCCAAGGATGTCCCTGAACTTCTCAGCTCCTGGGTGAAGGCCACGAGTGAGAGGCTTGCCAGGAACATAAAGAGAGACAGAAGATGGCTTGAAAAGATAGCAATCCTAGCTAAAAAAAAAAAAAAAATCATAGAAAATTCACGTTTCAATTAAATACAGATTCCTTTGCTTCTGAAGATGTCTGATTTTCAGGTGCCTCTGACAATGTAGATAAACATTTCCCTGCTCACAGAGTGCAGATGTCTATTGTGAATCCAAGTTTTCTCTGTGAGCATCCTTCCAAAGGCCTATCACAGTCTCATAACAGGCAACATGGTACCTCAGGACTTTCGTGCTGTGATTAATTTGCTCAGCACTGCATCCTGCTTGGTGCAGGGCTCAGATGAAATATCAGTGTGAGTCTAAGAGGAGAGGGAACATGCTTTCCTCCTGGTTGCCAGCCTTGGCATCAATTGCTTCATCCCTGTAAATATTTGCAGATTTGACAGAACAAATCCCCTATGCTCTGGTACCCACATACCTTCCATGGCTTTTTCTCAAAGCCATGTCTCAGTATCCCGCAAAAATCCTGCTTGGGAAGGAGAGGATGTCACTGCATTACTGATACAGTAAATCCCAGAGTCATCAACTTTATTAGGAAGTTAGGATTTCATTTATTGCTGCCTGACACAGGGGCAAACAGAGAATCAGAAATAGATCTGAGATGTAGTTTGCATTTGTTTTTACCTTAGACTTTTCTTTGGCAGGTCTGTAATACCAGCCAAGCCAGTGTAGACTGTGATTTAAAACATCAGTTGTGATTGTGCATCTGGTTTTGGAGAGCAACAAGGGAGCACTGTTAAGAGCATGTAGATATCCCTTTTTCAAAATGAGCAGAAACTGTTAGGTTTGTTGTCACCAGCATTACTGTCAGTGTTGTTGTGAGAGTAAAGCAGAGTTTGAACAGAAGGGCAACCTGTTTCTGAAAAGTGGGACTGAGTAGTTGTGGTCAGAGTAAAGCCGGATTTGTATCTTTGCCATTTTTCAGGTTATGTGTTTTCAAAGACTTTCTTCCCCCAAAGCTGTTATTAATAGGGAACTAAATAACTTTTCTAAAGATCTTGGCATGGATGCTATTGAAAATAGTTCTACCAGGAAGCCCTGGGTGAGTGGAAAGATCCAGTCAAATAATATTATTTCTTTTCATGAGCGAAAAGCCAAACTGAATGGGTTCATGATTGCTTTCTGCAGATCTGTGAGGCTCTCTGGGACTCCTCTGCATCACTGCACAGGAAAAGCTGGTTGTGGTGCAGTTTTTTAAGCTGGAATGTGGTTTCCCTCTCGGGTCTGGTGGCAGGTGCCTGAGAGCCCCTTGGCCACCCCTGGTCATCTGTGTCCATGGGACAGCAACTGCTCTGGTCCTCAGTGCTGGCAGGGATGCAGGAGTTGTTGCTGCTGTGGGAGAGTAACATGATGCCACAGATTGCCTCCAGCCCTTCCTTCCATTTGCTGCTCAAACCTGGTAATGTGGAAGGTTGAAAGGCAAAGGCTTTAAAAAGGCAGATCTGTGGGCCACGGTCCCTGCCAGAGCAGCAGGGCCCATGCTGAAAGCACAGGGCAACAGCAGAAATGGTGACAAAGGAAATTAAGGCCAGTGCTGGGATCATCTTTCAGTCTGCAGAGTTCACACCTGCAGTAAAGAGCTTTGATACCAAGGGAAGCTGCTCATTTCCAAGCATGAGCATAAAGCAAAAAGGAACTCACATCCCCTATATTAATATTTTAGTTACTGCTGGAGCTCTGTAGCTTCGTTTGGCAAGTCATTTATCTTTTCTCATTAGTGATTAAGTGTATCTGTACAAATATTTTTCTCTGTAGCTTTTGTGGGATTTTTCTTTCACTGCACCAAAATGCTTCCTTTTTTTCCCCCTAGAGAACAAAGAAAATAGATTTTCTGACCATATGGCTGTTGCAAAGTGGTTTCCCTGGCAACTGTAACCTACAGAACTTCTTGAAACTTTTTCCCTCTATGGATATCTTTTTTTTTCCTTTTTTTCTTTTTCTACTGGTTTGATTTCAGAATCTTCTCATCTTCTCCAAAATTATTACAGCAGGTGGAACAGAGGTTAACCATGAAGGCCCTGGAGTGTCCTAGGGCCCTGGTGTGTCTTAAAGAGTTGGGATTCATTTGCTCAGATTTGTTCAAATGCTTTTACCTCTGCAGATGTTTGGTTCGATTTGCAGGGCATTTAATAAATTCCTCTTGGAATTAGTGTGGTATTCTTTACATAAACATGACAGAAAGGTATCCAGTACGGCTTACAAAAAAATGAAAGACAACTTGAAAGATGGAAAGTGAAGCCGATGGGGCTTCATACAGGCACAAGCATCCTCTTTTCTGCAACAAGTTTGAGCAAACACAAAGCAGCTGCCCTTCCCCTTATTCTGAGGGACAAAAATATGCAATGTGTCACTTTCTGTACTCTTGGCATTTTGGTTTCAGCGAGAAATCAAAAATCTGCTCCTCACCAGTGTGTAAAAGACCATTCATCACAATAAACACAATCTTGTCCTAAATGCCCATGTGTACATGGACAGCCTTCCTGCTTTTAAGTACTTCTTGTGAACTCCAGTTTCCACATATTTCTTCTGTGAATTTAGAATTCACTATATTTTTTTCTTTTAGAATTATTGGAAATATAAGATGCTTCAGGACTTCTGTCCCAAAGAAGTCAAATTACCCAGTAAGATTATAGGCAACTTGGAGAAACAAAAGGAGGGTAATTTGGAAACCGCCTGAATTAATCAGTAAGTTGTCAAAAAGCCATAAGTTGTTCCATTAAAATATTCATAATGTTTTTCAATTTCCTGTTGTCTTTGAGTGAAATAAACATAACAAACAAAAAACTATATATCGAAAAAGCCCTGCTGTAAACAAATCCCACAGGTTCTCATCATTAGCCAGTAAAGCACGCAGGACAACAGATGCTGGATCTGAATTTTTCCAGGGTAATAAATGCATTCAGTGTCCCCAAGAAGATGATTTTAAAGCACATTTTCTGCAGTGAGCTAAATAATTCATCCTCAAACCCTCTGTTTTACATACAGTGTTAGAAGGGAAAACACAAAAGAACACTGAAATAAATAGTCATGATATGCTGTGTGGTAGGGACAACATTTTAGGAATAACCACCCTCAATGTTTAGAGGGATTATACAGGAATATGAATCATTGCTTCAGTGTTTAACCCTTTATACCTTGCTTGGAGCAACAGCATATTTACTCTGGAAAGCCTCAAAAGCAGACACACAAAGGCATTTAGGGACAGACTTTGTTATATTTTCAATGTTTGAATATTTGCCCAAGCATTTGGGGAGCCATTTACTGAAAGAGAAACTTCTGGCACCTGGACCAGCTTTTACACTTGTTCTGTCCTTTTGGGATGCCATCCCTTTACCTTTTCCTCAGATCTCAGCCAGCCACTGTTTTCTGATCTGTCAGTGGATCACAATTCCCATCTTTATCCCCAGGGACACAGATACAGAAGTTCAGATCTTTGTTACCAAGGGAAGCTGCTCATTTCCAAGCATGAGCAAAATGCTTTAGGCTGCTGCTCCCTTGTATCAAGTCCCTTCAGGTGCCAGGTGCAGTTGTCACCCCACCTTTGACTACCAAGCCAATGCACATTGCCATTATTTTTAGGAAGAAAATAACTGGACTACCCCAAGAGCTATACAGGAGCAGCCATTTGATTTAACTTGAATTATTTAGTGTGGAAAGATCTAATTTTGGGGTATAGTTTAATATTGGATTGACTTTCAGCCAGCATCAGAAGCCACCTAGAGAGACAGAGAAAAGGGTCCTGTCAGCCCATATGTTTTTATAAGATGCACCTCACTGTGAGCTCAAGGAGTTAATTAATTATTCAGGCATCTTCAAACACAACACCAGGCAACTTTACAGAGCTCACAAGGACTGAAACTTCTGGACAAGACTTTTTGGCAGTAATCTGTTGACAGGCTGGGGTCAGAGCAGGGACTTGCAGAAGGATCATCACAGGGCAGTAGCTCCAGTCTCTCTGCTTTGTTTTCACTGCACTATAAAAACTATTCGTAGCATCTCTAACCAACAGTATTTGTGAGATACCTCAAAAGTCTTCACTAAAGGATTTCAGGTGTTCTTGACATCCTCCCAATGCAAATTCCCTTTCTGCTTTCACAAAAATTCTTATTTTATTATAATGCAAATAACAAGCTCCTTCAGATATTTGTCTCTACCCACTCACACTTTCTTTTCAACTCTGTCAGTGTTGGTTTTTTTGTCTGTTTTTTCAATTACTCTGATAAAGAGGTCTAGTAATGTGTCAGTGCCTGATTATTATGTCAAATGATGGTTTTTAGAACAAGTGTAGTTATGGTACTTTCCTGAAACCCATAACATTCTGCAGCTTAAAAGACATGCTGCAGTTCCTTAAGTGCTTTTAGCATTGTCTATTTGAAAATAAATATTTTCTTGGAATAATTTGTAGAAATAATAATTTATATACAAGCATGCAAATATTCCTATGATAAAGTAACTGGATATTTAAGAATTCTATTAAATTTTTACATATTACTTCAGTGAAATATGTCTGAACCTGTAACAGGAGCCGCTTTCAAGGTTTGGATTGTATCTCCAGGGAGAACTCATCTTTGCATTAAGTCACAAGCTGCACCTCATTTTTGCTTACTTTCTTTGTTCTACTTGTAGCATTTTCATTATGGGCATTAATCAGGAAGTCACAAACACAAGTTCAATTTGGAAGCAGAAATAAAACCACCCCAGAAAAACCTTCCTCTAGAAGCTTTAGGTCTCAGGTTAAGATGGCATTTCAGCAGACTTGGTCTTCAGGGCTGAAGAGTTTAAAACAAAGTAGAAGAGGAAAAAAAAAAAGATATTTTGTAATGAGTTTCTTGCACCATCATTTGGTGGAATCAGTCTTCAGTAATGTCCAATCCTTTAAGCTTTGTGCTCGGGGATTAAGTCAATATCAAGAATATGGTGACTCTGTCAGAGATAAGGTGTTGTATTTAACTGGGATGGTGCACTCAAGCTTTTCCAAAAAATTGTAAATGGCCCTTGACTAAATGAGGCTTATTCAACTGGATGAAATTTAATTTTTGTGTCAGCTGGCAGGATATTAACAAGCTAGAAGCCTTTTCTAATTCAGCAACTTTTGGCAGAGGAGTGCTGCTGAAAAGAAGGATTAAAGTGCTCCAGCCTCTGCGTATGGTGCGGAAGGGAAGAGTTTTACCTTACACCAGTTTGGTAATTTGTAGAATTCTTGTAGGAGAGATGTGGGGAGATACCGACCCTCTCTCTGTTGATTAACATGGAATTATGAGGCAAACATCCTTACTGAGATTAAAATATCCCATAGTACTTTAGTGAGTGAAGGAATGTCCCATGCTGGAGTAGCAGGGTGGGGAATGTTTGTTCTGCCACTTTTCACAGTGATTCTCAGAGGCTGGTGCTGTAACTGTCTGTTATAAATTGTACCACAGCACAAGGCAACCCTCTGATCTTCAACTTCTTGATTTTCTATGTGAGGCACCTTGATTCTAGTGTAATTAATATAGGGATTCTGTTCCTCCACTATCCTTTACTTCTACAGAGGTTTGGCATCTTAATAATCTAACATATATTCTGTATATTGAGATTTTGTTCTGTGGTAAGTTTAAAATGTGATTTGGAAGAAAGAATGAAAAGCAGAGGGGTAATACCAAGTGGAGTTAAGGAAAGGTAAATAATAAGAACAAGAATGATTTCCCATCTCACCATCCATTTTATTAGCTGCCAGCTTCTTTGTCAGTTTGTCACCACCGATGACGTTTTCTCCTTTTCCGCTCGCTCTCGTATTTAAATTGATCAATATTTGTATTGTGCTTGCTGGCATCATCTTATCATTTGTGTGTTTTCCTAAGTGTAAGTTCCATTGCTGTATATTGATCCTTCCCCTGCTCTGAAAAGCAGATATAAGTCATTCCGCCTGCCAAGGCTGACCTTTGGGTAATTTAAATATCATTTCTGAGCACTGAAAGCAGGAGGTGTATTTACTGTTGGCACATTTTGGAGAAATGCCAGCGTCCCAGTGCCAGTGTGGAAGAGGCAGCGCAGTACAGAAGGGATGGGAAAAGCTCATACAAGAAACCAGAGCCTCCCTTCTGCCCCAGCCTTTGTTTTCAGCATGTCCATGACATTTATTCTGTCTGAAATCTTCCCATGAGAAAAACACCCAAGATGCCTGACAAGCCCTGTCAATCCTCCTTGCTGTTCTCCAATTCCCATTCTCTGCTTTAGATTATTCACTGCTGTGTGGGTTTTTTCCTACAGTGCAGTGCATCAGAAGTTGTTCACAGACTGTGATATTCAGTTTGTACTATTATTTTTCTTCATACTATGTGGCAACATTTCATTGATTGTAAAGTTTGTCACACAGCCCTGCTATGTTAAGTCAATTAAATTTTTGTGGTTGCCTCTGTAAACTGAGGGGACCTCACTTTTGGCATCCTGTTTGGAATACAATTTATCTAAAAATACAGATTCAACTTAATTCAGGACTATTGAGGAAATAAAAATATGTTCTGCATGATGCATTTTTTCCTTAAAGATTTCGTTGACTCTGGTGTCCCCTGTGTTTTGTCTACTGACAGCATCTAAAAATGCCTCAGAAAAATGAGAATAAGTGAGATAGTCTCTCTCCCTGTTTTGCTTGTTCCAGCAAACATTCACTTAGCCAAGTTAACGAACAGCTCAGCAGCCGCACAAGGCTTGTTTATGTTGTTATGGGCTGTCTGTGTAATCACTTCCAGAGCCAACAGAAACCTAAAGGAAAAATTTGCCAAGCTGCAGCTGGAGGACTGCAAACAATCCATGACATTTGGTGAAAGTTTAAATTAACATATGTTACAGCAGACAACAAGGAAACAGCTGGGGAATATGACAGCTGTTATCCATAAATAATGTTACGTTATCAGCACCTATATTTATATGAAATTTTACTGGGTAAAGATGCAAATAAGTTATTTCATTACTTATCAACATGACTGCACTGTAGGAAGAGCCCTGCCTGTCTCCAGCGTGTGCCACGTGCT
This sequence comes from Pardalotus punctatus, assembly GCA_013400915.1. Classification (NCBI taxonomy): domain Eukaryota; kingdom Metazoa; phylum Chordata; class Aves; order Passeriformes; family Pardalotidae; genus Pardalotus; species Pardalotus punctatus. Next base: position 882,317 of record VZTX01020975.1, on the reverse strand, counting down.
GCTCCGTCAGCCTCGGCTCCTCCCAAGTGCCGCCTGAAAACCCAAGGTCTGCGCTCTCAAGCAGTGAAGGGCTTCCAGATTTTCAGCAAGGTTTTCCCTCTACTGACGTAAAAGGGTGGAAATTATGTTTTTGTCCTTTGGCATTCGCGTTGTTGGGCTCCAGATTGGCATGTGGTTGGTGTTTGTTTTGAGTGTGTTTGTATAGCCTTCTAAAATTGGGGGGAAGGCATCTTTTACTCTTTATACAGAATATTTTCTTGTTATCTGGTCTTAATTTATTGTTATTCTTTCTCCCTCATGCAAACTTGGCAATGGCGTTCAAAATATCTGTTAAATATACAAGAGAAAACTCACTCCTGGCATAATTCTGTTAACCAGCTGCGAAAAGGGGCTTCTCTGTGCTTCAGAATTGGATCTCTCTGGTTCAGAGTTCAAGTTAAAATAATCACAAGATATAAGATTTAGGATTTGTCTATTCAGCTCCTTAGAGACCTCTAATAAATGAACTTAACTGTTGATTAGGGATGGCTGCTGATTACCGTTATCTGTTTTTACAGTGAACATTGATATAAAGCTTTAATACTAATTCCTTCCAAAGTTTTCTAGCTAACATCTGTTCACTTAAAAAAAAGAATCTCCTGGACAACTATATGAATTATAACTGATATTTTCCAAAAATGATCAGACCTATACAAGTAGCTCAAAGAAAACTTCTGTCACATCAGTTGTCCAACTGGGTATTTTTCATTAGAGTGGGCATAGACGGGGCTTTTACCATCTAAGGAGAATTGACAGTTTTGCTCAGCAAAACAGTAGTGTCTTTGTAAAGCTAGATAGTAATTTATGTATTTCAAGTACAGAGGCAACTGGTTATGCTAAGGAAAATATTCACAGGGAATATGTGGAGCTTAAAAGCAAACAGATGAATGAAAAATGGCCTTTTTATCATCAGCACACTTGGCATATTGCTTTTAAATAGCCCTAATACAGATAGAAGATACATTAAGAAAGCTATTTAATTCAGGCATTTTGCCAAGAATAGGCAATGATGTTGTTTACAGTTTATTAATACTGAATAGAGTGAAATTATATTCAATTTTAGTGTCTGGAGAAAACATGGCTTACTAAAGGTCAGACAATTGAAAAGCTGCCCAGGTTCTACAAAAAGCATGAGCTGAAGGTGTGAACTGGAGAACCACAGAGAAAGTACCAGAAGAGAATCAAACTGAAAAGAACCTGATCTGAAATGTTCATCCCCTCTAATTGCTGCATCATGTTCCTTACAAAGCAAATTATTATAAATTCTGTCTCTCTTTAAGCTGAGCAAAGGCTGTGTGAGAGTGAGTGGAAGCTGGAAAAAATAATTGCAACTTCAGACTGAAAATAGGTGTACCTGACCCAAAACTACTTACAGGCACTTTGGTGTGCCTTGCTTTAAGAAAAGTGAGCATTCATTTAAAGCAACCAACTCGCAGCAGCAATGACAGAGATTTGCAAAGCTGCACCAAGTTGCCAAAGTGGCTGGGGAGGAACAAATTGGGTCATTTGTCATCGAAGAGAGTTGTTTTTTTCCTACTTGTGATATTTCTTTTCCCTGCACCCTGTGTTGTGAAAACCTGTTACCATCCATCCTCTCAGTCTTCAAATGTGCCCTGGAAAAGCTGGCAGGTTCAGTGGGTCTATCTGGGATACAAAACATTCGGAATAATCCATCATTTCTCCCTTGGCTTTGTTATTTCATATTTTTCCCCCTTAAGTTGTCCTTTGGTGTCCTGGCAGCTAGGAGTGATAAACTCTAGTTAAATAATGTCATTTAGTGGCAGAGAATGTTCCCTATACTGCTTTGTCCCAGAGAATGGGGGGGGAACCAAAAAACCAAAAAAATCCTTCACCTCCGGGGTTTCTGAGGGAACTAGGAAGTACAAGATGATGACACACAACTCAATGTGTTGCAAGTAATCTCCATCATCTGGGGAAAAAAGGAGTGATAAGTTAGGAGCGTGGAATTGAAGTCAACACTAACATTTCCAAATGCACACAGTAGTAGCAATGTTAATTCATCCTCTGCCAATACTGCCCGTTAAAAGATTTTGGACAAAGACTCAAACTCTCCTGCTATTATCTGGGAAAGAATCTTTGTAGCCTAAAGATGTTCTCATATTGGATACAATTTCTTGAATCAAAGATCACAGATTTAGATTCTTGAGATCGCTCTTGGCTTCGACCCACATTGATGATGAAGTCTTCTTGCTTCATTTATTTTCATACACAATGTCCAGCAGGAACCTGATGGGAAAATGTCTTTGCTTTCCTCACTCTCAGGACTCATTAATGGCTGCAACAAGTCTGTTCTGGGGAAAAAAATTGTGTTTCTCTGGGCTGTAGAGTCATAGGAGCACCCACTAGTAAGGCTGCGAGGTAGTGTTGGTTTTTGACTGTCCATTCCAAAGAAATTTTTTTTTTTAAAAATCCAACTTTATCAATCTAAAAGTCTCAGTATCACACAAACATTCATAATTCCATCTGTCCTGTGGACACCTGTATAGTCTGAAAACATGGGGAGTCCTTTCCACACATGTGAGTCTGTATTTCTGTCCTTCCTTTGATTTCCCTCAGTTAATCTCTGTTTTTCCATGTTCTGATTTTCAGTGTGGCATAATAACAGTGAATTAAAGGCCCCATTCAATGGTCTACATATATTTTCAAATAAGAAGAAATGGTGTGCTTGTTTCTATGTCTAGAGCAATGAACAGGATGCGTCTTAATGATAATTAACCTGACTGAGAATGCAAAGTCGCAATCAAATCTTTCCTTCATGTAGAACACAAGTGGTCTACAGACAGACAAAAATCGGGGTGCAGTTCATATATGTGGTAGCACGTTGTGAAAGCGTGCTGCTCTGAGATGCTCAGCTGTGTCAGAAGAACCCGAGCTGCCGTTTCAGCGCAGAGGAGTGTGAAAAGCAGAGCGAACACTTAGAACACTTAGAACTAAACCAGCTGGAATGTGAGCAAACGTGACGTGTTTCATGTGTTTGGCTTTGAGATGTTTTACCAGGGGTTTGTGCTCAACGTGCAGGAGGAAATGGACAGAATGCGTTGGGTTCTGTCATGCGAAGCTGCAGGGTGACGGGCAGGGCTGCTGGGTGAACAGGAGGATGTCACCAGTCAGCAACAACGGGAAAGAGCAACCAAAAGTCAGAGCTCCTGCCCTGCATCAGACCGTGTGAAAGGGCAGCAATTGCGTGTCTGCCAGGAAAAGCCCTCACAAGGAGATGAGGAATGCAGGCTGGGAAGGTGCACGCTTCTAGGTAACGTGGTCTCTCTGCTGTTTGCAGCTCCTGTCTCCTGCAGGCAGCAGTGATTTCAATAGAATACACTGATGCACACAAGGGAAAGGCAGCAATGGGCTGGGAAATTAGAGGCCATCTACAACCATTTAACTTTATTAATCAGAGGTGTCAGGCACTGAGGAAAAAATTGTGTACGTAATGGTATGGTTGATGGTGACTACAGTAATGGTTATAAACCTATTGGAATAATGATAAATTGAGCAAATGTTACAAGAGTTTCCTTCTCTCAAAGTGAGTAACTGTGTGATTAGTGGAACTGTGTTTTAAAGTTTAAAAGAAATAAATAACTGTAGGCAAATATAACAAATAGGAAATGAAAATACTCCTTTTACGAGGAAAATTAATTTTAGCAGGCCACTAAAAATGACTAATCATGTGAGCCATGCAGTCAAGAACAAGGTTTTTCTTACTGTGCTGTAGTCTGTAGGTAGTGCAGTCTGTGCTCTGAAGGTTGTTTCTTGTCATACTAATTCACAGTGTTCTATTCTGCTGCTATTTCATCCTTTGGTGTGGCTAGATTGCTACAGCATCTGCAAAGAGCGTGTGTGGGTTTTCCACACATTTTGAATAAAGACTGAGAGACCTCGGAATCCAAACAAATTAAGTCTTGACCTCCTTTACAACTCATTCACAAATCAGAACTTCATGTGGTGTGGCCTTGGACAGACACTTGGCAGCTGTACCCTTGAATATTGGCTCTCTAGCTTAAGTATTTGTGAATAAAAAGTGCTAAAGTTCACTCACATATATATTCCAGGGGCAGCATCCATCTTGCATTTAATGCATTAATAAGTACTAGGATGTTCTGGTAATTGCTTAGAGAAGAAGACAAGAAAAGATATTAAGGATCATTTCCAACAACAAAAACCAAAATATCCTCTGTGGTATTTTTTGACTGGTTGTTTGTATTACCTTAACAGTGTACAAGAAATAACCCTGACAAGATGGATATCTCAGTGAAAAGGTGAAAATTTTTCCCCATCCTGAAACTTCTCTAGGTTTTTTTACTTCTCAGGGGGAGTACTGCCATGTATTCTTGGAGGAGATAATTTTGTACATGCATTTGCACAGACATGCACAGGTAGGGCTCGGTGTTTGGACAAGGTGAATAATACCCCATTTTTTTCCCTCATAAATAGGCCCTTCCAGAGACACTAACACATCTTTTCCTAGCTTGGCTAGTGTTGCTGATGGGACTTTAGTTTTGAGAATTCTCTTTGGTTTCTGGTATTTCTTTTCCTAGAGAACAAAGACCATTTGGATTATTTATTTTTTTTACATTATTCTAAATCTGCTCTTTGGTTTGTTAGCAATTTGTTTGTTTAGTAACAATTTGTATTTATTTTCAGTGAGCCACTCAACTGTGCCAAAAAAACTAACTAAAGGGAAAAGAATAGCTAGTATTTCCTTCAACAATAATCATTGATCTCAATGGTCTATTCAGTTTTCTCATTTCCTCCTCCCCTTTGAGGATGTAATTCCTGGAAGTCAGGCTTTGATAGTGGATCTGGTCTTTAAGATTTTGTTGCATACAGTGTAAATCCTGGATGATTTCCAATGTATAAGAATTATGTTATTGAAGGATAAAACCAAATGGGTAGAAAATATTATGAAACCTATGTGGAGTAAATAGAAGAGATATGTAATATGTAACATGGGTTTGATTTTTTTTTTTTTATTTTTAATTTGAAGCATGTGTGACTATAGTACCACATTTGTTCACAACATAACAAGGTATTATTTTGTTACATTTAATCAAAAGTATTCTGCTTGAGTTACAGTTGTGATTTTTTCCTCTGCATATAAAATAATTTTCCTTTAAGCAAACTTGATATCAATGTGGAAGAACAACAATTATTCAAATTAGGTTGAACCGCCAAGGCTGACGAATGTCTCACAGAATGAAAGCAGGTGCAGGTAGAGCATGTTTCTGAAGTCTGTTTAATGCCAGCACACATAGATCTGAAACGTGAGGATGACCTTACTGCCCAGGCAGTGCTGATGAGCTCCTTCTTCACGGTTATTTTGTGTCCGAGGGCTGCAGCATCCATGCTGCTGTCAGGATGTGACTCTTTGGCAGTGTATTTGCATAAATGTGAGGTTTGTCCCCCGGGACAGGAAGGGACCCCGCTTGTGCGGGGCAGTGAGGGAAGCAGGCTGCAGCAGCCTCTCTCCAAGTGTGTCAAACACTCACCATCTTCTCCTGCTAAACCGAGTTTATCCCCCTTGGGGCTGCAGTGCTGCTGGGTCACAAACAGAGTGTCGGTGAGATCGCTTTTCAACTGAGCAACCCGTTCTGTGACTTTCCAAATCACAAGGTCAGCTAGTCACGCTCTTTGCATGTGGCAGGGAATCTTTTCCTGCTGGAAATGGAACCTCTGCTCTGCCTCATGTTTGGAAGCCTGAATTAAGGCTCTGCTTTCTCAGAATTGAATGTGAGAAATAATCTCATTCACATCTAATGGGAAGAAAGATGAAGCCCAGTTTCTTATTGTGCTGTTAGATAAATCTTAACTGCTATGCATTCCCCCCAGGTGAGTAAATGAGAAGTGGAATGACTGAAATTGTAGGCGATCATAATTTGAACTTTGCTTCCTTTTCTATCCATTTAAGCATTAATTTTCTCTTTAGCTTTCATCATCTCTAATTTACTTAATTACTGCACCATTAGTATCCATTCTTCTTGGTATCAAAACCCCTCTTACTAAATTTTTAATGGTATTTCTTTAAGAAGACAATTTCCCATGTCTTTCAGAATTATCAGCTGAAAGAGTTGTCAGTAATTAACGGATCAAAAGAGCACAGTGACCTGCATGCTGCATGTGATGTTGCACTTGCTATGGCAACTGCTGCTGATATTCATGTTTATTCACTTCCAGGTCTACTTGTCCTTTCCCAAACACCACAGTTCCTTACTGAAGGCTGTGTGACCAAAAGGGACATCATGTGAGAGACATGGCTCCTAACCTGTGTTGGATTATCCTGAAAGAAAGATCCTTCTTCCCAAATGCCATTTCTTTCCTGTGCTGTTCTGGAGGGCTTCTCCCCTTCTTCCCAAACTGGATCTGTTCCAGGAGAAGCTTTTTTTGCATTTTACTTATGAAGAAGAGGGGTTAAAGTGCTTCTATTTGTCCTCTGCCCCGATAAGACTTACACCAGAAAAACGTTGGCTGTTGCAGGAAGCTGAGAATTGTCTGTTCTTTTCCTATGGATGTTCTGGAGAGAAGCAAACCTAAACTCTGGAAAAATGAAAAATATCTGTCTGTATCCAATAGAAGCTACTCATTGAACTGATTTTAACCAGCCAGACCTCCTCTGATCTTTTGCATGCAATGGGAGCAGCTCTCCATGATGAAGAGGTATGAGTTAGGCTTGGGTACACTTGTATCCAGGTCACAGTTTTACCCCAAAGATGAGAACAGAGATTTTACATAACTTTGGCACTGGCTGTTTAGTTTTCATAGAAAAGAAACACAAGGAAGGATTCTGGGCTTATGTTTTATGTTCAAGCCAAGAAGAAAACGAGATTTGGAATAGATAGATTTTTGAAGTAAGGAAAATAATGTCAATTTTGGAAGGGTGACATTCTAGGAAAGGCCAAATTTCAGCTCCTGATAACTGATGCAGCTCTAACTGCAGAAAGGGAGCAAGTAAATAAAGGGGCAATGTGCATTTAGGGACTGCATGTGCCTGGACCTTTAATCACTCTGAGCTCGCCTTGGTGCGGTGGACTTGGACAGGTGGCATAAGAAATGTGCAGGATAATATTGTCTCTGATCACGCTTACTGTGATGAAAGAGTGAGGTTCCCAATCAAAATAACAAAAAATGAAAAGGCTGCAAGAACTACCAGCACAAACTGAGGCCAGGTGCATCAGCCTGTTGACTGCAAATGTGACAAAGGAAAAATGGCATTTAACTGGTTCATCCTCTGTTTCACTGGCTGTAGTGGACAGGAGATAGTACTCATTTAGCCCATTGTTTCTTCTTCTTCCAAAATGCTCCTGGTGGTTCTCTCCAGGTGTCCTTCTCCAGAGCTGCCAGTGCCAGTCCCCTCCTGTGCTGGGAGAGCCCCTGAAGTGTCCACACTTTCAGGTGGAGGAGTTTGCATTCAGCACTTTGCTTACACAGTGCAACTGGCAGATTTATAAGCAAACAATTATTTTGCTGTCAAGCAGAACAGTGGGCTGCCTTAATTCACTGGCTGTGTCAAGTATTCCGATTCCATGGGAGCTCTTTCTCCTGACACATACTCTGGCTACATGGTTCCCATAAGTAGATTCCTGTTCTGTCCTTCCTGCACGTTACAGTGTAGTGCAAAACCAGGTGTTCTCCTGTTTTTTTTAAACACTGGCTCACACCTTTCATTTAAAATTATTTTAAAGGAAAGTTCATAAAGAAATGAACTAATGTACTCTAGTCTGATTATTATTTTAAAGAAAAATTGTTTTGTGAGCAGAACATGGTTTTAAAAATCATTCTTTCCACGATTTTTACCTTATATTCCCTAATATCATCTTGCTGCCAGTTACAACCAGTTTCCTCTGGTTCTGTCATTATTCCTTGACAATCTCCCTCTTGCAGGAAGCCTATCTCCCTGCAGCATCCCCAGTTCATTTGGCTGGACAAATTGCTGTGGCTCGTTCAGAGCACATGTGTGCTGATTTGCTGGCTCTTATCTCTGAGAATGGGAAAAGATCTTTCCCTCAGCTGAGGCAATAATTTGGATCCCTTTTCAATAGTCAACTGTTTTCATTATATTTGCAGTGGTTTCAGACCTCTGAAAGCTATGCCTTTTTAAAAGTGGCCAGGAAGTTCAAGGGTTATTAAGGGAGACAGCCATATGGAGAGACTGCACAGATTTCCCCTTGGCAGGAAACTGGAGAAAATAACATGACTATAAATGAATTTTGGGGCAGGGGAGAATTGGTAATGCTAATCTAAAAAAGTTTTTTTTGTTGGTGTTTGAAAATTGAAACTTTCAGAGTTGTAAGTGGATTTATATTTCTTGTAGTTATTCATTGGTGGGGATAAATGTAGAGTCTTTGAAAGAACTGTCAAAACTAATTTGAGTGAATAACAATTAAGAATTTTTTCAGTCTGTATTTCTGATCATTAAGTAGTGGCTCTTTGATATCCATAGGAGCATGCGTATTGTACTTGCCACTGTTATGGGGGAAAAATAAATCCTAAAAGAATGTGAGGATCACTTTTAGGGAAAGGATTAAAATGACATCAGCTGAGTCCCTCCCAGCTGATGCTTTGACCACTATGATATGGGGGACAACAGCTTTGTCTGTGACAAAGAAAGAGCAGCCCTTCCTCGAGCCTGCTCCAGATGTCAGAGGAAGATGGTAGGGAATATTGTTTTTCCATCAGTGTAAAGACGTTGCCCTGATTTGGTTTTGTTTGGTTTTTGTTTCAAGGCTGTTCCTATTAAGGCATCACCTTGGCACTTTCTTTCTATCTGATGATGTCTCAAAACTGTATTTTCTTCAACTTTGATGTGCATAAGGCCTAATTAAATGTCTTTGTGTTGATATGTTCTTATTGGTTTTCCTTTCTGTCCATATCAGTGTGTCAAGGGAACATATCTGCAATAATTTGCTTATTAGCTTGTGTCACTTCAGAAATACAACACATTCTGTGTAGGGGTTTTGGCAATATAAAAGTATTCGTGTAGTATGATGTCTTTTAAAAAATGTGCCAATAGGTTTGATATTCCCAATTGTCTATCTGGAATAGAAAATTTTAATTTCAGGTGAAGATACGATATTTGAGTGCTGAGAAATAGGAAACCTTAACCTTTATGGCTTTCTGAGAAACAAAGCAGAGTGATTCACAATACCAGAGATTAAGGCAGGAAACAGACACTGGTGCTATTTAACTTTCTTCCAGAGCAGTTGCTGGATGTAATTTCCAATAGGGACTGATGGGTGAACCCATACAAGGAGAGCATGACTCAAAATAAATGTTTCCAAGCAGATAAAACAACTGGCAATGCCCCACAATCCCATTAGCTCCAGAGATAGCACTCAAAATCCTTTCAAGAAAAAATGTCTATTGCCACAAAATATTATCAAATGGAATGGATCCCCTTTATTACATGGAAAATATGAAGTAACCTTCTGAATATACTGTATTAAAAAAAAAAGGTTGAAATTCATAGAGTGAAAAATTATGAGCTTGGGTTGTTATAAGATTTGAAAGGTCAGGAGGGTAAGCAGATGGCTAGCTGTAGAATTTATTATGCTTTTAGCAATTGTTTTGATGTTCCAGGTGAAACCTTGCAAGCTTATGAGGCTGTAAAATTCTATGACCCTGCATTAAAGTGAGGATTATGCTCATAATATGCATGTGATTTTAGAGATCAATCTATCACACATTTATTATCTGCCAAAACTCACAGGATTCAGTGTGATTAATATCTTGAACTACAATTTTTACTATTCTGCAATAGTGCATCCCTTGTTTGTCCGTCTTGCATTTGTTTTCTTTATGAAAATAATACAAGGAAGCTTATGATAATGAAATTACACTCTGGTAGTGCTGAGCGACTTTCCGGCAACCTTTCGGTGCTCAAAAACACCACGATTTTACAGGGCACGTAAAAAGTGATGTATTCAGTGATGGTTATTACTCAGACTTTCTCCGGTACACCAAGCTGTGCTCAGCAAAGTCACTGTCACCAGGGGCTCCATGCAGTGCCTTGAGAGCAAGTTCAGCACAGGAGTGCCAGGAAAAAACCCAATTCTTGCAGTATCCCTGTAAAAACAGCCCCTTCTCTTTCGATGCAGTGTGTTCCAGTGGGTGCCATTTCACGGGTCTTCAGACATATTTGTTCCCACTGCAGTATTATTAATGAAATAATGGTAGAAGTTTCCTGGTTTCCTAACTGAGTTTAAAAGCATAGATACCTTGTTTCTGCCTGGAAGAAATTGTTAATTTTTTCTTTCTTTTTTTTTCCAAAGAAAGCTACTGTCATTGAATTTCCCATTATATTATAAACAAGGTATTATCAATTATCAACAGCTTCCAATTAATCCACTCACTGTTGAGTTCAGGCTCCTGTCTAGAGAATACTGACCAAGAATAGCAGGTGGGACAAACAAGGCGGTCATCAATATTTCCTTAAACTAGGGAAGGAGAACACTCTTTCTGGATTTCCCAACTCGTGAAAGAAAAGGCAAGAGCTGTATTTTGTCCTCAGCTGAAAAGGCATGCAAGTTTCACGTGCCAGTAGCTCATTTTACAAGTTTGTGTGTGTGGTGATGTCCATCAGCAAGTCTGTGGACAAGTCTTATCACCCTGTTTATGAATTCAGCCAACAGCTGGATTAGTTCCCTTTTTTGCCAAGATGATCTTTACCTTCTTGTTAATCTTTAATTTTACTCGTTTGTTGTGGTTTTGGACACTGGTTGCTGAGCTCAGTTTTGGGTTGTGCTGGTGTTCACAGCACCAATCCTGACAGAGCTCATGAAGTGTTTGGACAATGTTCTCAGGCACGGGGTGTGATTCCTGGGGCTGTCCAGTGCAGGGCCAGGAACTGGGTGCTGATGATCCTTGTTGGTCCTTTCCAACTCAGGATATTCTGTTAATCTATTTGACAGTAACTTGAAGTTTGTTACATGAGGGGACTTATCAGTAATAACCAGATTTCTGCTCAGATTTTGTTGTTTCTATCTGTACTGTTCCAAATCAGAGCCTGAGCACTGAATCTAAAGCGTTGCTGTTTTAAATAATTCCACCCTGTCAGAATCTTCCACAGGCAGAATCTCCCTGTCCTCAGTTCAGCACCTTTGTGTTCGCTGGAGTTGGTGCCTAGATTCTGCACAAAAATGAGCAGTTAACTAAATGCTAATTAAAAGCAGCATGTCAGTTTATTGTGCTCAGTAGGAGCAGTCACAAAAGAACATGAACCTGAATTAATTTTTTATCCTCTTTTTTTTTTCCTTTTTCCCTCAGACCCCAGGAGGCTTGAAGGGAAAAGCCTATTAAGATAACTCAAATGAAAATTTGAGATGGGCCTAAGAAGCTTCCAGCCCTGTGAAATACTTCCCTAGAGCCTCCCCATACCTACAGTCAGATCAAAATTCCACAACTTCTGAAACCCAAGAGCTGTCTCAGGCTCCCGTCAGTCCTGGTGCCACCAGCCAACCCTGGGCATGGTCCTGTGAGGTTTGTTGGTGCTACTGAGAGCTGGAGGCAGTCAGCAGCTCGCAGGGCTGAGCCATGTCCATGCTGATTCATCCCTACTGGCCTCGTCCAAAGTCTGCTGCATTCAGTGAGGGTTTACCTCTCACTTTGATATGCTTTAGGTGTTAAGATTTAAGATATGGCATAGAAGCAGATAATGAGGGCAGGATGAAAGGTAGATAAAGCAGAATGTGAAAAGAACTAAAATATCAGGAGGAGAAATTCATGTCACACGTGGACCAAAGTTGGTTTATTGTCTTGGGCTGCCTTATAATGCTTTGTTGAGCCAAACTGCACAATTACAGCAAAGAAAAATCTGGTTATTGTTGACAGCATCCAAAAAATGAATCTATCAACCAAAGACCCTCACTGGCTCATTGGAGCCATCCCCATTTGCTGCAGCAGAAAATGGGAATTCACATAATCATAGATGCATTTTTTAATGCTGCTAGCAGCAGAGAAGAGGAAGGATTTTCCCATGCTTTTGAGTATAAAAGAGACGGTTCTTTTAAATGCTTAGTAAATGCCAAGTGTTTGCTGCCTCCTCTGTTTCAGTGAAGCATTTCAAATCCAAATGCATTCTTGAGGTAGAGTTTGTTAGCCCCTGCTCGCTGAGGCGTGCACGTTTGAGCTGATGGGCCATGCTGCCTTACATGGCTTTCATGAAGCATTCCGCTCTGTAGGTCTTTCCCATCACACCCTTGGTCTGTGCCCTTGCTTGGTTGTTCAGGTTGTGTGGCCTTATTAAGGTCTGATGACCACCTTCCAAATTAGCAGGAAATCCACAGTGTGTGAGGGTCCAGCCTCCTGTGAGTGAGAAACATTTCCATCAGCCTTCTCGTAACTCCTTTAACCCCTACTGCCACTGTGGCATCAGCATGGTGGGGTAGAAGAGCCCCACATTGATGTCATCAGGTACCCAAAGGACACAGCAATGTTTCATAGAAGCAGTAATGACTTTTTATAAGGGGTTTGAGCAACCAAATGTTGTTAAGAGACACATTTACTGTAGAGCTCACTCCCACTACATTTTATTGCAAATGTCAGGTTTGTTTCTCTGTCCCTCTAGTCCTCCAAAGAAGAATACAAGGTAGAAAGCAAAAGTTTAAACATAGTTTTGGCTCAAGCCAGATTCATAACATCTCAAAGGGTGCTTTAAGCTAAGGTAGGCTGGAAGGCTGGAAAGCTGTTTCACCACAACACAAGGGCATTCCAGGCATTTTCCACATCTTTGTAGTAAAATTACAAATGTGGTGCCAGGCATGTGTCAGTGTACAAGAGAAGGTCTGACACTACTGGAAGTCAGTAGAAAACATGCAAGCATAATGCATTACCACACATCCTTTGCCACACAACCATTACATCTTGCTGTCCCAGCCTTTTGTCAGATCATTTGGCTCTCTCTTTCCTCTGTTCTTTCTTCCAGCTCTTCATTTTGTCTGGCTGAGAAGACAAAAGATCATAATGAGAGGCCAAGCTATCTTTGGCTTTATCAGCATCAAGAAGAATTTGTAATCTTTTGATAATCTAATTGTGTAAGGCTAACGTAATTTTAATTGTTCCATTTATTTTCTTACAAAGCCTGAGAAAAGTTACCAGGTTTTCCTGCTTTACTCAAAGCTCCTAAGAAGCATAAAGCTCCCCAACAGTACCAAATAATGGAGTTACTCCCTTAGCTCCAAACTCATCCTTCTGGCTTCAATGACTTTGTAACTGGGATTATCTTCTAAAAGCTTCTGAGCCAGTTCCTTTAGGCCTGAAGGCCTCTGGCATTTGTAATATCCTTAATTTGCTGGTGCAAGCGAAATTACGGTTCCCATGACACTCCCATGTCCTTTTCATCCAACTTCCACCTGATCCTTTCCCTAGCAAAATACTTTAATATACTAAGAATGCAGTGGTTACACTCAATTAAACCACTGGCTTGGTTCACCCCTCAATATCTTAGGCTGTGGGTAAGCTGTTACTGAATGCATAAAATATTATTCATTGAATTATTACTGGTCATCTGTGGCGTTTTAATGCATTAAAGGATCTCTTCAGCTTCAAGAGCTGTTGCTGTGGCAGGTTGAAAAAAAATCGATGGACTCTTTCCCATCAGATAGCACAAATTCCTTCCTGATAAATGCAGTTTCTCACAGAATGCCAACAATCTGTAATGATTCAGGACCACATGGGCAGAAATAAGCTTAGCCACAAGTCTGTGACAGCGGTTTGAAAAGACATGTCACAAACTTTTGCTCTGAAATCATAAATCTCTTTGAACTGTAGGACATTCCCCACCACCTATCACTTCTTATTTCTTTTTTTGTTAGATGGTCCTGACAAGGAGAGAAGTGCAGGTCTGACTTTATTGCATGACCATGCCAAGCCCTCTGGGGGACCCCATTATCGAGGGAGTTAATTTCCTACCTACTTTAAAAGCCCTAATTGATCTCTTTAAAATACATGCTGGATAGTCAACCAACATAGAGCTTCAAGAGGTCAACAAATATAAATGTTTTAGGAAATAAACTGAAAAATGGTGTCCATAAGGCCTGTATAACATCTGTATATTCACTGTGCCCACCAGCCCATGCTCCCTGTTAGTGCCAGCAAATCTCTTTTGCCAGAGTGTAGTAGCCCCCTCTTTTCCACCCAACTGCTTTTATCTCCAAAACTCCCCAGGCATCTCAATGCACATTCTAGATCCCCAGTGGGACATGAACTGACAGCTGGAAATGTCTGAAGTGGTTTCAGCTCGGTGGAAATGAAGTGTGAAAGCATGAAGTGAGCCCATGTTGTTGTTCGCATGAATCGATTTTCTGTATTCGATATGAAGAATATTAGCAACTCGCCAGTTATTTTTGTAGCGTGTTTTCTATTACAGGGCATTAAGTGGCTGAAAATTACAAATGCTGTTAACTGGTGAAATCATCTCGTGAGATCTAAAATATTGTTAATTCTTAATAGAATTCTTAATTCTTAGTAGGAGCATTTACAGTCACATTAATATCTCACATTGTTAACAGTTTTTCACTGCCCATTTGGTGTGTGTGTAGCTTGCCTTTTAGACAAAACCTGGAAGATTCCTGATAGTCTAGAATTAGTCTGTAGTGGACCCTAAATAAGGGATGGCCAAGTACAGATTAAATAAGGTATCTCAGCTTTAACTCCTTGGCACCTTTGACAGTATTACTCAAATCTGAGCACCAGAAGTGTGTTAGAATCACACCTAAATTGAGCTAGTAAATAACCCTCCAAACTATTATGGTTTCTCACTATGCACAATTTTAACAGCATATACTAATTTTAAGCTGTTGTGTTTTAGAACTAACTGAAGATAAATTTATCTGTCTGTGTGCTAATACAGTTCCATCATAAAACCGGCTCTGTGTCCCTTTAACTTCATTATATAATCCTTACGTTGTAAATTAATACCCCGAGAAGCTAGGAGCTCATACTTGCTTTCAAGTACGTCTGTTTAGCTCTGTCAGGTCTTCATAAACAGCCATAAAGTTTTCATTTGTGTTGTTAAGTTTGAGTTGAGGGCTCTCTGAAGGAGTAAAAAAAAAAAAATCAGAATTTTTTTTATTCTGAAGGAATAAACAACAATGCTGTTGCTTTAAAATTTAGTCTTTGGGTTAGTTAAGTTTGTTTAAAAGTTGAAAGCTTATTTTAATATTTTATCAAATATTATAATAAAGAGCTCAAATATTAGCATTAATATAGCATCTGTTCTTCTGAAACCTTCTTGGCACATATGGACACAAGGTACAGTAACTGTACTAGATTTTAACCCCACAGACTTTTACCAAGATATAAGTCTTAGTCCTTGAGCATTGTGTGTGTTCTTTTGTAAAGCAATCTGGTTTAGATATATTGTCCACATTTATATAAAAGTGTTAGTGGAGATAAGGGACATTATTGATGATAAAGGGGTTTTTTTATATTGCTCGGTAAAATTACTTGAGGCTACCCTTGAAAAGATGCACTTTAGACCTTTTCTGTGATTCTCTCCTGACAAAAAAGGCCATGATGACAAAACAGGAAAAAAGATCAAAATATCATCCAGGATTAGAAGATCTATATTAAAATTAGTAACAGCTCTCCCCAAGCAAAGCATGTAATGGCACATCTGGAGAGTGCAAAGGGGTTTCAGGGACTGTCTAATCGTATCTTGAATGGTCTGATTGATGTCACTTGCAGACACAATGTCGAGGGCTATGAAAGAAGTAATTGCAGAGTTTCTATTTGTCACAATATTCCTTGATGGGATTTCTGATGTTAGTAATTTGTCACAGTGGTTCATTGTCTTGCTGGCTGTCAAACAAAATGGGGATGCCAGGGAGCTGATGATTTGCTTTCAGGATGTCAGTGTCAGGACGGTGGGGACAGATCTGTGATGGATATTGGGGCGCCTGGGAAAGGGCAGCAGAACTGGGTGGTTCAGGAGACAATCAGAGGGTGCTGGTTTTTCTTTGTCACCACAACACCCCTGCTCAGACTCCCCTTATCCCCTGGGATCTCACCTCAAAAGTACTTGAGGATGGCGCTCTTTCCAGCTAAACAACGCATATTGCGAGTCTACTCAATATTCGTTAAGTGGCACGTCTGTTTGGGGGTGTGATTTACAGTCTTGTCATGGCATTTTCCCCTGAGCTTACAAACTGTGGGGAAAGGTGTCTGAGACACTCCACCACAACACTGTCACAAAAACAGACAAACAAACAAAAAAACCAGACTGGTGGATTCCTATGATGGAGTAAAACTAATATAATCTCTGGTAGCTCTATAGGGAGGTGACCTTCGTGGTTGGGACCCTCGGGGGCCCATGCCAGGTCTTGTCTCTGCCACCAAACCCCCTCACAATTTCTCTAATGCTACGTGGTCTTTGCCTTACCCAGGGAGGGATAGAGTGGAGATAATAACATTTTCGTTCTCTCTGTATATCTTATTACTGCACAAATATGTATCACCTATTATAGAGGGAGCTTAACCTCGATGGGGAGGGGTTTTAACCTCCATGGAGGTAAAGATTAATTTATAAAAATAATAGGAAATCATATTTCTTTCTTTGGGTGATGTTCTGCATGGATTTAAAACAAAGAAAAAAATATAAAGAATCTATAAGCAGAACTGGAAGCAAAGTCCTGGCATTTCTCAGAAACTGTTCTGTTAGGTCTATTTTATTGTTATTCTTGAACAGATCATGCATAAATATATGATAGGAAGTGTCAGTGATCTGCTCTGGAGAAAGACAACTCTGCCTCCTGTCGTATCAGAGCATGGAAAAACAACCTGGAGATTAGACATGTCATTGATGGCAAGTTCCAGGCATGAGCTGCTACAATCACTCTAGGAAAAAAACAAACCAACACAAATGGACATCACAGAGAAAGCTCACTGTCAAGACACATCTCAGCAAATTGCCTATGCAGGCTCAGGGAGTGGAAATAAATAGGCAGAAAGCAAAGCAATGCAATGGTAAAAATAAATATGGTATAAAAACTTCATGGTATAAGTTGAACAGTATTTTGGCTGCAATAGTTGGAGGCTGCCAGTGAATGAGTGTGGTTAAATCCCTATTTTGAGCTGATTTGGTTATTTTTGACCAAAAAAAATTTAAATACAGGAAGACTGAGGATCAGGCCTGAAATAAAGGCCTTGCTCTTTGCAAAATTTTGGTGTACCATATATAACATACATGCTCTTATTCCTGGTGACACGTTTTTATTCCCAGGTTGCACATTAGTCTCTAAGGAGACTTTATAGGGCGTCCGCTCATCCTCCCTCTCAGGGATGCTCTGCCTGCAGCCTTTCTGAAGCTCACGTGTGAATGCTTCATAAAAAATACCAGGGGACATGTGGAGGTTGACAGATGTGGAGAAGAGAAAGCGAAGGGAAGATTGATAAGTTGTGAAAAAGACAACAAGGGTTTTGAGAGAAGCTTCTGAAATAAGAAATGAGATGGAAAAGGAGAGAAAAGCAAGCTAAACAACACTGCAGAGACAAAAAGTTACGAATGTGGTAGAGGCAGGGAAAAACAAGAGGGGCACAGACAGCGGGAAATTTGTGGCTCAGGAGTGAGCCATGGTCTGCTACAGGCATGTGAAGGTGAGAGCAAATGTGTGAGGGGAAAATCCTGAGATGACAAGAGGGAACAGGACATGCTGAGCAAGGGTGTTCTAAGAGCAGCCAGCAACCACATTATTTCATTGCTTGATGTGTCTTATCAGGGTACAGTAAACACCTTGTCAAAGCCATTTTTGGCCAAATTTGATTGTCTCTTAGAAAGTACAGAAATATAAATGGTTAGACGTACCAGAAAAGCAAGGGAGACAGTTTAGAAACATTACACACTATTTCTTTCTGTTGTTTGTACTGCTTAAAGTAATAATTTCTGAAAAAGACACATTTTAGTTATTCATTAGAAAGCTGAATACTGATGCTATGTACTCATTCTGCTGTTTTCTGCTTCAGGAAGTATGGCCAGACTTTTCCATTGGGTAGAAGTATATAAGGTCAATGCTCTCTATGTAAGAGCTCTGTGTAGAACCTTCCCTAGAGACTTTCTCCTTATAAAAAACCACAGGCCCTGCAGCACCTTGAATATTCCCCATGGACCTGTGACACTCACTGGGGTTACCTTCATGCTCACTTAAAACAAACTTAAATGTCTTAAAAGAAATTTCACTGACAAAGTCAGTGCTTCTAATTATTGTTGTCAAATTATTTATTTGTATTCAAAGCTGAGTCTTTAAGGAGATATTAAATACTTGCATACAACAGCAAATACCAATTCTGAGCTTGCCTCCTCTGTCAGGGATAATTAACTCAGGAAGAAAGGTGAAATCCTGTGTGTGTGTGTGTGTGTGTGTGTGTGTGTGTGTGTGTGTGTGTGTGTTCATATTGCAGTTCCTCATTATTCCAGAGTTTCCTCATGCCCTGAATTGTCAGATGTCTTTGTCCAAATGCAGTTCTGAGTTTCATAACAGGTAGATAGAAGTAGTTAATTATGTCACTATAATGGATCATTATTTTTCAGTGCTAAGCTCCCAGTAATTTTACATTTTCTGTCTTCTATGCCTGTAATCTATAAGAAAAAAAGGAGTTTGGACTTACCTGGAGGGTGAGGGAAAGTTTCATGCCAGGCTGTCACATACTGCAGCACCATCTAACCAGAGAGTGATAAAACAGAATAGTGTTATCTATAAATCACAATACAGCTTGACACAATTCACCTCTGCCTTCAAATTCTTAAGAGCCGTTAGATTTTCCTATTAGAAACAAACCCAAAATGTATTTATCAGAAACATCTGAGGTCTGGGAGAAGTTAGAATATCATCAGAGGAGTTTTGGCTCAAATCCAAGGAAAAACATCTATCTCTGAGCCTTGCCTCACAATAGCAGAAACGAAATGAGCACTGGAGGCTGTGTGGAGACAGGGATTTCTAACGGAGCAGGTTCCCAGCCTCGTGGGATACCACGTTTTTTGCTGTGAGCAGGGAACAACAACTGAAGGCAGGACAAGCTGATCAGAGCAGGATCTTATGGATGAAACCCTGAAAAGAGACAAGTTAAATGTGGGCTAGACTGAGGGAGATTTTTATCAGTAGAGGCACTGCATGATACCCTGTGGAGGGTTCATCTGCAGTGCTGCTTCTGGAAGTGGAAGGATTTCTTATCTGAAAAGGGCTTCAGCCTAGCAGTGAAAGGTCTAATAGGGAATGTAATTTCAATTTTTTTAAATTAAAAATATCAGGCACTCGCAGAATCTTCTCACAGTGAGAGGAAACACAAGCAAGAGACTAGTCACAAACAGACTGGGAATTAGAAAAGCATCTCCACAATTACGAATAGGCCTGAACAGCCTCCTACTTGGGCTAATGTGGCGAAAAATATAGTTGGTGTGGACTGTGGTACATCCATTTCTGAGAGGGAAGAGATGGTTTTCTGAAGAAGCAGAAATACCATCCTGGTGAATAAAGGAGAGTCTTTGCCTGGAGACCTACAAACAGAAGGCTGTTGGGTCAAATATCTCAGCAATGTACTGAATATCACAGTTTGTACCTCAGGCCAAGACCTTTCTCAGCTTTGATTATCTCTAAATGCTGATGTTTCCTTCTTGCCTGATGATGTGCTCCTATTTGCCAGGTGAAAGATGTGCTGACTGGTAGTTTGGCCTGCTGGCTAATTATTTTTAAAAAGGTTAAATATTCTCTAGTCTTAGCATGGGATATTCTTGCAAGATTTTTTCTCTATTTTCCTTAACCACAATCCCCCACATTCAAAAAAAGTGTCTCTGTTTGTTTGGTAATTGACTGTATTTCATCCTGAACAGTGATATATTGATTTTCATGTGAAGTGAGCTTTCAGGTTGCCATTTAGAAAGATGAGTTTTGGCAAGGCTCCATTAGACTTCTTTGCATTATTGCTTCTCCTTCAGCTGGGAGAGCAGGCAGCCTTAGTCCCAAGCACAAGCAGCCTGAATAATCTCTTACAACCTCAATTCCTTTATTCCATTTTCTTTTGCTGGGGTCTAAAGTATCATTATTTTGCTGGCCTGGTTGGGTGCTGACTCATGGCAAGCAATCTACCCAGTATTCCCAGTATCTCTTTTTTTTTCCCCCTAGGGAACTGTATCTACAGCCTTTACCAGCTCCATTGCAGGCTGCAGAAATATTTCATATATTGCACTGGGGTCTGTGAGTGACACCGCATCTTTCTGCTTTCCTGGAGAGAATGTGTCAGTTCTTTCGTGAGAAGTGTGGAGGATCTTTTCTGAAGCTTCTGTTACAGGATAGCAACCAGCAAACTATCAGTTGAATATCCATGTTAAATGATGCTTCTAATCATAAACACTGTCCCTGATTTCTTTTGAGCATCCATGAAACATACATTGATTTTAGACAGACCAATAACAATAGACAGCCCATGTCTTACATTAGATTGTGCTTCTGCCTTTTTTTTTCCCCCAAAAAATATTATGTACAGTTAGAAGTTATTGCCCTGGGTGAACAGTGGGGGTTAAGAGTGAGTGAGTACTCCTATTAGTGTTTTTTAATATTGCTCTGGAAAAAGTGGCATGATGGCAGTCCAGTACACACGTAAATTTAAATAGTTTATCCCATCTTACCAGATAAGAAAGTAGCTTGGCTGTCATATGACACAGACAACAGCAAGAAAGACAGAGTCCTTTGGAGAAAATGGTGGAAAAAAGAAAGCAAATATTACAGACAATGAGCAAGTCATGGACAAGTGTCTGTCCATGGCAGGGATTAGTAACTTCACTGAAATATGATAGAATGAAAGAGGAAAAAAAAAAAGGAAAGTTAAGATATGCAGAGTCGATCTTTTGTTTATCCAAATAAAACAATTTCAGCTCCTAATTACTGATGGTATTCAAACTCCAGATAAAGGTCAGACTGAGAAAAGTGTTACAACATTCGCTGATTTTAGATGGAAGTGAGATAAAGGGCATTGCCAAGAAGAAACAATAAACAAATGCTTGCAAAAATAAAGCACTGAAGTAAATTTTGAGTTCATATTAGAAAATGTGTAACAGAGAAAAATATCTAATTCCAAATGGAAGAAGCTATGCAGAGTCAAAGATAGTGACTCTCAATTGCAGTGATTTATACAGGCAAGGGATGTGGCTGGGATGGCAGAAACATCTCAAAAAATCATTTCTCTTGGGCTTGTCCCCTTGGCCAGTGAAGGAGATGGAAAACAGAATATTAAGCAAGACTTCAAGCTCAGGCAGGAAAATAAAAGTAACAAGCAAAGATGTCTTTACAGGAGGGGTGGGCCAAGAAATTTTCCTAGGCAGAAGCTGAGCAGTTCACCCTTGGCTGAGAGCGAGAATATCTCTCGGCATGAAGCATTAGCTGGACACTGCCAGCAGTGGGACTCTTTAATAGTAGCAGCAGGAGTCCATAGAAAACATTTCAGTGAATTCCCAAATATCCTCAGGACCACAGCCAGCTGAACAGGTGATTAAGGTTGGCTCGTCCATGACTTTGCAAGGCACTCGGTCACCAGATACAAACGATCCCTGACACAAACACAAGACTGGAGCAAAACGCTCAACTGTGCCCAAAATGCGTTCCCAGGTTTTGGCATCCTTTCCCCCTGCCGAGTGTTAGAAAGCACTGCTTGTTATCGAACGTGGTATTGAATGTGCCACGTATTAAATTGTGCAAATGGTTTTCACATCCTTTTTTCTGCCAGTCACAGACCAGACTATGTGCCCAATAAATTTACAGGCTGTCAGACATGCCAGTGAATGACTGATACATTACTAAGATTATATGAATCTGGTTAAAAAATGTGGATGAGGACCGCCTGCAGAAGCTGTGAAGGGAAAGAATATCCTCTCTTAGCAAGGTAATAAAAGTGATGGAAGGTTGTTCCAGAAAAGAAATAGTCAGGAATGTGAAGGTCTAGTGTCAAAAGGAAAATTAAAAAGTGGCAATATGGGAGGTGGTAGTTTAATAAATAAAAGAGTGCTTGGCTCAAAAAGATAAAACAGTCTCATCAGAGGCACTCAACAGGCTGGTATGAGCTTTAGGAAAATGTTGAACAGATCAAGTCCCAGACTTTATTCCTGTGCATTTTCCAGGGCTTCATGCTGTGGATGGGTAGGATTTGAGGGAGGATTGCTTCTTGAGGCTCAGGGAAGGGGGTATTTTGAGAAGTATTTTAACAGTACCTTGAGTAGTGCTACAAACCAACATGCTCCCCATGCAGGCCTGACTTGTGTCATCTACTAAATGCATTTTGCTTTAATAGCACGGTAATTGTTCAGTGCTTGGGGCAAGGACTGTCGTGGTACTCATAGGTACTGCTACAGAGCAAATAAATCACGGAAATTGTGTCTTTGCTCCTTATTCTGTACATTCTAAATATATTTCGCCTCTAAGTTCCTAATTTTGGCAGATACTTTCATTATTATTTTAAATTGATCACTTTGGGGATTTGGCAGTGATTTGAAATGGTCAACAATTGTGAATACCTTTTTCATGAAAAATTACATTTTGGAACTTAATTAGCATCATGGTGTGGCACATGTTTAAATTAACACCTGCATTCTCAAAGCTGTGTCTTTTGGAGGGATTTCTGTGAAATTGGATCTGAAAGTGGAATGAATGATTGAAAGGACAACTAAAATCATTGCTAGGTTTCCATGCAGAGTTTCTTCTGACATACATCTATCTGGGCTGTATCCTAAATAGCTGCTTTCAGTGTAATTTGAATGGATGTGAAAATTGTAAAAAGCATTTTGCTTGTTGTTTGGGTTTGCTTTTTTTATAAAGTGAGGAGTTCAATGTTTTGGTCTCAAGTTTTGGCCATACCTGTCTGAGTGATGCTGGGTAAGGGCAAACACCTGTGGCAGTGCTGCGGTAGCAACTCAGTAATTCCAATATTCTGCCACTTCAACCCAACTAAACAACTGAGCACTTATAGGCTAGTTGGCAAATTCTTTTCAGCATGTGTAGTAAAATGTTTAGGCCAGAAACTGTCTCTGTGCTTTAGCCACCTAGCACAAATCACAACCTTATTTATTGATTAAGTCATACTCGATTCCAGGGCATGATGATAATATAAATATTTATCAGTTTAATTTATATCAACATTGATTTAGACCATGGTAGTAACTTGAGTATTGTACAAATTCATTTATGAGGTCAGTACTGATTTAGAGCTATGTGGCAATCTCCAAAACCTGTAAATGTCCAATTATTTAGTATTAATATCTATAGCCTAAAATGAAGACAGTTTTGCCTCTTCCAAACTTGTGAAATAAGGATTTCTCTCACACATAGGCTGTATGAATTGAACATAACCCTGAATAAAACTTTTTGATGTTGTGATAATAAAATTCTTCCAAATCCTGGTTCTGCAGGGTAACTGGTGACACAACCCTTGCTGCAGAGGTACAAATGGCAATGCTGGAAGAATCATTCCTGCTCATTTCCCACCCAGTGGATGCAGCAGGGAGATGAAGAGCTGGTTTGAATGGTGCCTCCCCAATAAGAGGAGCTCCTTTTGAAACCTGTGAATCTCCTGTTAAGGTGATTTTGTAAGCTGATGTCTTGCACAGGATTCACATTGTTAGGGCCATGCTCGTATTCTGAACCCCCTGCAGTATGCCGTACTTAGAGTGACTGAACCAGCTTCCAGTCTTTCTCTTCCCTATCCAATTGTCTTGGGAAGGCAGGTAGAGCCCTGCTCTCTGCCCTTCTCAGTATGTTTACCAGCTCAAGTCTGCCATTCAAAACATTTTGTTCCAGATGGTTTAAGACTCCTTTTAGGGGTGATTGTATTTTGTCCACCTTTTTTCCTCTTTAAGCAAGATTCTACATTCATCAATGAGAATATTTTTATTTCAAGTGCATTCCTTCAAAGATTGAGCTCTCTGAGGGCAACCCTTTTTCAGAAATTATAGGCTATCAGCTGCATGGAACAGTGAGCTAAATGATGCCTCTGTAATCTCTTTTCCTAGTCAGTTTTGGAGATGATGGCAGACGGAGCTATTATCATTATAACTGACTTGGAGGAATAAAGGCAAATGCAGATGTTGTCTTGTTGACAATTTTATGAGCAAGCTGAGTGCAGGCACTAAGAATGGAAGAGTGACAAAACATTTTTAGAGCTTTGTCATGAAAACATTTCTGTGTCTTCCTTTTGGCCTCTTCTTGAAGGATCTCTTCTTAAAGCTGGGGGATGCCAGAGGGCCCATTCCCTCTGAGCCCTGTGGCCATCACAGTGAGGACGGGACTTGAGCAGGACCAGGCTTGGCAGACATGAAAAAGTGCACTAAGCGAAGGAAAAACACGTACAGGAACATATGGGGAATAGGATGGGACAGGCTGGCTGCTCTCTCTTTCCTCACAAGTGTTTTATCGGTTGCAGCTGATTCCCTCATTCTAAAGGACACCAAACCACGGCAGCAATGCCCTCTCAGCTGCTGTATTAATATTCTTCCTGCCAGTCATTCCAGAGTGGTATTTAATACATGTACTCGCAGTTCTACAGTAAGGGAAGATGGCAGGATGGAAGGGAATCAGTTTTTTCATTTTTCAGTGAGCAGATTGTATGGCTAAGGTCGCTTTCAGCTACTTGTACTTACATTTGGTAACACTGCCATCTGATAGCACTTTGCTTGTGAAAAAAGGTCTGGGCAAACAAGTCTGTTCCTATTAAGTATATTTTAATTTTTGTGGCAACTGCTATTTTCAGTTTTTCAATATTTTTGAAGAAATGTATTAATTCCTTGGGAGGAAAAAGAAATGCTTGAGGAAAAACTGTCTACTCTTTGTAGTTAGTTCTTCCCCAGCACGATTGGGTTAGATAGTCCATCAGCTACAAATAATTTGCCATCTGCATATCTGTATCTCCAGATTCTGAGCCCCACTTTGAATAGACTCATTTGGGGTTTTCGATAATAATCAGCTTCTCAGCAATTCTTAGAAGAAGCTATTATTTCTTTCTCTTTTTAGTGAATTTGCTTTAGATAAAAAATGAATGATACAAGTCAATAAAGTATCTGCCTCTTCATGTTTGTATGAGGGATTTTTTTCAGAATTTTGTCAGAGTAGAGCAAGCTGAATGCAAAGTGAAAACCTGGACTATGCCATGATCTGAGCACAGGAGAAGCAATATTCCCTTACCTTCAAGGAAAAACAAATACACCCCACAACCTGCTGGTCAAACATGTTTTGACCAGCAAACAAAGAGCTTTCCTGCAATCTGGGTTAGCAGAATGTAGTTTCAGAAATTATTGGACTTGAGTACCTTATTTTTTTTTAAATTAAATCTGTGTAGTATTTATGCTAAGAATTAGCCTGTGTAGTTCTCTACTCGGAATACTTTATGAATATAAGTGTATTGTTATTAACACTGATTACTATAACTGAATCTTTTTTTCATACTGCTTGACTACTGGAAAAGCATTTTTAATGCTTAAGTCTGCAGAACACGTGCCAAATATATTGCCATGAGGTGCGCTGACCATCAGGAGGAAGGAGCAGAATCATTTATGTGTTTTGAGGTCTCAGTGTTCTTACAGGCCAAATGAGGGTGAATAACAGTTACCATCAGTTTTACATCTCCCAGACACGGTGCAGGGCAGCAGGGACCGTGTGGGTCCTCAGCATTAAGAACACTGCTGCTGCTTCTTGATGCTTTCTTGCCCCATAATTGCAGTACGATTTTGCATATTAAGATTTGAGTTTGGAGCATTGCATTTATACTGTATAATTCTATAGAAATCATGTTGAGCTCTACTGGATTGATGCCTTAGAGAATTTGGTCCAATATAGTTTTTGCAATCCTGTCACAAATGTCATAATTCAGCAGGGTGCTGGTTTTCTCTGTGGGTGTCTTTGAGAGCAATAGGATCAACTGTGTATTTTATATAAGGTGTGTGTTAATGTGCAGGATTGAAGCGTTCCTAGGATGGGACACACATCTCCAGGCACTGGGATGCTGTACACTCATGTGGATATGATTGAATTTATTGTCCATTTGCAGTTCAGCAACTGTCCATTTCTGATGTTCACAAAGTGACTCAGTTTGTCATGCTTTCAATGGCTACAGAAAAGTGCAAATCCTGCACCCTTCTGAGGTGTCAGGGATCCTCCTTGGTCGATGTGATTTCATGACAGAGATGAAGCAGAAAATATTGCTTCAGGATATCTGAGATTTTGAGTCAGACGGGTCATTTAGTTCTCTTATTTTATGAATTTTTTTTTTTATTTAACTATTGTCTAATAGAAAGATGCTACCTTACAGTCACTCAAAATAGAATTTATTTAAGGATGATTCTTAAGCAGCTAATTATTAAAATTGTTCTTTTTGGTATTAAAAATGTTCAAAACAATCTTTTTATTCACCGAGACTGACAAGTAAAAAGTAAGATGCTGAGTAAAATTTCAACGAGTTTTGCAAAAGAAGCAAGAATTAACAAAATATTTGTTATTGACCCCACCATTGTCTGCAAGGATAGGATCTCAAATATATGTAGGATTTCTGGTGACATAAATGCTTTCTGCCACTAGAACTATACAAAGTAAATTTCAACAAATTTTAATTATTTTCTTCTAAATTTGATTGGATCACACTGTTAATACCGCTCACTAAAGTAATCCTTCTCACCAAGAAAAGGCTTTGTATCAAACAGAACACTCTCCCCGACCAGATTAATTTTTTTGTCGAGGTTTTCTTTTTCCTGTCCTATTTAACGATTCCAAACTCAGTTTTAAAAAGTGAATGTATCTTAAAGAAAAATATTTACATTGACTTTTCAGCTTAAGCAATTTTAACCTAAACTAATACGCCTAACTTGACAAGTGCATGCACTGTATCTGCATCCTCAAACCGACGAGTGCTGCTGTAACAGCTCCCCTTGTGTTTTGTGGAGAAGTGACAAAAGACCCTTAAGATAAGATCTCTCTTCCTTGGGAATGTAAATTCCTGGCGGAAGAGTGACTTTGCTCCTTAGTGTTTCTGCTAGCTGACACACACAAGAAGACTAATGACTTTTCTCTTGCTCCTGTGACCTGTTAATGGCCTTCATTAGATGTGTCACCCACCATGTCCCCAGCCCCCCATCATTATTGTCCTCCCTCCCACTGAGATGTTTTGTCACTCCTCTAACGATGGGAAGGGAGGCTCCATCCTTCGGCAGCGGGGTGATGGAATGTCCTGCCAGCGCTGGGTCCTGTGCAACCACCTTAGCTGCTGCTCTTCCCAGTTCCCTCAGATCGCTCTGCGTTTTGTGGTAACGCACAGGAAACGTGTGTGAAAACCCTGCTCTCCTGCTTGAACTATGTTGTGTAATTAAAATTGTAGAATAATTTGCATTGGAAAGGAACTTTAAGATCATTGAGCCCAACCGTTAATGCAGCACTGCCAACCCCGCCACTAAACCCGTGTCCACAGGCTCCCCCCCTGCTGCCTTTTAACCGCCCCCAGGGATGGTGACTGCACTGCTGGCCTGGGCAGCCCCTTCCCAGGTGGGGCAGCCCTAGTCCTGCTGGCCACAGTACTTTTGATAAGCCAGGATGCCCCTGGCCTCCTTGGCCACCTGGGCCAGCACTCTATTTGTGTTGGAGTTTTGCCTGCTGTCGTTCCTGGCCCCATCAGCTGCAGCCTCTCTCAGTTTGTCCTAAGCTTCCCCCAGTTTGGGAATACCCCCTGTGAGAGCTCTGCTACACATCATGCTGCCACCAGAGCCGCTCGCCTTAGCAATTAATGCTTAATGAGTTCATTATCCTATTTAACATTTCATGGATAATTTGCGATTATTTAAAAATAAACATGTATATTCAAGGTCTGGCTTAATGGGGAGAAAAAAGTAAGTGCTGAAATATATACATATTGATAGGGTAGGTAATTGCTTAGAACAGGAAATATCCTTTCCTTTGCTCCCACACATAATCTAAATATACAAATAGGTAGGTAGATACGTGCACATATATGCAGACACATACATGTACCTACGTATTTTAAATCATTTTATGCTTTTCTTCAAAGGGCAGTGCTAAGACAGCTCTTCCTGCTGCAAGGAAATAAATGGTGTATTCCAAAGAGGTCACTGTCTCCTGTTTCCCAGAACAGCAAGAGCTAACCATCTGGTTAAGCCCTAAGTGTTTTCTCTTGAGTATTTAGATTATTTTTCCACATAGAGACGTAGGGAAACACAGAATATAAAAAGTAAAACTGGGATTTACTTGCACGTGTTATTAGGAAAGAATTCAAGTATTTTTGAAGTATCTCTACATCACTTACAAGGCATTACCTGTGACAGCTTTTCTTCTGTTCCACTGCTACTTTTATTCCTGGTACATTGCTGTTTCTTTTGCTGTCCTCCTCAGCCTGGAAAGCGATGATCTCTGTAGCACACACCTGATAACATTATCTCCTGGTAGATATCACATGCCAAGTAAGGGGATTTGTATTTAGCATACAGCACCTGAAATGAATATATGTTCAGCCCCCACTTGACAATATCCTTTAGATTACGGTTTCTTAGCTTGCTTAATGTGGTATAATGCTAGATGAGACTTGTGAATCAGAAACTGTTATAAGATATTTGTGTCTAAATCAAAACCAATATCCACCTTAGATGAAATTCCAGTCCCCTGCAGAAGCCAAGGAAATTTTGCCTTCGACTTTGCTGTGACCAGAATTTTGATCAGAGTCGTTACAGAGAAAAACAATTGAATAGCTTTGGTGGTTATCATTTCAGTCAGAATCTCCTATATTTTTATTGAATTAGTACCCAATAACAATAATTTCTGAGAGCGTTAGAGGACAAGAGAAGAACAAAGGAGGAAAGGAAATCTTGAGAGGTAAATACTCTTCTTAGAGAGGCACATGCTTGCCTTTAACAATGGATGTAGATACACCCCATGTGTGGGAACCTCAAGAGGAACAAATAATTAGTCTGCTATAATCTGTATAAAAGCACAATTAATGGTAGCCTTGGGGGTTACATACGTCTGGGCAATTTTTGATAGTGAGGATTTATTGGAAATACACTCTGGAACCTGCCCAGGAATAGATTAGTCCATTATAGAGATAGACAAAAGCGTCCTTATCCTTCTGCTCTAGGAGTGGATCTCAGCTTACAGCCCGTGGAATTATATTTTTTTTGTGCAGCTGGAATGAAAAAAGAATAGACCACATACCTGTGGTGAATGGTCATGGCAACAGAGATCAGTAAACCCAGAGAAAGGAATCTTATTTGAAAAGCAGTTTTGAATGCTGCTTTGTTCTCAAGGGAGCACAGTATCAAAATTACAGCTTTGTCCTATCACTGGAGACAGTTCTGCTGGGCTAATGCAGGTATTGGAGCAAAGTTCACACATCATGAAAAGATGTTTAAGATTTAAGTTTTGAATATTTATGGGAGCCAGAAAAAGTATATATTGAATTTGCGTGTTGAGTTTGCAATTATAGGCTCAAGAACTTAGCAACAGCATAAATCTCTATTTTTACTAAATGAACAGTAGAGCTGCACAAAAAGGACATGAGATCAGTCTAGTTTCAGATACAGTATTTCTGGTTTTTTCATTCCTATTTTAACTATTACAGGCTAGGCTAACCATGGTTTATTCCATTTTCTATTTATATTCATTCTTTCAAGAAGAAGATGACAATTTCCTGCTCTCTGTCATCAGCATAACGTTACTAAAAGGGGTTTTGTAGTAGGAAATAGAACCCAGCTAGCTTTGATTGAGAGCATCTTGCAAGGCAAAACAGTTAGAAGTACTTAAAAAACCACCACTGTTTGTTCTTCTCTAAATTACTCAGCTATCACACCTGTGGCGAAGGGTAGGCGAACTGAACAAACCAGAAATCATTATTTTCTTCCTAGTTCTGGTTATATTTACAATTGAAATATGGACTTACTTGACAAGACTGAGCTAAAACATTTCAGATGCTTGTAATGTATTTGAGTTAGAAAAGCAGGAATGTAGTATCATCTTACAGCTGGAGTATAAAATCATGGGAAGAAGAGAACATTTAAACTAGATTTATCCCCTGTGGAGGGCTTTGTACGGAAATTAGAAGATGATCAAATCTCTGAATGGTAATTTAATAGCTAATTTAAAAGCCTCTCTTGCTTAAATTATCAAGAAACCACAAGATATACACAGTTATATATTACACAATGCATATTATAACATAGGCATACACTAGCAAAGAAAGGACTCCAAAAACACAGTTTGAGTTTCATAGCAATTTAAATATATAAGATTACATAAAATGTCAGATGCATTTAATCATTTTTTAAGCACAAATTAGCACAAAACCAACCTATTGTTCTGGCTTCAGGCAGATTCCACCTAACCCAATACACCACTCTGGGAAGTAATTCCTCATTCAACACCCTGCCTATTAAATTCACCTGCAAATAAATGAGTGTTGCACTGCAGCCAGAGACTTGGCAAATTTATCCAATTTGGGACTGAAATTTCTCAACCTTCACCTCCATCTCTTTAATATTGAGGGCTGTGGCTTTTAATACCCCCACTAATCTCAAATGCAGCATGAGCTGAGCCCTAATCACTCGAGCAGGCAAGTGTCAGGCCACCTGTAGATCTGCACTAACACCGTGCCTCACATTCAGGCTCACTCTGCCTCCTACCTTTTTTCGTCTCTACTATTACCCCTAGAAGTTTTTTATTATACTTCCTTTTATAATAATGTTCCTCATGCAGAGAGGTCAAGAAAAATTGGAACGATTAAGCTGATTGCACCAAGCACAATGGAATTAAGTAGCACCCCATTAAAATCTTGTGGGGAAGAATACATTTCCAGGTGCTCTCTGCTACATTAAAAAAGTAATTTCCTATTATTTATTGAATAGTCACTGGCCATTTCTAGACTGTCTCCTCTTGGCTTAAAGGTGCAGTCATGAAAATGGGAGGTTTTTGATGGCACAGATGCACACGGAGAATGGATTTTGCTGATGGGTGGTGATGCAGTTTCACTTTGTCTTCTGGTCAGGCAGATGAGCCATGAAGGGATTTATCCCTTCAGCAAAATTCTCAGAGAGAGCATTAAAGTCCTGTGTCATTCTCATTCCCAACAACTCTCGCTTTCATTTAGGAATCTATAAAAGAAGATGCATTTTCTTTTCCTGCTTAGCAAAAAAAAAAAAAAGATAGAGGGAAAAAGAAACCAAAAAACTACTAAAGAGCCAGCTTCACTTCTTTTCCAACTAAATAAGCCTAAAACACACATAGGTTTCCCCACAGAGAAGGATTCTGACTGATACGTTGAGTCAAGACAGCATCAAACTCTTCCAGCTGTCACAGCATGGCAACAGTGCAGGTCCATCTGCCAAAAGCCAGGAGGTTACGCTGTGGCCGCCTCCAAAAAGCGTGGCAGGGATGGTTTGCTGATTAATTCAGCCGGGGGCTTCCAAGATGATTTCCTTGGAAATGACTGCCTTACATTTGCGCGCTGACCCTGTGCTGCTGTGTGCTGGGGACAAATATTCCAGCAGTGCTCGGAGCTGCCGCTCTGTCAGGGACGCCAGTGAGCCTGGCTGGGATTCCTCCCCAGTGGGCAGAAGGTCTGGGCTCATGGCCCAGTGACATGAATCTCCTTCAGGACAAAAAAACCCACATTCCACAGGGGCCACCGCAGGGCCCAGCCAGGCAGAACCACAGGTGCTTGTCTTTCAGGATGGCCCAACAACAGGAATCTGCTTAAACCACCTCAGGGCAGCTGTGGGACCACTGGCATGAATCTTGTTATCCCGTTCAGCAGGAGTCTCCATTCAAAAAAAAAAAAAAAAAAAAAAATTAAAAAAAAAAAAAAACACCCAAACCCCAAAAAACTAGTCTCTTCTGTATCTTTGTGCTGTAAATTAAAAATACTTAGGATCAGAACAATCAGACTCAACTCCTAGTCTGAACTGGTGAAAAAATAAGTGCCAATCCTGCCGGGTTTGGATTGAATGTCAGTGTTTTACTTAAACAAGGAAAAAGTGTGGAAGTTCTATTTTCTTCCAGAAAGAGAAAAAAAAATTAATTTAATTTAAAAATGGAAAGCAGAATTTTAGTGAATACAAAAGTAAAAACTTGACAGAAGAATAAAAGAACCAAAAATAACTTCCCTCTAAATTTCACAAAGCTTTATAAGTTAAAAACAGCATTCAAGCAGCATGCAGTAACTACCTAATTGTGGTGGCCTGTCAACAAGAAACACAGAAGAATAATAAATGTCTGTATTTCCCTCTAAAAAAAATATATCTCACTGTTTTAGGGGGCAATTTCTCAATTGCAGTTAAAATCTAAAATTATCAGTTTGATCAATGGTCTAGGTAGATGAAAAATCTGGTCAACCCATTCAATAAGAAAGTTAATAAGAAGAGAGAACCGTCTCACAGTTCATGAAATAGTACAGCAAAGTATAATTTTTCAAGTCCTAGTAATTATGTTGGCTATCACACCATTACTGATATAATGTGAAGCTAATAAGCCAAGTAATTAGAATGCACTAGGTCAGAGTTTTCACCTTAATGTGTGAAGGGTAAATGAGAATGAGGCATTCTAATATTTAGCATATGGCTAAAACGGTACAAAAGTAATAGAACCGAAAGGTTACTTTTTAGAGGGAAAATGTTCATCGAGTTGAAAGTTGTTAGTATTGCCTTACATGCTGGGCCTAATGAAGGTCGTTATGGAGATTTAATTGTGTTACAGATGCACCAGAGAGGTCTGGCTGAGTTTCTCCTCTCTGAATGACTTGCTGCATCCTGCTGCTCTTGCCCAACCGGCTCCATTGCCTTTGTCCCTTACGAGCCACTCGCACATTGAAGGCAGCACTGCAAAACCCCAAATCAGCCCACACCTCAGAAAACCCACACGTGGCACTCCTGAAAAGCAGGGGGGTAAAGACTTCCTGCCTTCCTTCCTTCCTGTTTCACCTCACACCATTGGCAGCCCCAGTTCTGTTATTTGGTGCTCAGACTGCTCAGCTGTTTGAAAGCAAGCTGCGCACAGGCCTCAGAGTCCATGAGTTTACCAGAAAATAGCGAGATGCTCTTCCCAGCACCAAGGTCATTCACTCTCAGGAGTTCACAGGCACAAAATTCCTGAGTACCTTTGTCCTCAGCCACAAATATAGAAAACAGTGGGCCTACAGTTCAAAAGATGCTTTGCTCTCAGTTCTTCAAGGAACAGAATGACAAATTCCAAATATGTAAAATGTAGAGATTCAAAAAAACCGGGTTATTAAAAGAACAAGCCAGGAAGTGTTCTCAATTTTGTAGTGGTAAGTTATGCAAGATAACCTATCCCACAGCATCATATTTTACCCTGAGGGTGCTAAAAGAGAAAATTAATCCATTTATTTCATGTGTTATAGATGGGGCATGATGATGAGTCATGTTTGACTGTGACACCTTGGGCTGCCAAATGTGATGAAATAGAAAGCGCCATGTGACAGAGTTGAAACCTTTGCTTGACTCTGCTTTGCAGGGAAGCCTTTCTTTTTGATCCCCTTTTGTCAGTATCAAAGGAAAATGTAGATGAGGAAATCAGTCTGCAGCAAATGTATGGAGAAGTTCAAGGAGTGAATGAAAGAAGTCAGTGGGAGAAGTCATTTGATTTCTTCTGGCAAAGCTGCACAAAAAAATGCATCTTAACAGAAAATTCTGAATTAAGAAGGTTTCAGGGTTCTCTTCAGCCTGCATATTGTTTTAGCACCGCATGCTGTTGCAAGCAATAGACAATGCTAAAAACATTAAGGAATGCACATTCCCCTTGCAGGGGAGGTGTGTAAAGTCCTGAAAAATCACTTCAGAAGCTGAAAGAGAAAATTAATCTGATGGGACAGAGCTTACAGCACACTGAAAATGTAGGTACTGTTACAGATGCACAATAAAGGTCTCTGGCTGAGAACCTGATCCTGATGAGAATGGGAGTGAAAATTTGCCTTCATCCCATACCCTTCTTATCAACAATGGTGCATGAAAAGCCTATATAACAACGGGCTTATCCTTGCTAAGGAAATCACTTTAACAAATGTCCTTCTGGTCCAGTCATAAGAGAAGTAATATTTTAGATGGAAATGGGAACATTCATCACAAACAAATAATAATAAAATAGTCGAATTGACTGCTTCATCTTATCCAAGGAACTGGTACAAAATAACTGTATCAGTAACTGTAAGGCAGATATTTATATTGTGTATCAAATATAATGTAAATATGAACTATTCTAACCTCAACAGTTTTCACAGACTGAAGTTCTCTTATTCAGATTTTGGTTACATAAACTACATCAGGCAGAATCTCAAGGAAAGGGATGAGGTCCTTAACATCAACCTCATTCATGCTGCTTTTACACAGCTAATATGTAGAGAGCATTTAGGGAATAAAGCCTGACCTGACTTCCACTGCCTTTATTATATGGAATTTCTGGAAGCAAGAATGGCTGCTAGAGGATGTGAGAATTCAGAGGTTTCCAAATCTCAAAGGAAAACCTTTTAAGGGAAAGGCACAGTCTTCTCACGGCAGCAGCACTATCATTCTCTACACTTCAAGGGGAATGTGCCATGTCCCCCAAAAAATCCTTAGTGACCTTGTTTAGGAGCCACTGGATCCTTCTTTGCTTCTAGTTGTTTAGATCCTGCTAAATAAAATGTCAATTAAGTGAATATAAATGAGCATAAAAGTTTCTTATCAGTGCCAGACTATGCTCTTAAATTATACCTCCTCAGTAATTGCTTGACTGACGCATTTCAGCATATATCTTTCATATCCCTACTAATTAATGAATGGCGCCTCAAGAGATTCAAAAATATGTCTTTTCCTTCCCTGGAAATGATGTGTAAGACTCCAGAGTATTTCCATGCAATATTCCATCTAATATTTATATTTCATTAAAATACACTTTTTACTTTGGTAGCCATCCTTTAACTCCCACAGGTCTTGATTGTGTTCAGAAAAGGGCCTGACAAATCCGTGGCTCGTTTACACAGCGCTGTCACCATTGTTGTTTCTCTTGCACTTGCATTTCTCAGGTGCTCTTCTTCCCAAGCTTTGCAACTCTTTAGTGAGCAGTACTTAGCCTGGAAAAGAGAGGCTGAGGGAGATGCAGGGAGGAATTTTTTTTGCTAATTGTTTCAGGAGGTAGCAGAGGGACTTGGGCTTTTGAATGGTGGATTTCAATGAGCTTCTCTCTTCCTATTGCTTCTCTAAAGAACTTTGTGATAAGATGCTCAGGCGTCCATTTTTCACTTTTTTTTCTAATCAGTGAGATGCTTCAAGCTGATAAAAGATTGAAAAGTGTTCAGATTTCATCTATTCATCCTCTCCTTTTCCTCCTGCTACGCCATGACCCATGTAAGGGAGAAAAGTGATGCAGAATATGATACTGAAGCCGGTTAAAAACTTGCCTTTCTAGCACAGAGTAAAGTTAATTTTCATCAAATTAGAAGTCTCTGTCACAGATGCAGGTGTGAATGTCACCAGAAGACATGCATTGTCAGTTTTTATTTCATCATGCACTGAAATCAGAAGGCAATTATTCATGTTTAATATCTGAACTTTAAATAGCTTTAAAGATGTTGAAGTAAGTGTCCACTTAAATAAAAAAGGGGAAATAAAGTTTAAAATTCCAGTAGGTTTCAGAGGATAAGAGGAGGGGAAATATCACTTTATTAAAGACCTGCCATAAAATGGAAAAGTAATTTTTTGTTTTAAATCTCTTCAGGTTTTCAGCAGAGCTCACTTCTGCTTGGTTCTTTCACAGAATTATGATCAGTGCCTAAACCACAGAGAAGATTGCTGCCTAAATCAAAGAGATGTGTGTTTTTTTACAACAATAAATGATCCCCAGTGCCTAGTTTTATCTTAAATTCCTAGAATGCGATGGGCAATTGATAACTGCAAAAAGCAAAAGGACTAAGTAGATCTCCTCTATTTTGTGTTGAGTAAGGATACATAGAAATAGTTTTTAAAAATTTGAACATCGCTAGTCTCCAATGGAATAAAAATCAGATCTACTAATATTGCTTCGGGGGTAGTTTTTGGGGGGTTTACTGTGTCGGGGCGGGGTTTAAGTGAGTACAGCAGGTTTCTTTTCTGATTGAAGCAGCAGGGATGGAGCTCTGGAGGAGCATGAGCTCACTGCTGTGTAGTTGAGGTCACGCTCTGTTGATGGCTCTCTGAACCCCTCAAGACTCCCAAATCAGAGCACAAATCTCCTAGGGCAAGCTGTCCTGCAGGAAGGTTGTTTCTCAAGTCCTAAGGGAAACTGAGAACAGAACTGCAGTAGAGAGCTGTCAGAAGCATTAGCAATATTGCTCCTGTGCTGCTGTGCTCTCCAGGCCCAGTCAGCATGTTCTTGTTGCTGGCAGCAGGGACTCGGCCGTCCCTTCCAGCGCTGCCGCTTTGCTCTGGAAAAACACCCAACGGCCAGGGCACAAAACAGGGCAGGATGAAGCAGGCTCTCCCTCCCTGTTCTGGAAACCACTAAAGTAAATATTCCTGCACTAAGGAAAGGTGTCAAAACCTTCTAGAGCCAACTGAGAAAAGCCTGATTGCTACTGCTAATTTTTATTTAAAATTTTATTGCCACAGCTCCGGTGAAGGATAGAAGCTTGGCAATACACAGGCCATAAACCCCTGGCAGCTGATCTTAAAACCATGACTTTCAAAATGACAGGTGGGGAGAGGCTTAAAAAACTTGACCTGTCTTAAGCACATCAGCATGTGACACCAGCTGCAGATGAATAAATACCCTTTGCTGTGAGCACATGCAAAGGGGCTGTTCACGTCTAAGAAGTTGCCATATGGCATAGCCAGTGCACCTGTGGTGTTGCAGGGAATGATGGATCGTGTGCTCTAGCAGTTAAATGGTGTCATCTGTTATGTGGATGGGAGTGGGAGAGATCAGTGTGGAGGCTCGGGAACGCATCTCCTCCAGAGGTTTTAAATATTACAGGGAGATTTGGAAAATCCCGCTGAGGAGCTGACTCTTCATGGGGAATGCTGCTTGGTCTGCTCAGGGAAGTGAGGAGCAGCAGTCACCAAAACTGAGGGGGATAAATGCAGCCCTCCCTGCATGGGAACAGGGAGCTCCTGCAGCCCTGTCCCTCCCAGGGTGGGGCTGGAGTGGCAGGAATAGATGGTGCTGGTGTCTGTGGTGTGGATGAAGGAGTGCCCATTTCCATCCTGGTGAATTACTCTAGGCAGATAGTCTGGAATATTTCAGGGCTGGGGTCAGCTTTGGCAATGCCATATTGTTATAAGGGATCCCAAATTCCATCAGAGAGCTGAAGGGTAGAGAACACTGTAATATCAATTCAGAGTCAGCAAGGAAATGATGCAATTCCAATGGCCCTTGTTTCACCAACGCTCCACAGCCAGACCCCTGTAACTGCTGAGGGGAGTCCTTTCAGCAGGAGAGGGGTGTCAGGTGGGTACCTCAGCTGGAAAATACATCTTGGAGTGTGTGTGCTAAATAATCCCACTGCTGGGATTGCTGAGGTGCCATGAACTATTCTGGCCGCAGAGCGGCTCTTTGGTGCAGGAGTTTCTGGGAGCAGTCCTCACTGCCTGGCTGGGAAACTGCTCACCAAAATGAAATTACTGGTTTTAGCTGTGAGATGTCAAAATGGATAAGTAAGTCAATTGCTATGCATTAACAGATAAATGGATGTTATTTATTAAAAGAAAACAAAACAAAAAAACAAACCAGAAAACAACCAAAAACAAAACCCCAGGACTCTGCACTGCTGACTGTGTTTTAATAGCTCACTGCTGTATTTTTGGTTTAGACCACACAAGATTTGTAAAACACACCTGTCCCATGTATTCAAATGCTGTTCCCTGGATAAAAGCACAGATTTTCAGTGGTTTTATGCATGCAGAATGCTCTTTCCTGAATAAGCTGTTTTGTAGCATGAGTAAGACCGAGTAGCTGCAGCTATCTGTTTCCTTGGCCAGAATACACAAGAGAAATAAATGGAAAAGAACACAGAGCAAAAGACCTTTAAAACAGATCCTAGTCGGTATAGAGAGCATTCACGTGAAATTACAGAGAGGGAGAAACTGAGCGAGAGTATTGTCAGGTAGAATGATTCCATAATTGAAGAAAAATGTGAGTGAAATCAGTACAAAATAAAGGTTCAGCAAACAGAAAAAAACAGGCAACAGCATCATAGGTGGGTGACAGCAAGCTGAGCCGCGCTGCTTCAGGCGATGTGAGCAGAAGAGAGGGCGTGTCCTGCACGTCTGGAGATCTCTACTGCTGTGGGGTCTGTGCAGCTGAGGGTGCCTGTTGATAGCTGCCAGAAAGGACAAAACGAAACTGCTGGAGGAAAGGTTTCGGGGTGACGTTGTGTCTCCGCAGAGAGGCCGGCAGTCCTAAGAAAGGGAGCCCAGCTGGGCACGCACAGGTCTGTGGGGCAGCGAGGGGCTGCCCACACCCAACGCAGCAAGCAGCAGCAGGAAACCTGCAGGAATCACAAAAAGAGGTGGAGCAGACCCACTAACGGGGAAGCAGCAATGTCTTTGGAAATGGCTAAGGATATGCAAACGCTAAACCTCACTGGGATGCGGTCACCAACAGTGGAGGAAGCCAGGAGGGTTTTGAGGGGGAAAATGGATTTCCCAGCTCCTCTTTGATACATTGGCAGAGGAATAAGTGAATGGGGCTTTTTGGCAGGTTGTTCCCATGCCTCTGCTCCGTGCCTGACTTCTGCCTCTGTGCAGATCGCCTGCCTGGCAGAGGATGGACGGTGAGCAGGTTTGTAGTGCAGGTGGGATGACATCAAACTGCAGAGATGGTAGAGGCCATCCAGACGTGCACAGCACGTTTGCCTATGGAATCACACTGGCATTCCCAGGCATCAGAGCTACCTCCAGAGGCTTTGTTTTTAGCAGGAATAAATGGGTGCTAGCAAGAACATGAGCGATGACAGACTTCACCCTCATTCTCTGCCCTCACAGCTCTGGTTTGACAATTGTTTCCTTTTTACATGGTCTGAAGCTTCTGCCCATGGACATTGCAGACTTTGGACTCTTAGCCACAGCCAGTAGGTGATAGATTTGTCCTCCAGTCGCTGATAAGAGCAAACACTTCCTTTTAATTGGAAAACACATTGTCAACTAATCATTTTCTAGGCAAACAGCAAGAAAAGGGCTGGCACAAGTCACCCTGAGCGCTGTAATTGCCTGAGGCATTTTGTTTGTTCTCCTCCCCCTTCTCCAGATTTTCTTCTCTCCTTTTGTGTTGTGGAAGACCCAAAAACACAGCAGGGGAACCTGAGCAACCATTGGTTTTCATGGCAAAGCTACTCACCAGAGGTGCTGTCAAATCACAAAGGGAAAAGTAGGGCATATTCCCCTTCATCTTTTATAGTTATAAGCTGAATTATGAATAAGAATGATCAGTAAAACAACTGTGATTTTTAAATCAGTCCTAACAGTAATAGGATTTATTTTCCCCCTTTCTTGTGGATGAATTTTTGTTCTGATAATCTTATAAGCATGAGACTATAAGCTTGCTCCTGGTTCTTGCTTACTTTCTGAAGGGGGAGGGGTGAGGAGAGGAGGGGCCTGGAGCAGGGGCCTCTGCCAGTTTTCAAAAACATCCCCTTGTGTCACAGCAGCTCTTTGAGGCATCCAAAAGATGTCCTGCACAAAGTCAGGATGCAATTAAAAGTCTGTGAAGCTGTTTTTGTGAAATCTCACCCACCTCAGATTAGACAATAGCTAAAATGTTCACCTGGAAGATTCACATTAAAGTTTCCTTCTAGAAGCAAAATGGAGACTTGAATAGAGTAGGGGTGATTCCCAGGTGCCCTGAAAACACCTGAACCATCAATATCCTTTCTTTTTTTTCTGATCAGAAACTTTGTTTCAGATCCAAGAAAAGCCATCCTTCAAAACTGATGTGTGTGTTCCCACAGGGATTTCTGCTGGTGGTGAACGAACATTTTCTGAAAACACTCAGTCACTTCTGTGCATTCTGAATGATGTGGTTGTTTTCTCATCAGGACGAGCATTTTACAGGGTTTGGGTTTGTGGGGCACAGGCCAACGTTTTCTCTGACTGATTTCACTCATTCATTTCTTATTTTGTTTCAGAATGGAAAAAGAAAAAAAAAAGGGGGGGGGCGGTAGATGGGCTAAATTTCTGCACTTTCAGATTAATCCAAGCTGTGCTTGATCTAAGCACCCCTGGTGTGGTGGGAACCAGGGTGAGACCTCAGGATGAGGATGTTCAGGTGGCCCCAGCCCATGCAGGGGTCCCTGGTGTCCTTCATTTGGAGAGCAGGGGGCAAAGGGAGACTCGGGACTCACGTCCATCATTCCCGGTGGGGTTTCAACCAAGCAATGATGGTGTAAAAGATGTGGGAAAAGTAATTTCTAGATAACCATGGCATGGTTAAGGAAAAGGCGGCATCATGGCAGAATTTAAGTATAGTCTTTAAACTCCCTGATGGTCCTGAAGATAGATACATGAAAATAGCATATTATAGTCCATGCTTTTCTCTGGGACAGATTCTGTGAAGTCCATCATAAATATAGTTTATCAAATTAATTCTCTGGTTAATTAAGAGACACGTACTTAGAGACACTGTGTGTTTTATAAGATCAGATTAGCTCTGAGCAGCTGTTGATGTTGAATATGCTGGGTTTTGTTAAATCTTTTCTCAGGGGACATTGGGCAAATTTATCATTTTTCACTGAAGAGCTCAAAAATGTGTAACTTTATTGTGATAAGAACTTGTCTCTATACTACTCTCTCTTTATTAGCACAAGTATAAATATAATTTATTTTTCTATACTAATTTCATTCCTGTAATACTTGGATATTGAGCAAGGGCATATTTGGCCACTGAAGGTCAATCCCTACACCAAAGGTCTTACATTTAAAGAAGATAAATAACAACTGAAAGATAAGGAAGATAACTTCATTAATCTTCCTGCAAATACAATCATTCATTATTATTATTATTTTGAGTATGCCAGGCAAAACTGTAATACTTCCAGAATTTTTTAAGCATTAAGAGATTTCTTTTCCTGGAGTTTCTTATTCAGAATATGCTGTTCAATTCTGAGAAAAATTGAGAGGCCTTGAATAGTTATTTGTTTAGCAAATATTAGTTATTTTCTTTAGCATGGAGATTTAGCCGGTACTCATCCAGACTCTTCACGTCCCTAAGAGCAAGAAATGCACTATTATTTTGTTGGTACATAAAATGCAGTGCTATCTGCATTCAAGAATTAAATACAGATTATTTATTGTTAACTAATAAAAGATGTAAGTTATTTTAGAAATTGAGCTTTGGATGCATGACCAATGTCAAAGTATTTGTCTAATATAAATGTTGAAACTATACAAGTTAAAATAGTTGGCTTTGTAACAAAATAAGACTTTAGCTACAGGAATTGTAATTGCCTAATGCTGACAACTTTAAAATTTTCCGTGTGGAAACCTTGTAGGAAGATTCTCAGACAGTTCTGTGTAGTTTTCAATATCACTCTAAAAGTTCTTTCACTCTTGGAGAGACCAAACCTCTATATCAATAATATTTCCTTCTGTTTTCTTCTCAACTTTCCACACTTTACATTGGCAGCCTTTGAAAACTAGTGATAAACTTAAAACTAGTGATAAACCAAACCTTAAAACTAGTGATAAACCAAACCTTTTTCACGTTGCCATTCATGCAGCTCCAGTGCCATGATGGGCAGATTGATGGATGCACCAGTGGCACCGAGGTCTTGCAAACCAAAGGAGGAGGAGAGACACCCACAGGGGGAATATTTTCTAATGGGCACTGCAAATGAGTTGGGAAAGTCCTAGGTTTGGGAGAAAATGAGTCTGGCATCCCATGGCAGTAGGTTTGGTGGCCCATCCCCTCTTGAGCACAACTTCACACACGCAGTCCCTCCCTGGGTCCCCGTTCAGCCTCAGCTGCCACATGCTTGCACATTTTTGCTGGAAGGGCAGTAACCAAATGAAACATTTTCTCTATTAACGCTTCAGTAACTACCAACTGCTGCTCAGATTTCAAGTCTTTAAACTTGCAGGCACTTCCGTGGTGTAGGTGCTGAAGCAAAGGGCTGGAAATAGCACCAGGACTAAGCAGAATCACCTAAAATCGTGTGAGCTTTGGGCAGGCTCTGCTGACAAAACCTCCAGT
This sequence comes from Pardalotus punctatus, assembly GCA_013400915.1. Taxonomy (NCBI): domain Eukaryota; kingdom Metazoa; phylum Chordata; class Aves; order Passeriformes; family Pardalotidae; genus Pardalotus; species Pardalotus punctatus. The sequence continues at coordinate 840,102 of VZTX01020975.1, read as the reverse complement.
AAGTGGCCTGAGAAGAGCTGCCAAACTCAAGTTACTCCAGCTACTCAAGTTGCTGACACATGGATGTCCACACAGCCCTATAATCCTGCCCTTGATGAGTCTGGTTTTGGATCAAGATTGTTACCAGAAATTGGAGTAATCAGCTGTAGAAAATAAGAGGTATTGAGCAACAAAGGGCAGCAGCCTGCACATGCAGAGATGGACACAGAAAGTAGGGGGTTTTAGTGTGACTCAGAATAGATTGTCACCAGGGTCAGGAAACAAATGGGAACTGAGAACATCATATGCCACATGACAGCTTCAGTATTCAGGGTTGGGTTATTTAAGCCCCTCTTCTCGGGATCATTAAAGAACAAAAGTAAATTTATTCATGCCATTCTGTCTTGCATAGTCTATCACTTTCATATTTAAACAGCGACTTCCATATATGTGTTTGTGTTTACTAGGAACAGAGGTGACTAGCAGAAATCTGATAGTCTTTTTTATTATTAGGGCTTCTTGAAGTTTAAGCTTCTAAATCATATGCAAAAAATATTAAAATAATACTATCAAAGGCTCCATCTTTCGGAGATTCAGTTCATAAATATGCACTTTGATGGAGGAAATGCAGACCCTTTTATGCAGTATGAATGTCATCAAGGAGATATTCTCATGCTAATTATTACAGACAATTCATGGCTGAGCAGCTCTCAGATAATGTAAGAAATGGTGGGGGGCTTATTTCCACATTCTTCTATTCTTCTCCTAAAGCTCCTGTTAACCACTTTTTCACTATCTCTGCTGTTTCATTTGCAACTTGCTATCCCCGGGGAGAGAGAGTTTGTAGTTTGGAAATAGCTGTTGGAGATGGTGCCAATGGCCCTGAGCAGCCCCAGGTGGGAGCTGCAGGGACCTAACCCTGGGCTAGAGCCCCACTTCAGCCCGGCTCAGGGTGCTCAGCCCTTCCCCAGCTGCCCTGGGGGTGCAGGGCTTCCTGCAAGAGCCCCGTGGGTGCTGCTGCCCTGCAAGGGACAGGTGTGTGTCCTGTGTGTCCTGTGTCCACCTCTGCACTCAGCCCAGGTGACAACAGTGACCCGTCTCACCCTACGGGGATCCCACTCTGAGCAGCAGCTGCTGCTAAGAAGATGAAATATCTGTCAGGTTTTGGCATGAGATGGACACAAGGAATGCATAAGCATGGTGAAATCAGAGCGTTAGATTGCGATGACCCAACTTATTTTTGTGACCTTTCCTATTGGCATCTCTACACCATTAATGAGATAACATCCCAGCAGTCTGCAGAGAAACTGGGGAAACCATCAGGCCCTTGCTGAACGCTGAATTTTATGCTTGTAGCAGTACTTGTGAGCATCTCAGGCTGGAAGAGATGGAGAAAATAAACAAGTGAGGGAAAAACAGCTTAAGGCAGAACAAGTTTAATATGGTTTTTTCCTTTTACACCAAGGCGAGGGGGGAGAAGTGTGTGCCAAATTTAAAGTTGACTGCCGACGGCCATTACTTATGTAAGTTTGGCTTGCCAGCCCAGTGCACAAGGCTGACTGACCTTGGCAGCCGTATGTCAGAATTATTCTCCTACAAATCCACTATTCTCTGGCAATTTCTGCAGTGCTCTGAACGCAGGCAGGCTTGTCAGCTTGTAGAGAGAAGCTACTTCCTATTTTTTTCCCCTTTTCTTTCAAGGAGCAAGGAAAAGCTAATGCTGGATTCTGGGGATTTTTTAAGGCACACAGAATTCCCTGTTAAAGCAGGGGGGAATCTTTCAGTTTGCTGTCCTGGGCAGTTGTGGAGCTGGGTAGCCTATGGAAAATGCTGTACAGAAAAGCAAGCATTTGAAGTAGATGCTGGAATAAATGAGTTGAGGTAGTAAAGGGGGAATAAGTGAGGCTGACCACCCTGACAGGACTCTGTTGTTTGCATTTCCTCTGGGTGGGTGCAGACTCAACTGTCCGTGCCATTTTGCTGTCAGTACAGATCCCAAAGAGGACTCAAGGGGGAGAGCTGAAATGTGCATAAGTGTAAACCAGAAAATGCCAGGTTTCCAGGTCAGAGAACTTGCACAGAATTAAAAGAGGAGTGAGGGTGTGGGGGAAGTCCCCTTTTATCTTCAGGAGAGTATCTGCAATAACCAGCAGCTGAACCAGGGATTAATTATAGCAGCACCACATGGAATGATGGTGAGATCAGTCAGGACTTTACCACCCTGAGTGTGAAGCACTACCAAGCTGGTAGAATCCCATTTTTTGGATCAGATCACAGCTGGGTTTCATTTGGGAAACCCGCATCCTAGGACGCAGGTGTCTCCCATAGCCCACGCAGATGACCTGGGCTCGCTGCAGCTGTGCAGAGAAAAGAGTCACCCAGCTGTGCTCCAAATTTGTTTTCTACAGAGATGAATCACGAATCAGAAAATAAGTAGGGTAACCTGAAAAGCTCAGGTGGAGCTTTGTCAGATTGATTTCCAGAGCTTCTTACAAGTGATCTTGGAAAGGTACCTGAGACAGCGTTGGGGTGGCTGTCCCAGCCCTTAGCACGGCAATGCCATGTGAACATTTCCTTCCTGACACCCAGAGGCAGATGGACTGGGGGCCTCCTTGGTCAGGGCTTTCAGCTCTTCCTGCAAACCAGCTCCATTTGCCCCCTCACTCCCTTTAGCCTGAGTACAAATCAGCTGAATCCGTAGTTAAGTCTGGGTCTAAGGCGCTAATACCGAAGTACTTCATTACTCTTTGTGTCTGGGTTATGCTTTGTACATCCAAGTAGAAAATGAAATTCATATGAGTTTGCCCAAGCTTGCTCTTTCCATCTGCTGCCAAGGTCCTTGAGCATGGTGTGGCCAAGTCACACAACAGACATGCAGAGTACAAGAGGATTTGGGGTGTATATATATATATGTAGATATAATTTTAAACAACCTCCCTGTTTAAAGGGAAGGAAAACTTCTTGAGGTTCAAATGTGTGTGATTGCGGGTGTACTCCAGGCGTGCACAAGATTTTTTATTTAAAGCAGGTCAATTTAATTTAAATGTGGATAAAAATATTTCTATTCTATACTTTCATCTTTTCAAAAAAGATGTATTTTAACCACCCCTCTTTCTATGTCCAATAGTGGCTCGAGTATCTAGTTCTATATGGATAAATTTTTAATTTGAAGTGTGATCCTGCTATCACTGCAAGTTCATCCATCCCTTAGGGATCTTAGACATGCCCCTGTGAAGGATCAAGCCTTCCTTTTGTAAGCTAATCTGGCAGGCTGTTAGTCTGACACACTACTGGAGTGGGTACAGCCAGGATATTCAAAGCACAAACACCCTATAACCAGGATGGTCCCATCAGTTTTCTTATCACTTTTGAAGCTTTCATCCCTCAGTCCTTATTTGTCATAAGAAAACCTTTAGCACAGACCATTCCTGAGACACAAATCAGACTTATTTGGTTTTGCTACCCAGGGTTTGGGCTTGGTTTTATTTTTTGGGGTTTTTTCTGCCGGTGGAATGGGCTCTGATTTTGCTTTTTCACCCAGCTATAGTGTGAGTGCCGGGACAAGGTGGCCACACAGGATAGTAAAGGAGAATTTTAGGTCCACATCCTTCCATAGTCTGATCCTTGTCAGCAGGTCCCCAGGGAGAGATTTTCCAGCAGCACTCTGGAGAAGCAAGAGCTTGCTGAGACCTCCCAGTAGAATTAGGGCTGCAGGGCTTGGCCTGACTATCTGAGCAGAAGCAGCTAAGGGAGAGCAAATGTACTTGCTCAAAATCAGAAGTAATTCTCTGCATTTGTGTGACAGGGTGCCACATGAGAGGGTGATACAACCTTCGTTTTAAATTAAAACTTTTTAATTTTCCTTTTTTTAAAAAAAAAAAAAAAGAATTGTGCTTTTCGTTCAGCACTCTATAAGCTTCTACCTCTTTTGTATCTTAATAAAGAAAGCAAAGCTGAGCTGAAGTTTTTAATATATTAAATCAGAAACCTAGACGGGAATGAAAGATAAGAATCCAATAACACCAGAAAGACACACAGAATAGAATCGGTTATAAAAGATTTATGCACCAGGATTAGGAGGTTAAAAAGGCAAAAACTTTAATGTTCACTCATGCAAGAATGTCAAGTCACTGGTCTAAATAAGGAATTTGACAGTAATAAGATTTTAAAAGTGGGTATTTTCAGGTAGTGCTATCTGCTGTAATAAATAGAGGTCATAAAACTTTGATCTAAGTATATTCCTCGGACGTTAGTGGCTAAGGTGGTCACTATCAGAACTTTGAAAATGTGTTTTATAGCCTGTTTTAATAAACAGCTATTAATACAAGGCATATTTATATGCCTTGGTAAGGCTTCCTCGCTTTTCTTATCTGTATCTCTGCAGTCCTCGTTTAATGGCAGACGGTGCCAGTCTTCTGAAGGATTTGCTGCAGGGATAAACCTCATTTACTTTCCACCTAGGGTGAAAAGCATGCAGTTGCCCTGTAAGTTCGACGAGGGAGGAATTGCTAAGTGCTGATGAAGCACACCTGTCCCTGAGTTACTTGGGATGGAACTTTTCATTCAGGATAGCACTTGGGATACGTCAGGAAAGCAGTTATTTAACTCACCAGAAAATGAAGTCTTCTCCCTGCTAGCATACGTTTACATTTATTTTGAATGCTGAAGAGCTGAACAACATCAAGCCCAGCTCTAGACAGGTCAAAAATAGCACTGAGGATCCTGCCCTTCCAACTAAATCTAGTTGCTGAATCAGAAGGTTGGAGATGAGACTAAAAACCACATTAGAGCAAGCAGGGCATGACAGGTACATTAGCCCACCGCTTAAAACTGCTCGTTACTGCTTCTAAAAATGTCAGGTCAGACTATAAATCTAAAGGGAATGACTATATAATTTTCACTTAAGCCTCTCAGAGAAATGGCTGAAGCCTGGTGGTCTCTTTTCAGGAAAAGGTGATGTGAAGCAGCCCCAGGAGCTGCAGCAGCCCCTCGCGTTTCTGCCTCATCCCCTCCCAGCCCGCAGGCGCTGCATCCTCAGCGGCACCGGGCGCTGCCCGGCCCTGCCCGGTGGCAGCGGCTGTGACAGGGACACGGCCGGGGTCGCGCGGGCTCAGCCGGGGAAGGGAGGAGGGCGACAGCGAGCGCTCCGGGGAGGAAAGAGGCGAGGAGCGGAGCGGAGCGGAGCGGAGCGGCCGCACCGCAGCCTTTCCGTGCGCCTGACAAATGAGCTCGCCGGCGCTCTTGCGCGGGGCCGCAGTGACATCTCATGGCTGCGGGCCAGCACTGCAGCGGGCCATGCAGCGGGCCGGCACTGCAGCGGGCCATGCAGTGGGCCAGCACTGCAGCGGGCCGGCACTGCAGCGGGCCATGCAGCGGGCCAGCGCTGCAGCGGCCCGCGGCCGCCGGGGACCCCTGCCGCTCCCGCGCTCTTCCTCCTGCTACTTATTCACACCACGAGTTTTTGGGCTTTTTTTTCTTTTTTTCTTTGTTTGTTTGGTTTTTTTTGGAAGAGCCTCCCGCAGTCCCAAGAGCTCGCTCCCTTCAGCAGAGCGGTGCCTGACACGGTGCCTGTCACCCCGGGAGCGGGGCCGCGGCGCTGCGCAGCATCCCTCCCGCATCCCTCCCGCAGCATCCCCTGCAGCCCGGGTCGGTAACATCCCTCCCTCTCCATCAGCTGTTTACCACTCTAACTCCACCGGAGCACATTTTCTCGCTAGCAGCAGGAAGGAGGCTGAACTGCTGCGCTGACAGGGCTCTAACTAAAACGCTCCTCGCTGGCACGTACGGGGAGTTGAGAGAAAGAGAGACAAAAATACTGATTTCTGTTTGAAAAATGTTCAAAGCTCAAGGTTTTTGGTTTTTTTACAAAAGCTCAGGAAACTCTTCCGAGAGTACAAGCTAGTTAGTCATTAAATTGGTAGTTTATTTCTTTCTGAGAGAGAGAGGGGGGAGAGAGGGGGGAGCACCCGGGGAACACATAGGAGTTGAAAGAGCACTCGTGTTATTCACCATGCAGCCAGGAGCAGAAAATAGAGGCAATTAGAAGGTCAGAGCCGATAAGAAGGCGCTGGCAACCTGCAGAAGCTGTAGAGCCCGTGTTTGTTCTGCTGGTATTTTTACTGCAAACCGTCATTAAAGCTGTGTGACACCACCAGTTCTCACACCACAATTATTTGCATGCAAATTCGACGTCTTCTATGGGAGACAGATTATATCTTCGTTAATTTGGCCCACAGCAAATTGTCACAATTTCCTTAAGAAAACACTGCTTTTGATGAGGAAATTATTGAGTGCCAACTGAGGGGTTTTTTTCTGCGAATTTAGCCCAGACAAGCAGACAGAATCACGCTTTTATTATTTACTTCCATGGTATAATCAGCTTTTCATTGAAGATGACAGCTTTCAGCCAAGAAAGTCCAACGTGGTTTTTTTTTCAGGGAAACAAGACAAACAAGGAAGCAAAAAGTGTTGAGCTTTTTGGGGGCTGAAAAAAGCTGTTGGTTTTGCCCTTCCCTCTGTACATATGCATAAATGTACACACATATATGCACTCCAAGCATTCATGCAGGGAGCTGTGGCCTCACTGAGAGTGAAACCCTGTGCACTCTGCTGCCTCTCTCCTGCCTCTCTCCAGATCCTTTGTGCTCTTTTTTATCAAACCAGACAGCAAGGCATCGATCTCACATGTACACTTTAAGCGGAAGATGGGAAAATATTAATGTTTCTTTGTCTTCATGTTTCAAAGTGGAACCTTTTAAAGAAATGAGTCTTCAGCAAGGAGAAGAGAAATGTTTTTCTTAACTGCATAGCAACAAGCTATATCTGCAATTATTTATATGGAGTATGAAATTCCCTCAGTGCTTCATTATTCAAAGCTATATTTTTACTCGGTTTTGTTTTCACAGATGGCTAAGCTAAGATGCTGTCTTGGGCTTAAATATCTACACAAACTTTGGCAGTCCCCACCAACAAACAAAAATAGATGAAAAAAAAAGCAAAGCAGAAAAATTGCAGTTAAACTTGCAAAGCCCTCCAAAGAGCACAGCAATATTTTTAACTAATTTAAAACTGTGATTATCTACTGAGGAATTTAATGTAATTGTGTCATTGTAACATAGTATTAAAACAGCCTCTATGGGAACCACTGGTTGTCAAATGAAAATTATAAGTGGAATTTTTTTCATTTCTTTTTTATAATACCTGCACAAAAGGCACAGGTTTATAATTTGATTCCAGCACTTGTTCTGAGTGCTTTGCTCAAGTAAAGTTTATTACGATTGCTCAGGAAAAGCAAGTTGAGTACTTGCAACCAAAATGAAGACACTCAGCACTGAGATTCAGCTCCAATGTTTTCTCTCCCCCTTTTCCAGGGTGAAAAGGTGTGGTTTGCTTTGTTGGCAGTTTTGTTTCGCCTTTTGCCTAGTTCCAAAAAGCAGCATCTGTGGGGATGTGCTGGCCTCACGCGGGAGTGCTGAGTGTGGGCTCGTGTTCCCACATCCATCTTCTCTGGGAAATGACTGCTTTCACATCTCACCCAAATTAGACCCCACTCATTCCTCGCTACATTTGCTCCTTACTATGTTAACTTTAAAAGTAACAGCAACTGCCAGGCGTTTCCAAAGAATGATTTTGGTTTTGATGTCACTTTGCATTTGGGGACCAGAATTTAATCGACCTTCCCTCCAGAATAAGTATCACACTCCTGTGTCAACGGCCCTCCCTTGCTTCAGCAGCAATGGGTTCTCCTCGCGCTCTTTACCCTGTTGGGGGTGTTTTGATGACCAATACACAGGGCTGTTTAGGAGCAATGCATAAAAAGGACAGGTTTGCTGCAGCCCAGGGACCCACAGAGATTTCAGAGGGGTGTTATGGGGTCACGGTCATTACTGTCTCTCTAGAGCACCCAGATATTGAGGAGATGTGTTTCATCAGACAAGAGGTTCCTTCCTCATCTGGTCCTGTCACCAATCTTCATTTTTAATGCAATATATTTGAGCTCTGGAAAAAAATCGTCTATTTCTAGCATTGAGATGAACAAGCAGAGTCTCCTGAAGTATGTACCGAGTGTGAGTGTGACAGACACTTCCTGTGGTGTTTGGGTCACTTTGTCTTTGCTGCCTAAAGGTACTGAGAAATCTGCTTTTCCTCTCTGTCTCACTTTCCTGAGCTATAAGATTGGATTAGGGCTCCTTAGAAATCTGCCAAAGGTGTGAAGATGACTTCTGTGTACCAGGCAGTAGAAAATTACCAATTCAAAGCCGTGTTCACCATTTAAAATAAAACACTGGGGTTGCCTTAACTTCCATGAGGGTCTCACAAATGAGTTTCCATCCTGTCTAACACAAGCTCTGTGCAGTGCTGTAGCACTCATCAGTCTGCATGAGAGTGGCTGCCACAATCAGAAACAATTATTCACTCTATTGCTGCTCCAAACACAGAGAATAATGAATACTTTTCACCAGCTTCTGCCACTTTATGTTTTCATATCAACCAGTCAATCAGACTGTATAAAGCAGCATGTGTCTGTTCATTAGGAGGAGAAAAAGTTGATTGGTACCAGAAGATGACTGCAGAGTGATTTAATTGTAGCCCTTTGGCACATCTGTGTTAGATATATTAGGCACTTAGACACTCCACACTGACAGCAACAATGGGAATTATATTGGAATAATATGATTTTTAAAGCTGTACTTACACACACACACACACACACACACACACAAATCCAAAGCCCAAACGAACCTTTTTGATCTCTGTGATTAAGTATTCCAGGTAATTTCACATCATCAGTTAGTCTTTCTTCAAAATCAGACTGAAAGCTGTTGACTCCCCTCTGCAGCACAAGCTAGCTGATCTATAAATAAAGAATATGTTCTCACAAAGAGAGTGTTCCTATTGATTGGTGAGATGTATTGTCACCATTTCATTACCCTTGATCATTATACACTCCTCTCTTGCCAGAATTTTTTATTCGTTGCCAAGTTAGAGACTTGCAAAGTTTGCAAAAACATCCCTGCCTGGTCCCTGGCTGGAGGGATGTTGTCTCCTGGCTGGAAGCAAGGTGCACCTGAGGGAAATTATTGGCAATGAGCCCTCATTTTACTGTTAAAGTCTGTCATCTGAGAGATACCCTGGATTTTCTGTGTTTCTCAGAGTATTTGCACCATTTCTGTCTTCTGGAAGGTGTGAAAGGATAGCTGTAAGAGGACAGTTTTCTGGAAAAATTATGGACTGCAATTTCTTAAGGAATTATAGTCAACAGTCACCTATGACTTCAAGCAGAGAGAAGAAAGGCCAACACTGCTGAGCAAGAATGATTCACGATCTTCGTAATGGCATTTTAGCTATTGAAATGGCAGGGACAGCCCACCTGGGAAGCAGCTGCAGAGTGGCTGCTGTGCCCAGGCCAGGAGCTCAGGGCTGAGGCACGTCCAGAGCAGAGCCCTGCGCAGCGCAGCTCTGGCACCCTGCAGCTCAGCCTTCAGCCAGCACTGGAGCTTGCCAGGCAGCTCCAGCACAGCCCATAGCCTTGGCTGCTCCCACCCTGCTCCTTTCACCAGCCTCTGCACCTTCCTGAAGGACACCGAACCCGTAGGGTCTCCTGAAAGACGGGGGAAGTTCAGGCGTCGTTTCAAGAAGAAACCCCACGTTCCTCTAAGGCCGAAAGTCAAAGAAAGATAATATAGCACTTAAAAAATATACATTTTTAATCCAATTTCAGGATTATTGAAATTCCTGATGAGTTTCCACATTTTCCTTTACTAGCAAAGTTCAAAGCAGGACCAAATTAGGATGCTGGAAACACTCAGGAAAGCACAGGAGGTTTGTCCAGCCACTGTGCTCTAAGAACCTGGGGCACCCCTGGTCCCAGGGCAGAGAGCAGCTCCTTCCACACACGTGCCCAGAGGTACAGAGTGACCAAGAGTGCCCTGGGAAGCCAAGTGGCTGCCTGCCATCCCCAGCACGGGCCACAGTGTCTGGCTGGCTCTGAGTATTGAGCCATCTGTGTTAAAGAGCCAGCAAGCTTTCAACTCCTGTCCTAACAATCCCAAAAGCGTCATTATGGGAAGAGCATGGCTGAGTCTCTTTTATTGTTTCCGTTTCAAATGTATTCTGCACTAAAACATTTTTGTGGGGCTGGAAATTCTTTTCAGAACCTGCTAATTATTTTTACAATCCGCAGTCTGCTCTTACGTTTCTAATTGTGACTATTAATCCTCACTCATCTCCATGTCCTGGATGTGTGCAAGGCAATAAGGCATATTATGCTCAGCAGCACCCTGCCTCTTGACTCATTTGTCAAAAGGATTACTGTACACTCGGTGCTGGATGTGAGGAATTAGCTGCATAAACCTGGCCATTAAAAAAATGTCTGTGTATTACCTGTACAGGGCATTGGAATGTAGACAGTAATTCCCTCCTCAAATATGCAGACGTATCCCGCTGGTTTCGGTCAGATTCATACATGCTGCAAACAATTTGGAAGTGATTTGAATGCAATTTCTCCTTTGTGTCAAGTCAAATGGTGTTATGATCATAATTAATAAGGACTGGACTTGACTTCAGTCTCTTGACTTGTATTTGATTTCCCAAGGAAATTTTTTAATCTATTTTAAAACGTGGTAAGTACAGAACACGCTCTGTTGTTTCCAAAATGTGATGGGGTAGCTACCTGCACACATTACCACCAAAGGTCTGACAGATATTTATAATTACCACTTGTCAGCACAGCCAAGACAAGGCAGCAGCCCTGCTGCTGTGTTCAAAGGCAGGGAAGAGAAGTCAGGCCAGAGCAGTGTCTGTTTCCCTTCAGCTGTGTAGGAATGATGTGCTTTCCAACTCTCTCCCCTAGAAAAGAAATTCCTCTTTTCTGTCTAATGAATGTTGTCTATCCAAGCATCTCTGGACAGCTTTCACTGAGGGTTGTTTGATGGTGAAATCCATTAGTCTCTGCCTTATCCGAATGGCAGCTGGCACTGCCCCTACCCTTACTGCCAGAGACAGCAGCCAGATATTTTCTGCTAGCAAAGTGTGAAGAAGTCTACTTGAGCATTCATCTATACCAAAATTTGGCCCATTATTTTCATGGACAGCCCTCAAGCTGCCTAAAGGTCTGTTCTTTTCTTGGCTTGTGGTTATTCATATTCATCAAACACACTCTACAAGGCGACCACTGGGAGAAAAATGACAGAGAGTCACTTTACTGGTTGTGTCTTGTTAGTCCCAGCTGTATCATGGCCAGGCACAGCCAGAGCCTGTGTGCCTCATCCTTGGTGTGGGGTTGGGGTGCAGAGACTTATCTTAAATCTCACCACAGCCTCTTCTCCAGGCTCTTGCACAAATCCAGCGTCACCTCTCAGTGCTGGCATTTAGTCCCCGAGGCTCACTGAGATGAGCAGGTCAGACTTCTCACACTCATCCCTCCATCACCAGTGGCCTGGTTTCCCCTGGATTTTCCCTTGGACAGCGTGACTTTTCCTTCCTGCTGCCAAGTTCCAGCCTCCTCTGGCAGACGGTGAGGCTTCACCCACCCCTGTGCCCTGTGCATGTATCCTGCTGCTAATCCCGTGTTCAGGGACTCCCAGGCCCTGGTTCAGATTGGGATGCTTCAGTGGTCAGTCTGCTCAACTCATTCCTTTCCCAGCGGTCCTTTCTGGCTGTGTGGCTTCAGGGAATAGTCCCACGAGGTAAGGACTCCTGTGGGAGGAGGCAGAGAGCCACATGCACCGGTTCTCTGGAAATGCCACGATATTTGTACCACTTGAAGTGATTTGTGTCAGTGTGGTATTGTCATGGTTCAACTCAGTTGCACCAGTGCAAAATCTCTTCCCAGACTTTGAAGTTGCTTTAATTGTAGAAGGACAAAACCTTCTCTTCTTCCTTTTCTGGGACAGGCTTTCACAGATGATTACTCTTATCCTGCTAAATCCTGCAGATCCATCAGTCTGAAGATTAGTAGATGTCTCCAGCTAATTGGGGTGACACGTTCTAAGGGGAAACGCTTTATTAGGAGAAGATTTCTGCAGGAGACAAGAAAACAACCATTTCCTGCAGTCAATCAGCCCTTGCAAGAGGAGCATGCATTTTCCCCATCGCCTGCTGACACGCAGGAGGCACCAGGCAGAGGCTGTCATGGAGCTGCCTGACGAAGATGACTCGACTGGAATCTGGAATCCAGGCCGGCTTTGCAGAGCTGCTTCTCTGCTCTGCATCTGCTTCCCTGTCTCACCCTAGCCATTTAGCTGCTTGTTTTCTGTTTCAAAAGGTGGCGTTTATTCTAATTCCTCGTTCGCGCTCACTCCATTAAGCCTCCACTTTCCACCATCAGCTGCTGAAGCACTCGGCTGCGCTGCTGAGCGAGCCCCGGCGGATGGCGTGTGCTGGAGCAGGCTGTGCCCTTATTTATCACTTTGTTGACGCTGCACTGATAAAGCTTATCTCCTCTGGTGCGGGGGGGGGCCTCTAAAACAAAATGAATTTTTTAGTGTGTAAAGATAGTGCTGTTCCAAGAAAAAGGAATGGAGGTGGCTTTTGCCTGGCGTGGTGTGTGGCCTCAGCCTGGGGCCAGCACTGGGGGAAAGCTGCTGAAGTGTGTCAGAAACAGAGCCTTATGCTCTCTCATATTCATTTATTTTTCATTCCGGAGTTTTCAGCAAGCGTGCCAAGCAAGCTGGAGCAGAAGAGCACTTATCTGTGTGGGGAATGGGAAATGCATTTCTGGAGCGATGGGAGAGAAAGGTGATTTCTGCAAGAAGTTGTGACAAGTTAAATACAAACTAGAAAATCCATGAAAAATTAGACAAAAATAATAGTTTACTGCTTGTCCCACCCCCCAAAAGAAAAAAAAAGAGCGAAAAACTACTTAACACAGGTGAGCCAGGTATAGATTCACTTGTGAACTGACTCCTCAAAGTGATGCTTCCTTAGAAAACAGGCAAAGCCCAAACAAGAAAATACACAGACCTTTGGGCAAGTTAGGTGCAGAGAGGAGGGGAACCAGGTGCAAAAGATGAATATATGAACAATGAGGGCTGACAGGCTATAAAGGAGAGTTCCATAGGCTAGTGAGGACTGGTAGAGGAGAAGAGGGAGACTTTGGGCTGGCAGTTCAGGCTGGCATAGCTCTCCCTTCTCCCTGACTGAAGGTATCTTCCTTTTCCTGTGAGTTTCATATTTATAGCTTAGTAGTGGCCTAAACCTTAAGTGTTTAGAAGATTAATTTTTCTCTCTCTGTTTTTTCCTGGGTTTGGATGCTGTTCTTCTCATGTTCACGAACCAACTGAGTGACTGGGGTAACCTTTCTTCCTTTAGAAAAGAGTTGAAACCCCACAATACTCTTTTAAGTGTTGTTTATCAAGGGCAGTAGTGCTTTCTATCTTTGTTTAAGACTTTCTGGGCTCAAGGCTTTAGGCATCCTCTGAATCCAAAGAGCAGAAGAATCTCTAACTTGGGAAGATACAAGAGTTTTCATGTTCTTGAAATATTTAAGGTAGATTGATGTCCTACAAAATTATTATTTTAGGGGAGTTGTAAAGTTTAAGGTTACTCTCAGCTTTTCCTTCATTTAAGGATAAGGTTCTCAGTGTGGACAGTAATTCCGAAACCCTTCTGGGAGCAAGACTTGAGCAAGAGTGCTGAGGCAGAACTGGAGTGCAGAGAGAGACTTCTCTGTTTTCCCTAAGCTTTAATAGCTGGATTCAGTGAAATAAGAAAGTTGCAGCTTTAGAGCCAGATATTTAGGAGAAACAAAATGAAACCTCTTAGTCTGAGCTAGTCAAGGGTTTCACAGCTTTTTGTTTAACATACAGCTGCACGGGCTGGTAGGAGCAGAAACCTATGAATCGTAATTGAAGAAAAATCCTCTTTCCAGGGCTAGGTTTGAAGATTTTTAGTCTCTGCTTAATATGTAAAATCCTAAGTGGTGCATCTGTTCAGAAAGTGAAACAAAAAACTGCAGACAGAGGCCATGTTATAACTGATTTTGTCATTATTATTTTTTAAGTGTCACATTTACATCTAAACAGGAGCAGCATCATAACTTTTTTTTTCCTGTTCACATTTTAGCTGTACTGAGGCAAGTGGGTGCTCAGGAAGCAGTCATATTAAATTTTTATATGGCCTCTAGGAGAGCTAGGAATTTGTTCACTGTCTTGTCAGGGAGGAAGAAAATGTTGTAACTTTGCAACTGATTAAATTGATCAGATGAAATATTAAGAATGAGTAATGTGAGTTTTTCAAACTGTTCTTGATTGGCCAGTGGCTATCTCAGGTTCTTCAGTGTAGGTCAAGTATTAAAGGGGAATAAAAAATATTCAGTTGATCAAGACTTAAGACTAATGGACCAGTGCTCTGCTGGCATCCTGCTCCCACACCTAGAAATTTCTGAAACGAAGTTGAGATTTTCTCATTCTACTCTTGGCTAGACAAAGATTGGCAGACAGATCATGTCTCCCTACTTATGGGATAGAAATGAGTCACAGGGGAAAGTTTTGGAGTCATTGTTCAAATTAGAAAAAACCCAACATGTCACTTCCTGAAACTGCCTTAGTTTTCCCCCTTTGTGGGGAAAGGCTTTAATAATACCAATGTGTTCAAGAAACTTCCTATTTATGTATTTCTCAAATATAACAGAGTAATATCTCTTTGGGGAGAGGGGATTATGCTTCTCAAAGTCAATGTTTTTCTCTTTGCTTTATTTTTCATTTCTGTGTAGATGGTCTCAATTGTATTTTGAAATACGCCAAACCAAAATCTTTTTTCCAAGCTTTTCCCCCTTTCCTGGCTTTTGCTGAAGAAGTATAAAAACAAATCAAAAGCCAGAATTTGAGGTACTTAGGCTGTAATAAGCATCACTCCTTTCCTCTGTCTCAGTCTTACACTTGCTGCAAAAGTGTTGCTGAGTGATCTAAGTTGTAGGACACTTTCTGTAAGATAAGAGCCAGAGAAGAATCAAAATCGTGAGATAAGAGCTAGATGTATTGCCAAGTACATTTTCCCTGAGATATGGAATAAGTTGGCAGATGAGGACCTTTGGGATGGCCATGCAGAGTTCAGAAAAGCAGCATCACATCCCAGTGCGCCATGCCTGCACTGTGGATGGGATTTGTGTTGAGTCTCAAATTATTCTACTGAGTATATTTCTTTCTTCCCTCAAAAGTAATATGACATTTGTAAAATATCTTTTTGTGTCTCAAAAGCTATTGTGGATACCTCGAGAATATTTTGTGTTTAAATGCAACAACTTTCGGGGTCTATATGGGTAGCTTAAGAGGAAGCAAATAGGAAGCAATTTAATTTGCAATTTCAATTCATGTTGTGGAAAAGCTAGATGTTTATTCCAGCTGATATGAAAGTGAGGAGCAGCAGAAGCCAACAGAACAAAAAAAATATTTTCCACTCTTTGAAGCCTGTTGCCACACCAAGTTTGAACATCCGTCTTGTAATGATGCTTTGTACTTTGAAGTAGGACAAAGTCCACAGCCACTAGTTGTGATTTCTGACAGTGAAAAGCTAAAAGATTGACGTTTGGTAGGTGGTGGGTCTTTGTAAGCCAAAAAATTCAAGCCAAAAATCACTGCTTAGCTGAAGTAACCTTGGAAATGCTAGAAATGCTTTCAGCAACAGCACTGGAAAAGTGGATTTGACAACTCTTTTACAATTAGTAAAAAAATAAAAAGATGGCAAGAGAAGTCCCTGCGCTTTTTGGAACAGTTATGGGAGGCTTGTGTGCAGTTTTGCCATATGGTTTCTTCTGCCTTTCCAAAAAAAAAAAAAAATAGGCTTGTTCCCAGAACAAGGTACCATTGCAACGATTTTAAGTGACTGGTCTAAAAATGTGGAACATGCAACTCACAGCTTTATAAATCAAAAGTCTCACAGGCACATCTAAACTCCATTATACTGAAATGGAGTTGGGAACGAAAGTGAATCATAGTAGCACCTCTGAGTCAGAAAAATATAAATGACTGTTGCAGGATTAAGTTTTTTTATAAAGTAAATTAAGTTAACAATAGTTTATTCTCTTCTCTTAATGTTGCTAAGCCTCTTAGAAGCTTTTTCTTCTGAAGAAACCAAATGTTCAGTTTTATTAAAGGGGACTTCAAATTCTGTATTCTATCAGTAGGGATATTAGGTTTTGTAATGTTTTGCCAATTGTTTCATTATGTATTTATACAAGTCACATATTTTAATTTCTGAACATCCTTTATCTGTTGCTGCATGGGAGAGTTTATCTGAAGCTGGGAGGATACAAAAACGTAGCTTTTTGCAATGAAGAAAAATATGTGTAATTCCTTTCAAAGACAATAAAGTACTAGGAGGTAATTTTTTCAGGGAATCAGTATGTAGAAGTAGTGCTTTTGGCATTCCTTCTTTGTCCTGCAAAAAAGCACTTGCGTGACTTGGTGCAGAGCAAGTCGTGTAGTGCTGTGATTATGTGCAGTTAAAGGGGTTTTTGCCTGACACCAGGTTGCTGTTTTTAATGCAGCCAGGTCTGAGCGAGACCAAAATTCCTGACTCCCTTCAGTCTGAGTTAAATTGGTGAAATCATCTTGATTAGATGATCTTATGGGTGTCAGCACAAGTGGCAGGGACTGTTCAGGTTCTGATAACATCCTTTGCTAGGCTGCGCTTGCCTTCACCAACTTTTGTCTTCTGTGCTGGACCACTTAAAGGCAATTATGTTCTATAGAAACAACAAAGATCATATTTCATAGAGCAGAGGCAGAAAACTCCTACAAAAAAATCAGGCCTTTAAAATCACATTAGAAAGACTCCACCAGTCTTTGCTTAGTATCGCTTCTGTCAATGTGTCTATTACTGAACCACGCACAAAACGGGCATCCTTCATCTTTTATGTCTTTCAGTGATGTCATTAGCATTTTAATGATTTGCCATGTTCTCTGTTCTGTCTTAATTTGGTCATTAGTGTGCTGTTGGAAGTAAAGCTTTGGAATAATCCCTTTTTCGTCTTTTAATTTTTTACTGTGTTTGCATTCAGCAGAGAGCTGGGAACAGAAGGCAGCCCGGTGTTTCTCTTGCTGCCACTCAGGTACCCACTGCTGCCCTTGACACGAGAAACTTGCTCGTGCTCTGACTTAAAGATGGGACGTGAGTGTGTTCAGAGGGACACAAGGACAGGGCTGTTTGTTCCCCTGGCACAGGGAATGACCTCTTTCCTTGCTGCAGAGTTTGAGCAGGCACACGTCTGAGCAGGGAGGGCAGAGAGGAGAGACCCTGCTGCACAGCAGCTGCGAGGATGCTTTGGGATGCAGCACAGAGCCCAGCGCTGCTCTCTGCACTGCCTTTTATATCCAAACTTCCCAAAGGTACAGGGATCATTTCCCTGGGAAAAAGAATGGACCCGTAAAAGCAATGATGCAGGTGGCTCCCCCTGGTAACTCCTCAGGGTGCCTGTGGGATCAAGATTTCTGCTTGGCCAGCTGGGATCACCTCTGCTAGTTTAAGCTGTTATACAGAACACATGCCTGTCATCTGGAAAGGGACAGGGGATCACCAGCCCTCTTAACTGGGCTTGCAGAAGGAAAACCACAGAGGCTCGGGCTCCACAAACAACGTGGGAGCTTTTTGCTGTTACTGCAACAAACATCATCAACTGCTGCCTCACTTGTGCAGCAGATGGGTTGTACTTTGATAAAATGACAAGTGGTTTCCAGCTTACTGTGAAATTCCAGCAACTAGGAGGGGCCCAAGTGCCTCAGAGTGAAGTAGAAATTGAAGGACTGAGAGGATGAGTCCTTCTGTTTTCCAGTCTGAACAGAGATACCAAAAAATTCCTACTACACTGAAACAATTGATGAAAGCAGGATGGCAGGTAAAAGCCCTAAAACTAATTTGTAAGCAGCTGAAAATGGGTGACTGATGTCTGAGGTTGACACTCAGCAGAACTGGAGGAAGGATGTCAAGGAAATGATTGCAAGTTGTAGGATGTAGGTCAGAGAAGAGGTACAGGAGATTGTTGGAGAAGGGCGCAGAGCTAACATACAGAAATTACAGTGATTGCTTTTTCTTTTATGCATCAGCCAATGCATGCCTCTCTTTTTAAATTAAAATAGATGAAAAGCTAATCTATGGGAAATTATCTGCATTGAGAAAGTGAACAAGGGAAACAATATCTTCATGAATCTGAGAGAAATGGGGAAGCCCATTAGCTTGTCTCTATGACATTGTTAAGCTTTTTTCTATTACATTTCTTTGTGTAATAGCTGTTCTTTTTGAACACAATGGCATTTTTCATCTAATCTGATGATGACTCAAAGCATTTATGCATCCTGCTTATAATATGAACTACTGCTCTTTCACCACAGGGTTCACATTTAAGATTAGACTGCTGTGATTTTCACTGCTGCTCTGGTTGAAGGTCATTTACTTTAGGAAATGGAGAGGGCAGTTGCCAAAAGGTAATCTCCTTTCATTTTACCTGGCAGTTGCCTGTCAAGTTCAAATGATGGCATTAAAAAAACCACTGTTACATCCTGTCTATAGTCTAGCTTAACAAAAGAAAAAAATAAAAAATATATGTAGCAGAGACACAATGCAACAGTTTCTCAGTAAATTTGAATCTCAGCTTTTCCAGAATGTTTGCTTTGCTGACGTGGTCTTGCAGAACAGGTCTGACTGAGTGCTTGGTTTAAATGCAGTGTCCAATTTGTAACCCCATGTAATGATCATGGGATTTATGATATGTTGGGTCGCATTATGTCATAATAATGCTCATAGCAATTATGCTTTCTTTTGCTTTTTCCCCCTCAAACCCACAAATTCTTGATATAATTTCAGAATGAAACTAATTTTTCCAAGTTCATCTCACTCTGAGTAGTGGAATTGTGATTAAAAAAGCTGAAAACATCAGCTCATCAACTCAGTCATTGTATAAATTCACCAGAGCTTAGATCCTCTAGTTCAAAGAACAACAACAATGTTTCAGGTCATCTTAATAATTTCCATACATTACATTCAAATACATGTGAACATTCTGTTTCTCTTTAAGCAAAATGGAGAAGTCAAACTCATCATCAGTCACTACAAGCTGCAGCTGAAAATGTCACAAGTGAAAAATTTAAAGGTCGGATTGCTTTCTGAAAGGCAAAATACCTGAGCAGTCCTATGTTCAGTGCCTCGACCTGCTTTCCTCTGTGTAGCAGCATCCAGACCACAGGCAGCGCTGTTACATTCAGTCTGTCTGTCCTGTGTGTTTGTTTCACCAGAGCACCGCTAAGGGAAGGGAAGTGCGACCTCCCCTCCCAAACACTGTCCTTACAGAGCCCGTAATCTCGAGCGACATCAACCCCGCACACACGGCGTGAAGCAGAGAAGGCTCAAACACTCCCACTTTGCCATCAGGCATTTCCAAACGTCCTCCCCGCTATCTTTGCTGGGCGTATTTTAGGAAAAGGCTGGGAGCATGAAATGGAGCTTGGTGAGAAGGGGCCAGCATATGGCCCTCTCTGCCGGAGCCCGCTCGGAGAGCGGCACGAACGTGGCATAGAGGGGAGGCGGCGTTCGCCCCTTTCCCTGCGTGGACGTGGGGGCACAGCGGGTGACAATTGCAAGGGACAAAGGCATCCAGGGGCCTCTCTGCCTTGAGGGCAGTAAGAACTGGGGATGCTGAACCTCCCTTTGAGGAGCTGAATAGCGAGCTCAAATTGGGTAGGAATTTCCGTGCACTGCCTAGCATTTGAGCTTCAGCAGAAGGCACCTGGGAGCTTGGTTCTGCGTGGTTTCAGATTCGTTGTAGCTGCAAAAGGACACGGTGCTTATCCCAAGGCCTTGCATTTCCCTGGATTGCAGGGCTAAGCAGGACAGCCGGCTTTTGGCTTGCAAGCAAAACCTTCCCTCCTGCTGCTTAGCAGTTAAAAGCCAGCATTAGAGCTGCAGTAAAAATCCAGTTTATGATTTTGACAGATTTTCTTGTTGCTTTCTAAAGAATCTTTCCTGTTGTTTTTTAGCTTTTTACTCTGTGAAGGCTTAAAAATCATCACTGTGATAAACCAATGTCAGTAACAAATGCACATATCCGTGAAAAATTGTTTAAAGGTGGTCTTCAATGGATATAAAGAGCTACTAAACTGCTTTTGCATGTATAAACCTTAGGGAATGTGGTACCTCATGTTCAGGGCCTCTGCTTATGAAGTGAAAACTTTTGCCTAATTAAGGATTTGGAGAAAAACTGATTTATCTCCAAGAATTGGGACATGAAAGACCCTTTTACTTTATCAAATGTGTTCTTTCCAGGTGATTGTGGAGACTCCAAGAAACACAACTCTTACCCTATTTTGCATGGTAACAAACATTTATAAACACCCTCTTCTCTTGCTTTATCCTCAAGAAGCTGAGTTTAGGCTTTTCTCCAAATCTGAAAGAGAAGCTAAATGTGTCCACCGGCTTCTGTCACCCTTGTTCTCTCACGTGTTTCAACTTCCAGAGAGTGCAGGGTGACTGCAGATGAATTGTTTTCTATGAGAGCATTTTCTAAAGCCTTCGTGTTCATCTGATTTAAGGAAAACAGGTACAGTTCAGAAACGTGGCTTCTAGCCGCACATTTTCACTTAGGGAATAAACAAGGGAGAAACCTTTGAGATGCATGATGGTCTGGTTTCTTTTTTTTTCCATCTGCTGGGAAGCCTCTAGCATGGCCTTACTGATGCCCCTCCCATGTGACTAGTAATGATTGTTTTGTGGATAAATACAGAATAAAACGACCTTGATATACCTGGATAGAAATAAAAGAAGCTATCTGAATGTAAAATATTTATATTCATCAGAAAACTATCTGACACTGTTTATATAACTTATTTACCAAGTGTGGATAGTTAGAAACAGCCTCTGGAGGTTTGAGGAAGAACAGAGAAAATTCCTGACAAATACTTGAAGTAAAATTTTGATAGCCACTGTTTTAATTTAAATTTAAAAGTAGAAACACAAAGACCTCTCTGAAACAGGATTTCAACTTTGATTTTTAGTCCTGATAAAAAATAAAAGAAGTTTTTGAATAGCAAAATGCAATCTCCAGCTGATTTTATTAATAATTTCCCTCAATTTTTCAAAACAAAGATCATCAATTTGATACAAACAAATTTGACAAAGTCACCAAAAGGTGATTAGCAGACCTTGTTTAATTTAGTCAAGTCGTGCTTAATTGACAATTCCCTGCAAGTGTTGCACTGTTATTTTGGCAATCCACACAGCATTCCCCTTCATTGTCTTTGGCCACCATGCACATGAAATAACTTAAAACTCTAGAGAAACGATGGGGCATTGTTTTGTTTTGTTTTATTTGAGTTGAGTAGTTAACTGGAGCTGAGTACTGGAAGGGTTGGGAAACCTTGCTGTCCCAAGGCTTGAGCAGATATGTTTTAGAAGAGCATTTTCCAGGGGTAGTACTTGCTCCGTGGTGTCACCCTCAGAGGAAGCAGGAGGTTCCTGAAGCTTTCCCTGCCTTTCCCTTCTCCCCTTCTGCACTGTATGCTCTATACTATATCTAAAATAGTATTTCCTGTGAGGTAAAATTTGAAAGCAGTCACCATCAGTCAATGAAATATTTTCTTTGCATCAATATCCATTCTTGAACCAAAATTTACATCTGCAGAAAAGGTAATTTATCTTATTTTTTTCATTCTGTATTTCTTCAGGGTCTGAAATGAAAGTCAATACATTATTTTTATTGCAGCTGAGGCACAATAACAGAAACCAAGGTGAGAAAAAAGCCCTGCAAAGTTGCACGTACACCTCTAGTAGACACTACCCAGCAATGAGAACCTTTAGAATCTTCCATTTAATTAAGAGTTCAGTCAGGCAGTCAGGGCTGCACCACCCAGGTGCCTTTTGGTGTGAGCTGACGTGGGAGACCTCCTGCAGCAGGGATCCTGAAGCCCTCCCTTCCCTGAAAAGCATTCATCCAGATAAACCCTGGCAGAAATGCACAACCTCAATGTAAATCCCAAGTCCATGAGGTATTTGCTTCCACAGACCCTTTGCTCCTGCACTACAGCATTTGCAAGGGTAGATATGCCTGTATCTCTTAAGGACAGAAAAAATGGTCCTTGCCAGCATATTGTTTGTTGCCTGGCAATTATCTGCATAGTTCTGTGATGAAAGACCACATTTCCAGCATTGATTCCTTTTATGACCTTGCCAGAAAGCATTTATCCCACTTTAAATTCTGGCTATCAGCTGTACATTGTAATAGTCTTGTAGAACATTGTATTATTTTTTGTAAGCCATTGGTAAACAGACCTGAGTTCATTACTCTGTGTATCTAAGCAGGTATTTTACCCTGCTTAAATCGCAGCTAAAATTGCCTCTTTACATCTGGATATTTACATAGGTGTTGCTGGCAATTGTTGCAAATTCAAAGACCTTTAGTCCTAAAAGCGCAATCAGCAAACAAAATTAGAAAAACTTGACACCACAATAAATCAGAGCAGCAGCAAAATTGTAAAAATCATTCGTAATGACATATTTTGTTGCTGTTCTTGTTTGCTAGATTAGATTTCTGTTAAAGGTAATTGAAGAAAAAATTGTTCTGGTTAGAGGGATAAAATACATTAAAATGAAATGAGCTTCTTAAAGCCTAAGCAGGGTCCAAGATATCATATCAAGGAGTGAAAATGCATTGGACAAGCACGGCAGTTATTTTGGTTGGCCATAAAGCAGTTGCAGCCCAGCCTTTCTGTCCCAGCCCAGGCAAGGTCCTTTGGGTCACGGCTGTGGCGTTTGGGGAAATTGGGAGCACAGGATCCGTTTGCTGCTCTCCATCCGGAGCCCAGAGCTCCCCACGTGGAGCATCCTCACGGCATCCTCCATCACGGCATCCTCCATCACGGCATCCTCCATCACGGCATCCTCCATCACGGCATCCTCCATCACGACATCCTCCATCACGGCATCCTCCATCACAGCATTTGGTGCCCCGGGGGCAGGTACGGGTCAGAGCATCCCAGATCTGGGGATCCGCCCTTGGCTGCTGGGCCTGGACTGGGATTCTGCCGGGACTTGAAGTTCAGGCTTTCAGTTTATAGCTTTTCATTTAAAGGAACATAAAGCTGAACAGCTTTTCTTCTGGGCAGCCTCTTTCAAACACTAAATAAATACAAATAGGTAGAAAAATAATTTCTCAGAAAACAATTATTAAACAACTACAAATACCAGTAATTTTCAAAAGGGAAGCTCTGAGCCTACAAAACCCACTTTCTACACTGGTTTCAAAACATAATACCTTTCAAAATATGATTAGCAATTTCTCCTGTAAGAATTTGGAAGTAGCATATGCTTTGTTTTATTAATTTATTAATTAGTGCATATTCTGCTGTTACACCCCACTACCCCTGTTTTTAGGGAGTTTTTAAACTTCTTTTCACTTCTGTCTGCCCTTCCTCACTCACTTCCTTTTCTCCCCACAAAAGCTCAGTCATCAAGGCTGAGAGTCTGGGGCTTGTGGGAGTTTTTTAAAGAAAAATAAAAAGAGAAAGGAACAATCAAAATCCAGTCATGGATGGCAGTTCCTTCTACAACCAGTATGGGGGAAGAAGCAATAACATTTTTTTAAAGCATCTTTACACATCTATAGAAAAGCACTTAGGATTTTTTCTTTCTTTTTTATTGTTTACTAAATCAAAGCAAATGCATCTGAGGCTTATAGTGATGATAGCAAAAATTACAAAGACCTTTCATATGCAAAAAGACATTTTTGTATGACTGAAGATTCAAAATGCATTATGCCAATCTTGTATTCAAAGACCAGCTTTGCAGAGTTTAAGTTCTATTATGTGTTTTTCTGGAGGATTTTTTTTCTTGGATATTTTGTCTTTTTTCCCTCCTTTTCATGAGGTTTGTATTATTAGTACTTTGTAACATTTTCACAGGGTCTTTCCTTTGAACCCTGCACATGAAATGAATGAAGAATCTGGTTTTGCTTTATGAATCAGCCTCTTTAACATGTCCTCTGGCTCTGGAAATATCCCCAGAATTCAGAAGGCTATCAAACAAATCTTCATCAGCACTTTAGTGCTGTCTGCATGCTGCAGCACACAGCTTTGATATTTGAAAGATCTTTGTATTTCACTCTTATGTATCTTGAAGGGATGTGTTATCTCAGTGTCAGGGGATTTGGAAGAGGAGGGTGAAACACTCACAAGAGCTATAACCACAAAATATTTTTATGATTGAATACCACGTTTTTAATGATAATTGTCAGCCACTCCTGGTTCAAGGTTGCTCTGTTTTGCTGTTGCTGTGAGGGACGTTATCTGACTGTAGTGATCCATCAGCTGCTCAAGACTTTCAGAGAAATAACTGCTGTCAGGTTTCCTGGCTCCTGCACTCATATCCATTAACTAACTCTTCTCAGAAAATCTGAATTCTTTGACCCATCTCCTTCCTGGTTGTGTTGTGGGTTTGTACCTACCTGGTAATTACACTGGGCACTTTCTACATTCTGGGTGCAATCTTAGGTCTCACGACTTCCACGGCATCACAATTTCCAGGTTTTTTGCCCATTTTTCTGCCGTGGTGCCCCATTTTCATTTTTGTTGAATTAAATGGTATTTACTGCTTCCTTGCAACTGTGAAACTCCCCTCTCCTTCCAACACAGCAATAACAAGTCTGGGTGTGTGTCCCGTTCTGTGACAGCCTCTGGGACCACCACAAGAAGCAAACCACAGGCAATTAATGATTTAGTCTCTCAGACATTTGCAGACTCTCTTTGGCCTAAGGCAGCCGAGAGCAACTTAGCTCTCAGCTACTGCAAATTACCTGGAGCAGAACAAGCTGGCTCACTCAGAAATAAAAATGTGGTGGGTGTAAGCAGCTGGGTGAAGAAATGGCAACTGCAGCCCCTAACCCATGCATGTGTTAGCAAGCATGAGAGCAGCAAATAGCCAGCATGGGGCTAAAAGTCATTGGTTTTGAAATGAATCCAATTCAAAAAGGTTAAGGCCACATATCCTCTTGGCACTGCCAAAAACAGCAGCTACCAAAATGGAAATCAAGAAGGATGTGTCCCGGGAGCTCTTGAGTTTACAAGTTACAGCTATATTTTAAATTGAGGGCAACAGGGATCAGTCACCTATTTAGAAGTGTTTGTGCCTTTTAACTACCAGCAGTTTCTGTGCTAAATGAGAAAGATACAATTACAAGAGCTCATGAAGCAGTTTTTTTCTCTGGATGGCATATTTGGATACATACAAATGAGAGGTAGCCTACGGCATTCAAGCATCTCTGAGTCCTTTTCATAAACAATTCCAAAACTGTCCTGCAAGGCAATATCTATCTACCTTGCTGACAGATTCAGAACAAATTGTGCTATATGAGCTTTAATTTTTTTAATAGACTAAAAAAAATTGCACAGCTCTGCAGATGTGCCAGCCACTTGGCTCACTGTACTCAAACATGGCGGAGAAGCTCTAAGTGCGTTTTGAGTCTACAGGACGTCAGTTCAGCTGGCTTGACTACTTTTTGTGCAACAAGTCTGTTGGAAAAGGCATTCACTAGAGGAAAATGGTGGTGCTGATGCTAATATTAATAATAATACTTAGCACTTCAATTGCATTTTGTATTTTCAAAGTGCTGTACAAATGCTAATTAATTAGGCTCTGAAGCTGAATGCCAAATAGAGAAAAAGTCTTGTGTTGCTGCTTGTAGAACAAGTTATCTTGATTATTGCACTTTTAGTGTTTTCCTTGGGAAAGCACAAGTAATCCGAGGGACAATTCAATTGCACAGAGCACAGCAGGGACTGGAGGGGGGACAATGCAACAAAAATCCAAGGATGTGCTGATCCCAAAGCTGGGATAACCTCTTGCGGCTTTAATGTTTGGAATGAAGGAAGGTGTCTTCATTCCAGGATTAGGCTTTTACTTAAGTAGCAGAAGTGGAGCAATATATTTCCCATTCTGCACAAAATCTGAGTTTTTGTTGGTTTTTTCTCTAATTTCCCCCTAAATTACCACTTTTACAAGCCTTCTGTCATTCCTCAAATGCAAAACGCATCTTCAATACCCCGCTATTAAACCCAAACAACTTTACAACTGCTCTGAGAGGTCTCTGTGGAGCTGCCTTGTAGTCTGGCCAACAAATCAAGCCCTTTTTGAAAGCAGAGTCAGTGGCCAAGAGTATTGTCAGCCCAGAGGAGCAGGGAGGCTCAGCTCACAGCCAGAGGCTGACGGGGCAGGATGGGAGGGGAGGGAAGCTGCGTCTGCCAAATCCCCATCTCGGGACGCCCCATGTTGGCTGAAGCAGGAAGGACACGTGGCTTTCAGGACGGGGCGGTCTGGTGTTACTGCTCCTCAGGAACAAAGGCGTGCGAGAGTTAGACTGGCTTTCTTATCTGTTGTTCATTTTATTCGTCTCTTCCATACTGACCAACTTTGTCAAAAGCTGGTTTGCAGGTATTTTTCTCAGAAATTGTTTTTTTCTCTGAAGAATATGAGAGAATTTGTACAAGTGAGCTCTGAGTTGTTAGGGAGAAAAGCAAATCAGTTCCAGCATCTCCTGGGTACCAGCAAGTGCTGAAGCATTCCCTGGAGCCCAAACTGCAGTTCTTTGTGTTTCCTTTGCCAGAACAACCTTCTGAACCAAACGGGCTTCGAGATCATCAATAAATTACCCTGGTTTAGGTTAGGGAGCTGCTTCTAAAGATGCTCTGCTGACAATTTGTCTGTATGAAAGAGCATCCTGAGGTGGTTGCACAGGCTGTGTTTTCCCATTCTCCCATACTATGTCATCCTTATGCACATCCACACCATAGGGAGACTGTGGAAAGGAATCAGGCTATTTAGGAAAATTTATTCACATTTGAAAGGTGCTTTAAAAGCTTTCATAATCAATACAGAGATAGAAATAAAGGTAAAATAGTAGTCCTTCATTTTCCTTCTCTCCCAAAGTTGCTGAAATATTTGTAATTGCTTTTGAAAGAAACAGGCTTTTATCCTGAAAATGCCCTGAAACTGCTATACCATGTTGCTGTCTCAAAAAGACAGAAATAGGCTACTGTTTTGGAATCATCAGGTCAGGAATTTTCTTTGCCTGTACTGATTTTAATATTTTTTTTCAAATTTTTTCACTGTAAGTACTATGATGAAGCAGTGCCTAATTTTTGGTCTGCCTGTCAGGCCTTTGTTAAACAATTCATTTTTGCTTTGATGAAAGCAGTGTGCTTGGCATCTTATTTTCAAATTGCTTCTTGAAATTGTCTTGTTTCCTCATAATACAAAGAAATCACTGTTATATTTTTGTGCAATTTGCATATGACCATCTCCATTCCTCTATTGAAACACAAATTCCAGGTGCTTTTATAACTTTGTTGATGGTATGTTGTGATGATCATTTCTCATATAATACTTCTGAAAAAGTATATACATTAATACACTGAGTTTTCCCAGACTCCTTTTGAGAGGCAGGAGATTAAGTGGTAAAATTGCTGGAATTAGTTTTTGTGAACCAATTTTACCCAGCCAGTTTATTTCATTTTGTGGTTGGAAAATCCTTTTGAAGCTGACTGTGGTTTCTGCATTGGAATACTTTCCTCATATGTTGCTCCCTAAAATTACTGGCCCCACAGCTCAGACGGTCAGGAATTTGGGTGTCTCCTGGTTTACACAGACTAATGCACAGAGTAGGATTGCCCGTAGATGTCTCAGGAGTTGTTTTTAGGAGACCATTCAACTGTAGCCAGGGAAATAGGAGAGCGGTGATGCTTGGAATCACTGAATTATCTCAGCAAGAGCATCTCCCCAAGCACCAGAGTGTTGAGGAACTCATGGACCAAATATTTAAAACTAAAAACCAAGGGACACATGGAATGGCAGATATTTAGCAGCACTGTTGAATTCCCTTTTTATCTTGAAAATACCATGTTAGCAGTTTTTAAACCCATGGTGTTGGGCACCACAGCCTGTCATAGTGCCCCAGGCAGCAGTGGGTTGGGAGGATTCACAGTTCCTTTCTGCTCCTCAGTGCACTCTGCCAGGCAATTCCCTCCATGGCAGGAGGCAAAAATGCTCCCAAATCAAAATCTAATTGAAAAGTTATGAAAGGTATTACAGAACTCCCCAGCTCTATGGAGGGAAGGGTGGCTGAGTACTAATCAATTCAGAATATATTTCTTTTGGGACCAGCACTTACTGGTAGGCAATTATTCTTTATAAGATAGACATCATAATGGATTCTGCTTCCCAAGAACAAAGGCTCAAATTATATTTCCAAGAACAGCACACACCAAAATGGGCATCACATTTTCCCAGTGAAGATGGGTATGCTTTGATTGTATTAGTGCTGCTGGACCAATTAGGTGAAGCCGCTTATTTGCAATTAGGATTTCTGGGCAGTAACTCTATTAATACTCACAGGCAGTAGCTCGTGTGCCAGAGCCATTTATTTACATGCTTGTAACGGACAGCCAGAGGTGCCCCTGCCCTCCCAGTAACATCACTCATGGTGGTGCTAGGATCTCCTAACACACTTACCAAGCATTAAAAGTAATCTAATTTTTTATTGCTCGGTGCAGAGTGCAGGAGTCTGCATGTAACTAGGATGCAGAGTCAGCTGTGTATATTTACTTATTAGCAAAGAGCTGCTCTGGCTTAATGAATGATATGGCCTCTATATCTTCATGCTGAATTTGCTACAGGATTTGCTTTTCTGTAGCATTTAGGAAAAGGCAAATTAGTGTGTGTTGTGGCACAGCATATCCTGTTGCTAAAAATATATGCCTTGATCTACATATTCCTCTATGTATGTATACAAAAATACAGATCTATCCAGCAGATACACACAAACAGACTTTGCATTTGACTGGAGCTCAGTAGATAAGGGATTACCTTTGGGTCCTCTCTGCTCATTCACTCTCCTCTCATACCTCTCTGCATCTCTCTGCCTGGTTACAAGTGGGGTTAACTCCTATTTTGGCTGAATTAATGTGTGCTCCTTACTCAGCATTTTAAACTCTAAGTTACCTAAAAATATTTGCAAATCTTTTCTGCACTGAAGCTACACACACAAATCTTTTTTTTTTCCCCCTAGATTCAGTTTTGCTCTCAGTTATTTGAGAATATAACCAGTACATCTGCACTGAAAATGTACAATGGAATAAACAAAACCAAAATCTCACTCATACAATATAAATGACTTTTATGTCTGAAGAAGCAATTATATTGTGTCATAAGAAAAGCAATAATAATTTCCTGATGCTTCTTCCAAGTGACATGGGAAGCATCAGACAGTCTGAATCTGTTCTGAAAAATGCAGGAGGTGTTAATGAAGATTAAAACTGAATTAGTGGACATGCCAATGCAATCATGTCAAACAAAAGCAACAGATACACCAGATTATAATTGCAAACTCTGTTTTGCGGCATGCTCTCTCATGTGGAAGCAAAAATAACCTTATTCTCCAGTCCCTTTTCAGTCATTTTTATGAATGTTACATTTTGTTCTTTTTCCCCCCTGTACAAGCCAGGTGTTCCTTTTTTCTGCAAAACAACAATACATCATTTAAGTGAAGTTCATTTTTTGAAGCTCAGCGAGTTGAGGCTTTCTCCATTTCCCTGGCCGTATCCAATCAGCTACTGGAGGCACTGGCATGTGTCATAAATTTTGCTGCGAATATGGGCCAGCTGAAACGTATACCAATTCAGAGATCACATCTCCTCAGCATCCCACTAGGCAGGAAAGGAAATGAAATGTGTTTGCTGTGTTCTGCTGAAGCAAGAGAACGGAGCAGGAGCTGGAGAAAAAAAAGTCTGAATTCTTAGCAGGAAAGAAATCCACTTTCAAAAGAAAACCTTGAGAAAAATTAACCCTCAGAACACTGCCTGCATCTTTCTCCAAGAGTCTTTTCTCAAGCAGTATTGAGTCCAGCCCTGCCTCCGGCTTGCAGTGGTTGACCAAGGCTTTTCCTTCTGTTGCCCCAGAGTGAAGGACTTGTTTGACCAGCAGTGTCTGGAAAGCAAGTTGAGAATGAAAGAAAGTGATTAGTAAATGTGCTGTGATGAGTAAGAAAGTTTACTCTCCTCCCCACATAGAAGCATTGCCTCATGTGTGCCCCCAACTCACTCCTCCTCTCGTTCTGTGGGGTTTCTAGAGCTGCATGTTCATGGAATGATTGTCTCCCTTTTTAAGTCTGAAGCATTAGTAATTTTCTCAGCAGTCACACAGACTGTCAAGGTCACGAGAGTTTATGTTGTGGCAGGCTGAATGTCACATTCCTGAATTTTTTAAAAAACTATCCACAGAGGATGAAGAAGTGCTTTGACTTGCAGGAGGTCTGGGTTTTTTGATTCAGCTCTTTACCCTCCTCGAGGATGGCAACATGGCATGCCCAGCCTTGGGGCTGAATTTGACACGAGGGAAGTAGGATATGTATCAAGTATGGGCTTTTATTCATTCTGAGGGAGTTACTTCTTACCTGTTTGACCTGGGACTGTGGGGTCATTCTGCAGTGATTCCTGGTTTCTGTATTACTCCATTTTTTCCTGACCTCTCTCACTCCTTTTTGAGAAGCAAAGGTCAGGGTAAAGACACTTGTCTAAATGACAGTTTCCTCTTACTCTTGGGGATTAAAGGTTCTCCCAGAATTACTCTCTAGTCTCTGCTATGGGGGAATGAGCAGTCAGAACCCTGAATGGTGTGAGCAAATAAAGGCACTACAAAATCCCTTAAAATCACTGTGGGATATAGGGGAGTCTGTTCTTAATGTATTTATGTCAAAGAAATTCCATGACCATAATGAACTTTGTGCAAACAATTACATGCTCTCATGTAGTGTGTAGCAAAAGGGCAGGGAAGCAGGGGGGAACAAAGCCTAAAAGGATTTCCCTATGCTTGGTCACTCTCTGGATTACTTACTTTTGTTTGCTTCAGGCTTTTTCTCCTAACTGTGCATCAAGGCTATGTATTGACTTTGCTGAATTATTGAGGGGAGTTGCAAATGATGCATGAAATGAAAAATCCTTCTTCACCCTCTGCACAAACTGCCAACAGACAGTTCTGTGTGATCACTGCTGAGCTGCACCACGATATCAGGTGTACCAAGATATCCACAAAAATTGTTGGAATTAATGATAATGGGAGTTTATGTTCTTAATCTTTCTCTTACTCCTTTCAACTGTCAGTTTCAGAAGAAATGCAGTATTCTGCTAGGGCAGTTGTCATCACTGAAAGCACTTGCACCCACTGTAACCTTATGTTGGTATAACTGGGGACCAAGTCAGAGAAAACAGGCACCCTTCTGATGTGCTTGTAGGAATCAGTCCCTTCATCTTCTCTCAGATTTATAAGCGTACATGTGTGCATCTTAATATTTATTAAAGGCAAGCTTGGCACTGAATACTTAAAAATTACCTGGAAGCTTCTACACACATTTACACAATGAGGAAAGGACCGGTAAAGGGCTACACTGTGCAGGTGGGGGGGCATGAAGGCAGTGAAGAAAGAGGAGGAAGCAGACCAGATGGGGGATGACTGGATTGTGTGGTTCTTAGGAATAAGCACTGAAGAAAATGTGGATAGTGCAAAAGTTGTGCCTCACTGAAAACAGGTTTGGGAACAGCAAATATTGGGGTGGAGGCCCCTGGGTTGTTAAAATTTGTCCCAGGTCTGGAAGAGGAACAAGCAGCTTCCAGTCTTGCTCTCCCTTTCCGTGTGACAGCACAGGACAGGGGAAGCCACAGAGCCACATTCCCCCCCTTCCATGGCTTTGCTCTCCTGTAAGAAGCAGGGAAGTCCACGCAGGGTAACATAAGGGTTTGCTTCTATTTCTCTTTCTACATGTGCTGTGCCTGTTAAGGGATTCTGAGTTTTGAAAAGCTACATTTCCACATGGCTCCAAAAAGAAAGTGGAGCAAATAAAAGCACTACAAAATTCAAATACAGCAGATGTTGAATTGAGCAGCATACTCGGATGTCAACCAAATCTGGAATCACAGGAGTTTTTCAGCAACTATGTGTTTCTTGTTTGAGTGGTGTTAATTTTAGCAAACCTTCCCTTACTCAGAGGCCCCCCAACCCAAAATACTATATTGCTTGGTATAATTTGAAAATCCTCTGAAAATATATATTATAAGAGTAAGTGATAATGTCAGGGTTTGGAGTTTCATCATGATTGTGCTGCACAGCTGCTAACACCAGCCTCTTTAGAATTTATGTGCTCATCTAGGTTTTTCAGGAAAATTTAATTTGAGGAAGTTGTGTTTATCAACTTCCTGGCTTACTGTCAACAGCATGCTGCTTTCTTTTTAATATGAGGTGCTAATTATGTTTTTCTCAGACTTCAATATAAATGAAATCTATTTGGCAGTTGTCAACAGCTTTGCAGAGTATGATAATGCCATCACACAAACTCTGAGGTTCTCTGAGCATGGGTTTACGCTTCTGAGTGGTGCATCTTGCAATTATATTTTACTCTGTGGGCAAGATCACCTGACCTGTTTTGCAGATGTTTCGGAAAACACAGAAACTGCCGGGAAGTGCAATAGCACTGAACAGCAGAAATGCCTGTTCTTTGTGAAGGAGGAGCACAACGGGGCTGGTCTTTAGTGAAAATCTCAGAGCATTAACAAAGAGCTTGAATCAAATTAAGCAGGAGTGCACCTGTTAAAGTCCTTCTTCATCCCAAAACTGAGATCTAGGCAGGGGTAAGCTATTCAGAAGAGGGGGGCCTTCCTCTTTTTCCAAGAACATACAATGATCTGTTTGCTGCAAATCCCCACACCACAAAAATTAACACTTAGTCTGCAGTGGAGGGAGTTCACAGAAAACTTTCTAAAAGGAGTCTGAACTCCAGACCTTCCTCTCCCGTGAGCCTCCTCTGGGGACAATGAGGAGGCACATGGTCCCAAAATCCCTCTTCTCTTTGCCACAGCTCTGGCAGTGGTGCATTGGGTGGATCCCACTAGGAGATCCTCTTGGACATGAGCTGCTGAAATAACTCTTGGAGGTCTTCAGTGAGGGATTATTAGAGGAATATTGAGCCTCTTTAGTTCCCACAACAGAAGAAGGAAGGACAGAATTACAGGACAGGAAGGAAGGAATTAGTAAAGGCTTGATGCAGTTTGGATATCAAAAGGATGGAGGCAACCTGTTTTCCTAGGCCATCACATTAGGGCCAGAATGGCATTAGTGCAGGACAATCCTGCCATTTCCTTTGACACTGACTGTCTCAATAGTTGTGTTTAGAAGCTAAATAACCTGTGCACTGCTGTGCGGGGGAAAGGATGATGAGGTATTGATTGCATTTTAGTTGGTGAGAGGGAGAGTGAAAGGGATGTGTCTATTTATATTGTCTGTTTACCACCACAGATGGAGCAAGACATGGGAAGTGTGGGAAACCTTTGTTTTGATCAGAGGAGGTAATTTCACTGAGTTCTCCATAGCCTTTGCAAATATGCCACTGATATCAAAACTGGAGGATGGGCCAGAAAGGTGATGTAGGAAGATGTATTTTGAAATTATTAAATCTATTTGGGATTAAGAGATTGTTGGAGTTTCTTTAATTTTGATTATCCTTTATAGTCTTAGAAATCAAATCTTCTTTCAATTGTATTGCACTTTAGCCTTATGCTCTTAAACAAAACTTCCTCTCAGCTTATTTTTAGAAAATCTTAAAATGGGAGAGGCTTTTCAACATTTTTGCACTTGAAGTCAAATTTTTAATAATCCCTTTTGCAAAATAGGTTTTACATCTTCCATGCTGATATAGCTGTAATCTTTTCCCCTATCATAATTAAAAGACACTTCTTTGACATTTCTGCCTCTTCTTTTTCCTTTAAATATCGCTTTAGAAGAAGTACTGAAACTTGCACTTTCCCTCCTGCTCCTGCTGTGCTACCACCCATATTGCAGGGCTGGTGTTTTGGTATTCAGCGCGGCTGCTTCGTGACTGTTTCCTTCCAAAAGTCGTGCTGTTTGCACCTCGCAGGCAAAGGCAGCTCTAGGTGCTGTGTGTGATGATGACAGATCATTTACAATGTTCCCCTCCCTTTGAACAATGTCTTTCACTGATCCGCTCGTGCTCACGCGTGCCAGTTGCCCTCCTGAGGATGCAACACCTCCTGAGGAGTGGAACACCTCTGGGGACCCCTAAAATGCTAGCCAGGCAACAAGAACATCTTTTTCCTTCCCCCAGGAGCCACTAACCGTGCACAGGCATAGGAAATGAACACATATTTCATTGGACTGCAAGGACAGAAAGATAATTCAGATCCCCAAAGAGATTTGTGGTATGGAAACGGCCCTTTTCTCCCTACCCAAATGAAAGCAAATTGACTTCTCCAGTCAATTTGATTTAGGTCAGCACTACAGGTATTGCTGAGCCCTTAAGAGGGACAGATTCCTCAGAAATGAAGATATGTCCATTGTAAATGTTCTTGGGGGTACCCCATTGGCCGGTCCATCATGATTTTAGACCTTTATATCACCTACTGCCGTTGCCCTTGCTTCTCTTCTTGTGAGCACAGTAGCTGATACTTTCTCTAAGAGTATTGTTATGATTTCCTTGAATGAACAATATTTTCTACATTTGAAACCAGGAAAGTCTCTCTCAATCTTTCCTCCCTTACAGTGGCTATGCAGCTGCTCTTGGTGCTCCTCAGCGTGTCCTGAAAGCAGCCCTGAGTGCAGGCACTGGGTTTGGCTGTTGCCAGCTCTCCAGCTGTGCAGGTGGATGAAACAAGGTCCTTGGCTGCTCTGGGTACAGCTGCAGTAACCTTCCTGCTGGCATTTTTGTGTCCTTGCTGGGACTTCACCGTGCCAGCAATGCTCTGGAAAAGCTGCTCTCGAGGGCACAATATGAGTCAAAAGATATAAGAGGCCATGGAAAACCACTTGCTCAGTGTATTTGAAGTCACAGAGTAGCTGGAACAATGCTCTTCTTCAGGGGAAATATATTTTGTTAATGAAAATACACACCCTTGTCTATGAAACCTTCAGAAGAGCATGTTGGGGGTAAGTTGCTGCTAGTGGTACATTTAAAAAACTTAAACCAGCCCTGCGAGGCAAGAAAGTCTCCAGGATGGCATGGAGAAGGAAATTTGTGTTCAGCCAAGGAAAGCCAGGGTTCAGCCTGTGGAAGTTTGAGGAATCCTCACAGAGACATCAGAAATCACTGAAATGGTTCCAGGTGCTTTCTGTGTGCTTAACTGTGAGCACAGAAACAACAGAGCAGAGGAAAGGCCAGCCGGACTCTCAAACCCAAACTGAAGGAGAAACCAAGTTCCCGATGGCCCTCGCAGACCTTAGAAAGGGCACAACAGGGGTATATTCACGTCTTGAAAACTTGTCATAAAGTTCAGTGTTTTTAAATTAAAGAAAAATCCATGTGCAAAGTCTGATAGAGGTCAAAGGATGGAAATTCTGTAGGAAAGTTAAAGGCCAGCTCTGGCCTTTCCATTTGCTCTGTCCCCTGCCAGGCTGGGCAGTGGTTGCACCACACACCCCAACAGCCCACTCTGACGTTTTTCCCCAGTTTAAAATGTGCTTTTGTGATCTTTATGTGGAGAAAAAGTTGGCACAGCTACATTCAGCCCATGCCAAAATGTGTGCCTCGTTCATCTCTTTGTTTTTCTCAACATAATCACAAAAATGCAATTTTACATTATTTTATAAAAGCAACACCACAAAACCACTCAGACTTTAAATACTCTGACTTTTTTTCCCAATGAATGAACATCCTAGAGTAAAACACCAATATCCCACTTTTACCATTGTATTTTTACACTTGAAATCACTTGCCATTTCTTTCTGTAAAAAATTCATTTAATCTAATTTCTTGGTAAATTGTTAATTTATTTTAGTTAATTCAGTCCTCTTCTAAATTTAATTTTTCCCCTTTATTCATGTGTTCCTTACAGTCACTGCATCCAAGTTCACGATTGCTTCAAAGCTATGACTCACATTTATGCCATAAGATACAGAATGGAGAGAAACTTGTGAGCATCATTTACTTTGACTCAAGATATGTTTTTCATTCTCAAAGTCAAAAGTGCAGCAGAACCTGTCATTTCTGTTCAAGACATGAGAAATACTAATAAACCAAGTAAAAGCGACCACACTGGAAAAATGTGAATTCCAAAAAAATCCAAATGAAAAGCTGAAACTCAGTCCATGAAAATTAAAGGAAAGAATCCTGAATTTTTTATCAGAATTGTATTTGGACTGCATATTTGAATGTATTTGTCATGCCTTATATACACAAAGAACAAACATAAATCAGGTGATTTTTATTATTTTTTTAAGATTAAGTTAAGAAACAAACAAAAAAGAAGACATAAACAGCTCATTTTTTTCTTTATTACTGTGTAGGTTTTGACTTTGATGGAGTGACTTCAAAGACTTTACATTTTTTTCCAGCACGAGGGTAACATCAAATTCAAACTCTTCATATACAAAAGAGCTCTGGTTGAGTCAGAAAAGCATTTTCCTTCTCAAAATTTCTTATTTTGTAAAAGAAAACCTCAAGTCTCTTCTCCTAACACTTGTCATGAATTTCAATTTTTTTAAGTTCAGTAAAGAAAAATCCATGTGCAAAGTCTAATAGAGGTAATAAAGGTCAAAGGATAAAAATTCTGTAGGAAGGTTAAAGTGAGAAGACCAATCAGAAAATTGTAGAAAGTCCTCTTACAAATGAAAAATTAAGATTTCTGTCTCAGATTTGGGGTGATTTGTGTTTTTTTTTCAAAAGAATCTCTAAGTGAAAAAACTGCCTCAGTCCCAGTAGCTGGGCTCTGGACTGAGCATTACCCAGCTGTGCCCAGAAGTCCTCACTGCATAAATTTTGTTTGGGAGTCAAATCACTCAGTCACACAATTTGCTACTTTTCAGATTAAAATGGTTCCGCTGAGATGCCCATCTCCTTTTCTGAGAAGTCATTTGGTTTCCTTTCATAGGCACAGTACTGGGGCTTTGCACTGGTGATTGTCATAGGATTTTCTGTGAGGGTTTTTTGATTAGGAAAGACAAACTGCATCAGTTTTGACTTCTACTTAAGTCTGCTCACTGCTTAAAATAACTTACTATGCAAAACTTAACTTATGCTAGAAATACAGACAAATGAGGTATGACACCGTGATTTTAACCATAATTAAGTGTCTATGATCTGTACATTTAAAACGTGATAAATGTTCTTAAATGTAATTGCCTGTTTTGCAGAGAACAATTTCTACAAATTTGTCTTTATTCAGTCAGTAATTAAGGCAAAAGAGATGGTTTCAGCATTGAGATAGTTTATTAACTACCCACCTAATTCTGTGTTTTGAAGGCTAGGTGGTCTTCAAAAAGACATAAATTATGATTCTACATTGGGACATTGAAGGGGAGGGGAGGGAGAGTAAGCTTTGGCTAATTCTGTTAGTACAACTGAAAAACAGCTGCTCAGTTGAAATATTTTCATCAAGAATGGGCCATCTTAATATTCAGGCTCCAAATTCATATTTGATTCTCTTTGAAGTAAATAATATAAATTTCCTGTTGGACTAAGTATGTCACTGGTTTTCTGGTTTTGCTTGGGAGGGAGGAGGAATACACATATCAAGCACCTGATCAATGTCTCTTGTTTGCACAAATTTCTAGAAAGAGGCCAACTTGCAAGTGGGGAGATGGTGAATTATTTATGGCACTCTGTTTCTGCAGATGCAAAACAGAGATAATTCGTGTATAAAGGGTGAATGTGGATTATGGGACAGCAGAAAGATAGGAAAAAATCAGTCAATGAGACCTATAGACTCTGCCAGAAAGATGCTGCCTCCTTCCAGTCCAATCCATCCAATTTTGACTTCAAAATGTTCTTATCCTAACCTGTGTCTGTCAGACCTAGTGCAGAATCTGAGGTTTCAGAAGGATGTATAGCACCATTGAGCAGTACTT
The DNA here is from genome assembly GCA_013400915.1 of Pardalotus punctatus. Taxonomy (NCBI): domain Eukaryota; kingdom Metazoa; phylum Chordata; class Aves; order Passeriformes; family Pardalotidae; genus Pardalotus; species Pardalotus punctatus. The sequence goes on along the minus strand of VZTX01020975.1, from coordinate 802,251 downwards.
GTTCACGGAGCGAGATTGGCACTTGAATGTGGTGACAGGTCTTTATAAATTGCAGTGGTGGGTGGCAGAGCACTCCATAGGAAAATTAAGAGTTTTTATTTTTAGGAAGGTGGCATAGCAATGTGCTAAGAGACAAATCACGAAGCAAACAGAAGTGGGCTGGAAGAATACAGGAGATAAACAAGCTATGCAGGACAAGTGGATAAAATTAGAAAATTAGAGCAAGATTTCTGACTCAGGTGGGGATCCAAAAGTGCGTGATTCTAACTGGGGTTTATCTATGCAGAACAGCTAAGAAAGACTAAGCAGATTTGCTAAAGGAAAGGAAAATCAAACTTCTGTCACTGAAAACTCTTTAAATCTCAGTATGTTTGGGTTTCTGAAGCTTTCTGGCAGGCAGAGCATGGCTGGGACCTATGGCTGCCAACTCCACATCTGAACCTTCTCAGCATTTCCTTATTAGAGTCTGGGGAATGGCCGGGCATGGGGAGGTGATGGGAGAGCTTGGGTCTCAGAGCACCAAGGCAGCTTTCTGTAGGAAACCCCACCCTGAGGAAGCAGCTTTGTAGAGGAAAACCCCGCTGTGCCCCTGCAAGGGTTTTTGCCTAGATGCAGCCAGCCATGCCCCAGAGTGGTTATTTTCCTGTCTCCTCATCTTTCCATTTTGTAGTGGGGAGTGGCAAAGTACAAAGTTGCCAAAATAATGTACAGGTGAGTCAGAAATAAAGAGTAAAAAAGGACTAAAATACCTTCCAGACAAGAGGATGTGTCCATTGATCATAAGCATGGCACCAACCAGACCTCCCTTTCAGCCCAGAAGAGGGGCTGTCCTGTTTCTCTCTGATACAGCTCTCTTGTGACACCTTGGCTTGTCAGGAGCACCCAGCCCTTGTGAGGGATTTCCCATGTGTGCTGCAGTCCTCAGGCTTGTGTAAAGATTACTGTAATTGTGGTGTCTTTGGACTGTAAGAGGATCATTAGCTCCCCAATGATCTTAAATGTTTATTTTCTCATTTCAATTGATTTCCTAAATGCAGGTTGCCCTGGAACTGGAGCATATTGTGTCTCTGAGGAGTTGGATACAGTTTGTCCTTCTGTCACCAGGCAAGAGGAAATGCTTGGGCAATGAGAACTGCTGGAGGAAAGGTGACTATGATGCTTTCTTGTGTTGTGAAAGTATTCCTTTTTAATTCTGCCAAAACAACTTGAATGAGAATGGTGGGATTTTTTTCCCCTGCATTTCTCACAGGTGCAAAATGTCCTCTGTACTGCTGATTCCTCATACCTCTGTAGTTTTCTCATTACTTCTTACCAGAGTTCTTGCCAGATGTGTAAATCAAAAGTGTATCAGACAGCTTATAAATGCTCTGGGACCTTCTGCATTTTTCATACTTTTTTCTTATCCTCTTTCTTTCATTCCACCTTTCCAATTGCAGCTCACTGATATGTGCCCATCAATGGCTTCTGTCTTTTGCAGAAAAAACTATTCCTTGGAAAAAAAATAAATTAAAGGATGGTTTCATAAGTTTTCAAAGTCAGGGAAAAACACAATACATAAAAGCATAAAAGTTAGCAGTTTGGGACTGGGTGAAGCAGGAAGTTCTAGTCTGAGTTCTTATTGGTTTTGGGGAAAGGTTGTTTGGAAAGGAATCCTTAATAGAAAAACCAGTTAAACAGAGATATGTGTGTTTTCAAATTTAGCTATTTAAATGAGATTTTACTCAAAAGTCCTGATGTGCATCTGCTCTCCTCTTCACCCTTACACTTTCTGATCTTCTGTCTGTGGAAACAGCTGGATTTCATTTGCCACATGAAGGGGAATCTTTGCCTTCCCTGACAAATTAACATCAGTTTGTGATGAGACTAATATTTGGCTTTTGTTTGAGGTCACAGTAAACCTCAATGGAGGTGCTGGGCAGCCAACCTTCTGACTTCCCTTGACTCATATTGGTCTTCCCTGTAAAGTCAGGAAGATGTCTTCAGAAGACATCATCTTGCCTAATATGTTAGGGAAAATAGCATTTGGATAAATCTTCCCAGTTTAACATGGGTAAGATAGCAAAGAATGGTATCACAAAAAGACAAGGTGGCTTTGCTAAATTGATCCGGAGCAGGTTTTACATTCTAAATATAGCAAATAAACATATAAAAAGGTTAGAGGTTAGGAAATAAAACCTTATATAATAATACTACAATTTATTCCCTGAAAGTGTTTGTTTGGATTGCATTTAAGGGTATTTACTAGTTCAAAACTTCCTGAAAAGAGAAAATACCTTTGAAATCAAAGTGTTTTAATTTTCTCTGTTTTTTTCTGAACGTTTTTTTATTTAATAAACTACATTGGTAACAACATTAGTGACTTTAACTTGTAAGCCCAAATGCTTACTTTTGTCAGACAAATAAACTAACCTCCAACCAAAAATAGCCTATTATGTCTGAGAGGATTTTCTACTGTTAATTGAAAATGAACTGGAACTAAGCTAAATTGCTTGGATGTTTAATCTTTCCTTGCTACACTAGGGTTACTAGTGGGTGCAAGCACAGACACATTTCTAAACAGAAATAACAAGCTATTTAGTGTTTCAGCTCTGGTAAGTGCTGAGAAGGGCAGTGACCTGTAATGCCAGTAAGAGTATGAGCATTTCCAAGTCCCAGGAATTCCTGCTAAAAGGCAGCTTCTCAAGGCTTACATTTTTTTGTAGCCCAGGGAAATGTTAAAGAAACTTCTTGCAAGAAAGCTGATTTCCTCAGTCATTAACATAGAGAGAATTTAATCTTCAGAAAATTGAACTAGTTTGCAAGCAGGAAAATATAGAGGTTAGTTTAAGGATCAAGCAGCAGGATAGACTGGATCTCCTGTCCTTAGGGAAAATTGCAGTAGTTGCAGCTCCCTGTGGCATGAAGCCCTTGCTAATCCTGTAGGCATGTGCTCCCTGCATCATCAGGGATACGCCTGTGCTCAGGCTGGCCTTGCTCAATGTATGTGGGGGTAATTTCCACAGCAGAGTGAAAGGGGGAAATTGCCCTGGGGAACCTCTCAGCGCAGAGAGGGCAGGCGAGGCTCTTCAGAGGAGAAGAGGTGTCTGGCAGAGAGCAGGTGATGAGATCCTGCTCTCTGGAGCAGAGGGGGTGGGAGCTGTGTCCAGCAGAAGCTGTTTGCTGGCCAGGGAGGAGGAGAGCTGGCAAAAGCAGGTGTCTCCATCTCAGTAAGGGAGGACACACATGTCTGCTGAGCACATGAGCTGAAGTCAACGCTGCACTTACACAGAGAGGAGGCAGCAGCTCTTTAAATATGCTCTAAAAAACACACCAACACATCTCCTAGACTCCTCATTATTTTCACTGTCAGGCAGTTCCCCTGTCTTGCAGCATTTCACAGCCCCTTGTTAACATTCCCTTTTCTATCTTTTAGGTACTGGTGCTGTTTCACTCCACTGCCACAATTAAAATTCCCTAGACAGAGGCAGTACAAAGGTCCTCTTTGCTCTCTTGTCCCTCAAAGCACAGACACCAAGAACTGGATCCCCATCCTACTGACATCAGTGGGAATTTGCCTCATGGAGTCTGTGCCAGGCCAAGGAGGAGCACAGATGAGAGAAGGCAATTTGGTTGTCACATTTTCCTTTCACCAAGCACTTTACATGGACAAACTCTTTTTAGTGTAACTTCTGCTGCTGAGTTGGAGATTTTTGTCCCCGTGAAGTGATTTTCCACTAATAACTACAGAGGTTTGCATGCAATTCCAGGATGGGTCTGAAAACGCAATGAAGAACCAGAGTTACATGGGACATGTCTGAGGTAATGAATATTTTTATTACTTTTGTTCTTTATTTGACAGCTGAACTGGAGGGAGAGAAGTAAAACCAGTTTGGAGAACAGCAAGTGGAAAATGAAGGCAAATGCAATGTTAGCATGGCGATTTAGCTCCAAGCAGCAGCGCTGTGCCCTGGCACAGAGCAGTGGAGCTGGAGTGGTGGCAGGAGGAAGAGGGCTGAGGGATGGCTTTCAGGGGGCAGCTAAAGCATCACTGTCACTGTGGAGACAAAGGCAGCCACAGCACGAGGAAATGAGCATCATTTTGGTGGCCTGGGTGGGATGGGAGACAGGATCCTGATTTCAGTCCCCAGTCTAGGATGGGATGCATAGAAATGGCTGCAGTCATCACAGCCTTCCTGGGGTGTCAGGAAAGAAGAGATCATCCTGGCAGAAAGAGAACAGCAGAGCTAGAGGCTTTAGGTAAGGGTGTAGCTGTGGTCTTCTCAAGTGGCCACAGACTTTTCAATTGGAAGAGGTAATATTTTAAAAACCATGAATTTCTTATTAAATATCAATCTTTCAAAATAATGGATTGCTACTTTCTCCCTTGGAACAGGTGCCAAAACATGGTTCTTAGGGTGTGACTTTTGAGCTTTCTAAGGAGGAAATGTACTGAGTGACAGGTAAGATAAAAAATAATGATTTGTCTCCTTCCTTTAACTGGATGTCAGCATGGCAATAGTTGGAAATTCAGCTGAAAGGCTCACATTAAGTAAATTTCTGCCTTCTTCCAGTAGCACCTCAAATATCTTAATATTTGTAATGTCATTTGGAGGTCAACTTTATTTTGACAAGGCCATGTCCCTGGGATGCTGGGGATCATGGTCAGCCTGTAAGAGCTTAATGCACTGTCAGAGAGGTGTGTGAGTGGGGCTTGTGAGCGATGGCCAGAGAGCCATCTGCTCCAGATGACCTCCAGAGTGAGTGGAATGGAGAAAGGCACCCCTGCCCACTTCCCACACACCATCCTGGCCAAAAGCCAATCCCCAGCCATGAAAGTGGAGATCTTTTCTTTTTTCTGGATATAGAGTTAGGATACCTATCACAGGATAACTGTGGGGGTTTTTACTGAGTATGCCTCGCAACAAAACCAGGTACATTTAACTCCTTCAGGTTATTGTGGAGGTAAGAGCTAATTTACACCACTGAGACTTGCACTGATTCTATCAAAGTTCAGAGAATTTCTTTGAAAAATTCTAGAGTCTAAGAGGAAAACAAAAAAAAAAAAAATAAATAAAGCTAATTTAGTCAGAAAATAGTAAACTGTATTTAACCCTTTTTCCACAGCTTAACTTGCAAAAATTACACCTTGCTGTAGGTCTACTCCAAGTTGCAAGTTCTGCCAGTCAAAAATCCTTGGAAACTGCCTAAATGTTGGGTGCTGAGCCCTGCTGCCCATTGGACAGCAGAGAGTGGTACCAGCCCAGGAACTGTGGAACAGGGCACAGACTGGGGCTGTAGCAACAGGATTTTCTATGCTCCATTGCCCTCAAATCCCATGAAATTCTGAATGTGTCTACATGGCTTATCAAGTACACTGGAAGCTAACGAAAAGATATTATTATGTCCTCTCACACAATTTCCATGCCAATAGTGGTAGGTTCTGGGTCAAGTTATTGTTGGCAGAGCACCATTTTTACCCTTAGATTGGAAAGCAATAGCAGTGCTTGATGGCACCTGAAATTTTAAAGCTATTGGTTTTTTTCTGGAAGTTAGCGTGGTGTTAAATCCAGTATTTGTAAGCTATTTTTTTTTTTGTTATAATAACTGAGCTATTTTACCTCATTGTCCCAACTCATAATTGCATTATCTTCCATTGCTAACAGGCTAAAGATATCAAACCCTCAGTTTGGCATACAGGTTGTCACTAAACAAAATATCTGTTTAGCAAACCATCAGAATTTGTGGATGATAGGAAGCAGGTGTATCATTAAGCACTAAATGGGAATATAATTTACAGTAGGTGTCATGTTTCATTTTGATAAACTGCAAAAAAAACCCACATGAAAGATGCAGCCCTGTGTATCCACTGCTGAAAGCAGTATTTTGAGAGGTAACATGATGATACTTTGCTGGGCTGGCAAAGCTAAGATTTATTAGAAAATATGATATATGGCCTAAGCATTATCATGAAAGATAATGAAATGCGATCTGATATATGAGCTGATATCCCATACAAAAAGCTCAGAGAAAAGAAGCTATAACAAATACAATCTCCACTTTGTAGAAAAGGCACACGTGGAGAGCAGGGAGTTGACTGGGACCAGCCAATTGTCATCAGCTATTTGTGGATTTTGGGCTGCTGTACACCAATCTTCCTTCATAAGCACTGATTGTCCTTATAGCTGAAGAAAATTGCTACTGTCATTTTTCATAGTCTGTAATGATCAAATACATATTAATGTAAATAAGAAGACACAGTGAAACACTCTTGAAATGGTTCTGTTGCTGGGAAAAAAAATCCTTCTATTTACCTGTCATAGTCCTGTCACTGTCACTTGAGTGACAATTTACTGCTTTTAATGCATGCATCTCTTTCACCTTTCCCTCATTTTGAACATTTTTTCTCCTTTCTCCTTTCCCTTCTTCCAATTTAATCTCATTTTTAATGCCAGTCTGCATAGGATGCTCATCTTCTAAATCACAAGTTAGTTGAAAGAAAATACTTGGAAATGACATGCGTCTTGGGGCTGTTCTAATTCCTGTTTCTGCAGCCAGTTTTGTTAAGACTGTTTGGTTCAGATTTCCCCAAAATACTTCTCAACAATTATATATTTTTTTCTCTTTCTGGAATCCCTTTCTAGGTATTATAACCCATTATGCCTTTTCTTCAGGTATTTACACTGTTCCCCTTATTATCCATGTGAAATATGTAATAGGTATGAAGCAAGTGCAAACCATACTACACTATCATCATAATTAATAGTCAAGCTCCTTCTGCACTGGCTGATGATCTGCTGCTGGAAAGGCACAGAAAGACACCACTAAAATGTGATACAGGGTGGGTTATGGTTTGCTAGTGCAATTTTGTGTGAATTGTCTCTCCCGTTTGCTACTCCATTTAAATAGGCTGAATGCAGGCAAGAACACAGAATGAGGTTCTTCTGAAGCATTAGAATGATACTCATTACTAAGACCAGAGCAAATATTTACGATTTATCATTGTAACTCTGGAAAAAAACCAAAGTATTTATATCAGAAGTACCAAGTACCAGCAAATTGTTACTTTATGGAAGAGACCATACTCTCTATCTGCTGAAATACAGCAGTGCAGTGTCGGAAAGCAAAGTGACAGGCATGGAGGCAGGACACCAGCTCTTCTCATGTATATTATGTGAGCAAAGGGGACTCCAGGAGGAAAACAAGGGCATTAAAATTAGGCACTTTTACCCACCAGAGCTGGATTTTTTTATGGAAGACTATTCAGAGAGTGAGGGGAAGTGGCAAGGGTACATACAGCCATGCAGTATGGCAGGTTTCCAGATGGGTCAAAATATCTTCCCAGGCAGGGAATCAGCCTTGAGGAGAAAAGGCACTGTCGGTGAAAAAAATGTACCCCTGCCTGCAAACGTCTCTCTATGAAAACAGAAAACACTGATTTTTTAAGTGCCTAATGGCCCTAGCTGATAAAACGTGCTGCCAGAGTGACACAGAAGGTGCTGGACAAGCATGATGATTATGGTGGTTCATGCATGCAGAATAATAGATGTAGCTCACTTTTACTCATTATGCCAAAAACTGCTGGGTCCAGTCTGAGAGTCAACCTCCTTTGTGCTCTCAGTCCACTCTGAAGCTCACAGCACAATTAATGACAAATTAACTGCTATCAAATTAATTTCATTAAAGCAATAAGAGATCAATAGAAGTATGGTGCTAGTGTTGAACTGTTAACTGCACGCGACTAATCGTGCTTGGAAGATGGGGTGGTTTTGTTCTGCTGGTTAAACCTTCATTTTCATAGTTTATGATGTCAGACAAATCCCTTGGGAAAGTATTTTCCTTCTGAATGATGTTTAAATGTCTATAATTCTGTGCTGAGTGCAATTTACCAACAATTGCAGTGCTTTAAAGCATACAGTAGGCTCCCTTATTTCTGTATCAAGCAACTTGACATTTAAGATAATTTGTTAACTGCAGCAAAAATATATAAACAATGTAATTTTCTTGTAAACAGTTGCCGTGTAAGACATGCATTATAATTGGTAACCTCTGTTGAAAGCACGAACAATGAGAGAGACTCGTGGGTGTGGGTGTACAAAATGAAAAGCACTAACTTAGGTTGAATCTGCACTGGGTCTGCTCAGCTGGAAAAGTAAGACAAGCTACAAAGCCTGCTGCTGGGAAAGGTATTTTCTTAGAGAGGAAAAACCTCCCGCATTTTTCCTAAGGCTCGTTCATATTCATTCTGCCAGGATGTGGCAGAAGCCGGTGAACTGTTGGGTCCATGTCCCTGTCAGGTGGTGACAGTAGCAGTGCTGGGGTTCTACAGTACACCTACTGCGCCTCAGAGCTCTGCTTCCATGGGAAATAGGGGTGTAAAATCGCCATTTCTGAATATCAAAATGACTCACTGGGCACTACAGCTGCTCAGTGCCAGAGCTCTGCCAGCTTCGTAGAGAAGGAGTGCCTGAGGGCCTGGGAGCACAGCAGAGCTTGGGTCTCTCTTCCCAGGATATCAGCATGGATGACCCTTAGGAAGTTCTCAGCAGCCCAGCCTGCTTTTTGTGTGCGTTTGTGCTGTTGGAAGAGAAAGGACCCCCTTGTTTCTGGCGACCAAATGTATAAGGATACAACCCTATGCATCTCAGTGAAGCTGTTTTCACAAGTGTGTTGAGACAGGTACTGTGCTGTACAGCAACTCACAAATGCTTTGGTCAGTAAAGAGAAAATATGCAATCACTAAAAGCACCACATTCAAAGAATTTGCTTAGAGATGTATAGTGATATGATCCTTACTCAGAAAGAGTTTGGAGGATAAATCATAGTTTAAAAAAATTGCTGGATGCTTCATAAGCTGCACCGGCATAGCACATATTCATTAACTCACTGCAATCATTAGTACTCTGTGGGCTCTGCTTCCCAAATAAGCTGCTGAGAGGGAAGAAAGAGGATTTATTCCTGGAGGCACATTGTTCTGAGTGCATCCTTCATCTGGCCGGTGAAAAGATTCATTTTCCTCTCCTATTCACTTTGCTTTCTTGCAGGACTGCCTTTTGTGGAGCCCCTCTCTGTGCAGGCCTCAGCCTCGCCCGGCCCATAACTAGGCCGCCAAAAGCCTTCCCCATTCACGGCCCGCCCTTATTATAGCAGCTCCCCTTTGTGGGTGCTATTGTCCTCTTTACTTCTATTTCTCCAGAACCAAAATCAAATGCTCTGTTTCTCCCAGTGCATAGTGCTGGAAAAATGCCTTTCACAGAAAAGATCTGTATCTCTGGTTCCACTAGTTATCTGCTTCAGTACCACAGCCATCGTTCTGAGTTTATATTATGAATCCTGCCTCTATTCAAATCGTGCTTACAGTATATTTAGAGGTATGTGAAACATTTGCAAGCACTTTATCTTTATTTAAAAAGAAAATAAAATTTTATTCTCTCCTCAAAGACAGTCTTTTTAGGGGAATAAGGGTTTATGTACTCCTTGTGCATAGTAACAGTGTTGCTAGGGGGGCAGTATTTCTGCAGAATCTCCTTCAGCCGAGGTTTCATCTTAACATTTGTCAATGCGTTCTGTGAGAATAAAGCAGAGCATTGAAAAAAAAAAGAAAACCAAAAAACCCCCCACATGATTCACATTTAAACTTTCTACAGATTCGAGGGTTATGGTAACAAGGCCTTATCTCTTCTCTCACTTAGACATGGTGCACACCAATTTTGTGTTGAAGTAAATGAAATCAGACTACTATTTTGTCTTAAAAATACTTGCAAATGATGTTTTTGTCCTCATGATCAAGCTTAATTACTGAGTGGAAAACGCTCATTTAGCACAGAGAACAGTAATGAAATAGGTGTTTTTTACCGAAAAATTATAGAAGTGGGAGGTAATTTGATTTATTTTCCTTCTGTCAAAGCTAAGATTTTGTAGAGGTTGGGGAGCTTTCATCACAAGTGACCGAGATACACCATGTGAGGCCCTATCTAACCAACAACCACTCCACAGACTTGAATATGTGCTCACCTTCAAATGCCCAAGGATCTGTGTAAATATGAACTTATGTATTCAATATACTCAGTCACTACCATCAGGGACAAATGAATGATCACACTGAATAGTTTTATTTACAGAGTTAATCAGATTTAATTTCTCTTTTAACCCTCTCAGAAACATCATGGCTACTCTTTTAAACCATGAACGTCTGGCCTTCAGGCATTTAAAATTAGCGTGGGAATCAGATACTGGCCAGGGCCTGCTATTTGCAGCAAAGAAAGGGAAGGATGGGAAATCTGTATCCTCACATTGGTTCTTTACGGCCATGTGATGTTCTCATAGCAGGAGCTTTACCTGTTTAAGCTGAAATACATCTGAGTTATTTTGAGCAAAATCCTGGCTGTATCTCAACAGAGATGCAATCTAGTTCAACCAAGGTAATTTTCAAAATACAGTCACAACATAGGATTTACTCTTTTTAATTGGTTTAGTAGAAGATAAGATGCTGATGCTCATAAACACGTTGTTTTGTTTTTCTTTAAAAATCCATTAGCTTCTATGCAGGTCTTTAAATATTTATAAGATTTAAAGAATCTTTTAAAGCATCCTCAGAGAAGACATTGACTCTTTTAGTTAAATAGTTCTTATTTTTCTGGTAGGGGAGTTGTTTAAGTACTCAGCCAACTAATTCCCAACTTTAATCACAATATTTTTGTACTCAAATGTCTATTTTATGTAAGCAAAGAGAAATACAAGAGAAAAAGTTGTTATATTTATGTGTAAACTGACTTGCTACTTCCACAATGGGGGATATTATGCAGTGATTCTGGAGCTGTAGATTGAAGATGCATTTAAATAAACTCCTCAGGAACTCATGCCCTTCTAAATATTTATATTGTAAGGAAAGTTTTGCCACAAAATATTTCTCATCTTCACCTTTCTTCCTTAGAGGCACCTGAAGTTTTCAGGCTGTTTGCAATATGGGTGCTGGAGAATAAGCCATATCACCCACAAAAGGAGAGAGACATGAAGTTTGTGGTGAAAGGCAGAATTAGAGCCAGTTCCAGAGATGTGCAGTATCTCCACTTTCCCCAGCATCTTTGTTCACAGCTCATGTGCTGCAAGCATGATCTACAAAAGCAAAGGTATGCATTTCCAATAGTTCATACTTTGTGGAGACTTCCTTATACCTGACTTCTGGCAGTTGCAGGAGACACTTCTCCACAGAATAAATTTGCTTACCAGCGGTCCCTTGCACAGTCAAAATCTGGGAGGGGAGGGAGGGAATGGGAGGGTGTGGAGTATGTCCAGCTGTCTGTTTGTCTCGGATGCTTTTATACCTGTGCCTGCATAGCACGGGTGAATGAACAGATTCTCCTGGGCTGCATTTTTCCTTTAGTTGGCTCCTGGTTGGCTTTATTTGGTTTGCTCTTTTGCAGAATGGTTTTGCTTTCTTTGCTTATTTCTGTTAACAGCAGAAGTGTTAAGTTTCTGTAGAGTTAAATTAAATGCCAGGCTTAGGATGTCTCTTCAGAACAATTAATTGTGCTTTAGAGATACGGCAAAGGCAACCTCCAGGACTGTGCAAGCTCAACACAGTTTTCCTGTTTGTTTGGCTTGTGTGGAGCCCCTCAGCTGAAAGCAGTATTTCTCAGGCATATCTTGTGTGAAGCAAATCTGCCTTTTGCTCTGGAGCCTTGTTTCCCCTGCCCATTGTACTGCCCCCGGCAGCTCTCTGGCAGCCATGGCATCAGGCACCAGCAGAAATCTCCTCACTGGTGGGAGAATAATTAACGAGAAGAAGCAGAACCATCCATGCACATGGCTGCACCCTAAGAAGATGTTCACCAAGGTGACTCCTATTAATGTTCTTAAAACAAAACAGGCACTCTCTAACTATAGCCAAAACCAGTGTAAGCACAGGATATTTTCCAGCATTAGCCTAACCCTGTGGTGATGGCAATAAATGATGCTCCATTTTTTTAATCAAGAGATAATATTCTTGTTGGCTGATTGAAGTGTTTTTATTGGAAAGAGTCTCCAAAAATAACTTGTCTTGTTAGTACTGTAAATTCTGCAGGCTAAAATACTTTGATTCTCATTAAATTAACTAATTACTGTCTCACTGGATCAATGGATTTAGGAGCAACTGACATAATCTTGCTAGGAAAGGAAAGCTGCCAAATTCCATGACTTTGCTTAAACCTATTACCCTGGTAACTGTGCACTGAAAGAAATTTATCACCATGTAATTAATGGTTTTAGTTGGTTGATTGTCATATCAAAAGGAGGGGAAGATTTAAGGTTTAAGCTAAGCAAACAAAAAAAAGGCAGCAGAAGAACTGCATATGCAGTTTGCTAATTTAAGGTGGTTTTTCACAAACTTGAAAAAATATTTATGGGGCAAAAACCACGCACATAAGGTTGTGGCCAGCCCTGGAAGGCAGACACTGCTCGAGGTGCTCAGCAGCAGGGTTGAGTAGGCTCCAGGAGCTGCGAGGGGTGCTGGTGCTCTCCCACCAGCAGGGATTTGCACACTCAGCACTTGTCCCAGGGATGCTTCTGTTTGGCAGATAGCAGGCTGAGGACCCCATGCACCAGGTTAGGCTTTAGCCAATGCTCTGGACCTTGAGTCCCACAGCTATTGTTTGTGGCACCATTAGACTTCCACTTACGTGCTTTTTCTGCCTAGCTTTGCAATGGACTACTTAGGCTCCTGTCCTGTGTGAGAAATATAAAAATAGGGCTTTATGGTATGAGTGACCCAATTAATCTCTAAAACAGTTGATCCATAAGGTAGGAGAACTAAATTTTGGAAGGTTAATGGTGCAGATAGGCAAAGCCCTTTCTCAGCTGCAAGCACTGCATTCTATCCTACTCCTAGCTTAGCTGTCCGAGTGGGTTTATTATGTTTGCTCAGCTTTAATCTGTACATGTTTTAACATTGTCTAAGCTGTTTTTAATTTTAAACTAAGAAACCCTGCAAATCTCTTTCAATATAATTGGAATTTTTCCTTTAGTTTGCTGTTTAGTCATTATTTTCTTATTTCCGTTTTATTTTCTGGTAGATAAATCCTCTTATTCATTTGTTTCAATGAAGCTTGAGTAAAGGTCATTTAAATTGATTCACCTTTCTTATCTCCCTTGCGTTTATTCTATAATCCTGCTTTCCATTGTATGGAGGAGAATAGCTTTCTTTTCTCTGATTGTTTCTGCTAGAATAAAATGGTAACCTTTTATTAAATAAACTTAGGAAAGCTGTGCTCCAAATCCATATTATCACTAGCTTGGGGAAACAAATTATTTCACAAACTTAAAAAAAGAGAACATACAGCACTTTTAGTAGTTTGCTGTTAGATGGCCTGAACTTACTGCCTCAAGCCTTGTAAGTGATTGAGGGTAATACTTTGGTACGATTTGCAAAAGCAAATACAAATCTCAGGCAGCCAAATTCAATTGTGAAGCCCTGTGGATGTGCAGCACACCAATGACCTCATAGTGGTGCTGAGACACACAGCAACCCAACTTGTTCTCATTATTCCCAGATATTTCCATGTTTAGCAGCACTGTCCAAACCCACCAACTTGTCACAGCACACAGCTCATCTTCTGGAACTATACAAGGCTTCATCTTTGAAGGGAATGTTCCTGTTCTTGATTCTTACCCTGAAATGCATAACTTTTCATGGGATAGAGCAAGTTTAAAGACTCTCTAAAAGATTAGATAGGAAAATAATAACGAATGACTACTCTGTTTGCCTTGAAAAATCACCTGAGTGTATACTGTTTTTTTCTGGTTATAGTCAGTTGACAAGAATGTCTGTAGGCTCCTGCACCATTTTCTGGATATTTTCTGACTCTGTTTCAGAGATGTGTTAGGTTTTTTTCCTGATCAGGTGATGTTCTGTAATGTAGGACAAATTTTATACGAATAAAATGTGGTATTTTCTAATACTGGAATGTTTAAGGAAGCAAGAGGAAGAAATGTAGGATTAAGGCATACCATTAGGAAAATAAGAACAACCTAAACCAATCTGTTAACAATATGTGCACATATGTAAGGGTGTATTTTCCTCATTTTAAACAACTAAATCAGAATTGCTTTTTATTTTGTTGCCAAGGTTACTGAATTTTTAATAGTCTCTAGATGGTGGTAGTCTTAACTCGTTGAACGGCATCATTGTTTAATATTAAAAATATTCTGATAAAAACTGTCTTAGCTGTGGAAAATCACTTCTTCCTTCAAAAACACCTAAAATGAAGTTGCCACAAGATGCACTTCAGGTAATCCTGCAGTGAGCTGGCCAGTGCCCGGGATGGGTGGGGAGGCCAAGGGCAGATGTGTCAGGCACAGTCACTTGGTGCAGTGTCAAGAGCAGGGAAGGTGATGCTCGGAGGAGAAGAAACAATCTTTCTGATCAATATCATAGGTAGAATACAGATAAGTGAGGGAAGGTACAGTAAGTGTCTCCAGGACCACAGCAGTGATACGGATACAATAAAATTTTACCTTGTAATCACTGAAATAAAAAGGTGGGGGTCTGTGACTGCAGTGCCGAGACAGCCAATCCCACAGAGCAGAGGAGATAAAAGCTGACAATAAAGGAAAAAACACTCGAGACCCAGACTTAATCCCTTATCCCAGAAAGAGAGATAGGTACCAACAGGAGGCAGAATTCCACCAGAAGCTGCCACATCCTGGAAATGCAGTGAGAATGAGATCTCTACTCACACCCTAGCAGCCCTAGACTGCATACAAGGGACTCACTGCCATTTTTCTTTTCTTTTCACTTGCTTCTGTAGCCACCTGCAGGAAAATGCATTGCAGCATCAGCCTCCAGCATTAGCATTACTGTTCCTGCTGTTGAGACACAAATATGTGAGAATGGGTGGAAACGGCCTTCCTCCTCCATGCTGGGGGATAGGAATGCTCTCTTTTTGCTCACTGGGCTACTCTTTGACTCTCATACATTCACAGGTACTTGAATATAATGAGCCAAATGATCTGGCAAAACCGTTGATAACAAATTAATATTCAGTTCGTGGTATTGAAATACACTGGTCATACATTTTCTGCCACCCACTCATCCAAACACACCTACAGTTATATATACTGAATGTGTTGACATTGATATAGGCAGTAATTTGAATTAAATGCTTAATTGATATATTAACAAATATGTCTATTTGAATGCTAGAAACATTTTATCTAGTATATATTAGTCTTTAAGTAATTTGCATAGAGTTTTACCATCATGAAACTATAAATCACTTGAAAAATTGTTTCATAGTGCACTGAAAGTACAAATAGAGTGATGTGAGGCAGGGTACTGAAATGTAGCTGGGGTTTTGGGTATTTGAGAAGTGTCATTTAGGGGAGGGATGCTGTAATGTTGCATTTGTATGTGCTTGTGTCTGGGGCCAGTGGACAGGATTGGGGTAACCCCAGTACATGCAGAGTTCCTTCAAGCTCCAGTGGTCTGAAGGAGCCCACAGGGGCTTCCTCTAAAATCTCAGCTCTGCATCTAATTGTTACTCAAACGTCATTTAGTTGCTAGTTTGTCTTACACCAAAAGTTTTTTTTTGTATCATCAAGTCTGTTACCAACACCTGGAATGGTCACAGACCACAGCTGTAGAAGAATAAACCTGATCCTTGCACTGTTTTTCAGCCCACTCTTTTCTGAAATTTGGTGACCAGGCCCTTTGAATCCATGACATTTGTCGCACTGTCCCCACTTGTCCTGTGCAGCACTCCTCTGGCATTTGAAAAATACATGTATTCAGCACCTGCCAGAGTACTCTCAAGACAAAATGCCTTTTTTAATCTCTAGGAAGACAGACACAAATAAGTTCAAAAGCTCTTTTCCCCCGGTAGCCCAATAATGTAGGTGAAAACTTTTTTGGTTTCATTAGGTTTCAGAATATTGCTTTCTCCTAACTGCTGTGGTGTTCAGTTCTGCAATGCTCTTCTGTGAGTTTGGCTGTTAAGCATTGAGTGCCGCTGCTCACAACTGGAGCCACACTACTGGGTGCTGCTATAATGACCTTCCTCATGAATATGTATTGCCAGATAAGTAAAGCAGAATAAAAGATTAGAAACTTTTAACACTCAAAACTCTCCAGAGCTTCAGCCCTGGAGATTGGAAAGGTATTCTGCTTCTTCAGGAGCAGAGCACTGAGCAAGCTTGGGGAATCTTTGTGGTTCGTTGTTGTGGTTTCTTGACCTCTAACAAAAAAGGTAGAATAGAGAACCCATTTGTTGCTCTGTTAAATATTTTCCATACAAAAAGCAGCAATGTAAAATGCAATAAGAGTTTTGTACAAAATTTTAAAAAATTAGCCATCAAGGAGTCGTGGACTAATTACAAAGAAAATCTGATTCCAGGACACACCTGGGTATTAGGAGTTTGAATTCACTTCAAAATTACATCAAATTTAATTCTGCACAAAATGGATAGCATTTGGTATAATCATAAAGAACATTACTATGTACTGTGCAGTGAGGGAACTCAGCTGAGCTTGCCAAAATTCACTCCTGAAATCACCGCCAACACACAACAAATAGCTTCCCCCCCACAGGCACAATATTGAGAAGTTTTAAAAATACTTCTGGGTGATTTTAGAGTTATGTTTCAAAAGTACTTATTTAAGTTTAGGAAACTATGCCATGTTACTCATTGCCTGGACCAGAGTCCTTTCCAGGATCTCTGATGTTATGACTTTGTGTGGTCATTCAGTGACCATCTGCCACTCATCTTATTTGGCTCCACATGCCCTCTGCTCTCCTCATCATTGATTTTATTTTATTTTTTCCAAAAAGAGAATCATAAAATAAATGTAGCAATTACTGCGTTCAGGTCAGGGCTAAAAAAAAGCCTTTTATTGCTGTAAATTGTTTATGTTTTTCTAAACTGTTGGTTAGTAGCAGCCAACAAAAGGAGAAATCATTTTATAGGTGCCCTTTCACCCTGGGATCATTAAATTCAAGCCCACAGTTTCATTATCAGCTTCTATTTTCAGAGAGGTAAAAGTCATCTGCAAAAATTCCCATGCTAAGTTTTAGTGCCATAGAGAAGGGTTGACTGCTGCCTCAAGTTGCTTGACCTTTTTGAGCTCCATTTGTTTTGTGATTCTCACAAAACCTACAAACTTCCCCTAAAAACCACATTGCCAGCAAGTCAGCTGCTCTACTCTCCCTTTCAAGGCTGATTTAATCTCCTTAGAGGGCTCACATCCCAGGACTTGGGCTCCCAGTCCCATTCCAGACCTCTCTGGTGCCAACCCAGGGCAGGTACCCCAGCCCCTGCCCCAGGCTCTGTGGATGGCCCCACACCAGGCTGATCAGCAAACAGCCTGCTTGGGATATTACTTCTTTCCTGTATTCCAACCAAACACAGAAGTTGTAACAATACAGTGTTAAAAATGGAAGTCCAGAATTTTCATCTACTATTTTGACTAAAAAATATCTTCAAATACCTTGTAAAACCACCTTGAGCATGAGCATTACTTTTTACATCATCCTGTATATTTCAGGCATAGTAATGTTTCTGTTCATCAACAGCATAGCTACCTCTTGAATAAATTACGTTTAGCATGGTATTAGCATTTCATCAGTAATCAATAATTCCCTTCATCAGGCTAGTTCTAAATCTGGGAGGAAATTTACCTTTATGCAGCTGTCTTCATCTTAAAAGCAATCATACTAAATCCTACCCTGAGGCAAAACGTCTCAATAAACACCCTAGGTGCAGTGCATCTTCACCTTGGGGAAATTAGGAACTGAGATCTGTTTCAATGGTATTTTCGAGATGCTGCCCTCAATATTGTGACACCTAAGATCCATAAAACCAAGATTTGTACCTTGGTTTCCCTGCATGTTGAAGAGGGAGGAACCTGTTAATGCACAGATTTGTTCAAAGCTAGGTTGGATGGGGTTCTGAGTAACCTGGTCTAGAGGGTGGCACCCCTGCCTGTGGCTGGGGGGGTGGAATTAGATGTCCTTTAAGGTCTCTTCCAACCCAGGCTATTCTGGGATTCTGTGTTTTGCAACATTCAGGACCATGTGCAGACAAGTGGGTTTGGAAAGCAGCACCAAGTGCACTTATGCAATGCTAACACCTATTTGATCCACAAAATATTTTATTATACCACATCCTTTTATTTTTTCATCTTTTGTGTGCTAAGAGAAGTGGTAGCTGCAAGCACTTCTAAACCGCCCTGGAAAAATTCTAACTTCATTTTGTTTTTGCAAAGGCATTTTTGTAAGATAGAGCATCTTTGGAAAATGCATGCAGAAATGACACTCATCTATAGAATCCAGCTATTTTTTCTTCCACTTTAGAAGTCTCTAAACTATTAGCATTGTTGTGATCCTACTCCTTCTTTAGAGGAAGCCTGTATTTTCTAATGGCTATCACTTCAAAGATTCTAAAACACTCAATTAGTATCCTAGCTGAACAAGTACGTTTGAATCCATCATTTCTCCAAGGAAACAGAAGAATGAATTCTTGGCTTATGTGGTTTCAACTTATGTGATGCTATTTTAACTTGTATGAAGTTTTACTGTGAGGGTAGTTAGAAGAATCCGAAGGTGAATCTTGTGTGAAGGATGCTGCTTTTCCTCTACTATTCTTGAACAACACGGTGCATAACTGTGAAAGTAGGCTTGGGGGAGAAAACCCTATCAGTCATGGGAGAATATGAAAAATAAATGCTCTCTGGCAATGCTTTTTGCAATATTTATCATTTCCCAATGTCTTGGTTTGAAGACAGGTGTCTGCTAAGGAAGGTGGGAACCTCCCTTAGAACCCACAAATGTGAACCCCCTTCCCTCTGAATTATTATAACTTTGAAATCAAAGGCTTTCAGGCAAAGATACAGGGAAAAGGAATAAGTTTTTACTAGTATCTATGGCAAGGCAAACAATCAACAACAACAGTAGCAATAACAAACAGACAAACAAAAATCAGAAGATGCGGTGACAGAAGTCTCTGGGCTGCCAAGCGCTTTTCCCGTTGGGTGCAGTTCCGGTCCCAGCCGGCAGGGGCGCTGTCGGGCTCCCGGCCGGGCAGGGCGGGTGCGATGACTCCCGCGCAGCTGCAGGGGGCGCTGTGGCGCGGTCAGCTCTGTGGCTGCGGGGAGCGGCGAAGTACCGAGAGGCAGGCGGGCGCCGCGGCGNAGAAAACAGGGCAGATCCAAAAAACTTTGTTGCTGCTGTAGCTGAGGAGCCTGAAGTTCCCCCTGCTATCTCCTCCATAGCCGGTGGTCGAGTGCCTTATCTGATGACCACATCTGCTCTTCCCTCCCCATGCCCAGCTAGCTCCTTGTCTCTTACAAAAGGTGTTAATAGTCCTTAAGTATCCAGCCATTAGTAACCTAGCGCCAAGAATGGGGAAAAATTCCGCTTCCCTCTACCTCCAACACCCGAACCAGTAGTTTCTGTGTTGCTGACTGATCTCCTTGTAAGATCTTGCCATTGCACAGGGCCACACAGCATTTGAAGACAAAATGGGACCTGACTTTTTTTCCAAAAATCAGTGTCTACCCTAAGGAAAGGGCTTTTCTCCACCCACCTTGCAGACTGTTCTTTAGATTTGTTTTCTTATCTTTTCACATACCTTCTTCTCACTCCTGATTGGCAGGAGGTACATATATTTTGCTGGATGTTCTTCCTTTCACCAGTGGCTCAAAACCCAAGAGATAGTTAACTTTGTTCTACCAGCTGTCACACTGAGAAACAGAACCTGTCTCAGCCCATTTCTGTGACTTTTCCTCATTTTGTTAAAGGCAGGACCTTGCTCAGGTCATCTGCAATTACCTTTGTGTGAAGTGAGTCAGCAGTCGCAGGATTTCCTTTATTTGTCACTTAAACACTTGAACTCCCAGACAGCTGCTATTGAGACTTCTTGGGCGGTAACTCATTAGAGGAGGTTGAGTGTTTTTTAAGAAAAATTGTATGCACAGGTTTACAATTTTGAAGTACTGTGGTAATGGAACTTTTTGTTGGTTTTCTATTGGTAACACTTTGAAATGTTTTGCTTTCAAAGTGTTTTCTTTTCTTTGCATTTATCTCTGTTCTGCCAGCTTTAAAATGTTCTCTCAAAGACTTCTGGTAATTATAGTTTAGTGTGATTTCTTTATTTTTTTCCCCAAGTAAAGGTTTGCACTAAGAATGCTATTTGCCTTCCAATATTAGAATGTGTTGAATTCCTAATTACAACAATCGGACTAGCACTTTGTCACCAGTGTAAAAGATAAAAACAACCTTGTGGAGGCTTTCCTGGCATCTATGCAGTGAAAACCTCATTTTAAAAGAAATGTTGTTCTGTCTTACACCATCTTGCCCAAGCAGTTCTGGACAGGGAAAGTGGAGGGAAACATTTTAATGTGTCAAATTAATTTGAGCTGCAGCTTTTCACATGAAAGATCTCCATAGCTCCTAAGCTACATGGATTTTGAAGCACATGCAAATTCACTTGATTGTTTTCTATTAAGATTAATTTCTTGGAAAGCACAAAGTACAGGCCCAAATTCTGAGCAAGAATCCTTAATTTGGAAACAGTTTCTGATTAAAAAACAGCAAAATGTGCTGAGGCATCCAATCACCACAGACAAACAATTAATTGCATGGCTAGTAGTTTGAGGCCAGAGTTTTTCCAATCATTGTTAGAGTTTGTGGGAATAAACTATTTAGAAATGTGACCTTTGTGTGCCAGCTATGTCCTTGTGTTAGAAATTTATATTCAATCAAGAAAGTAATAATCAAGAACATGCATATAGACACACTAAGACCAAATCTAAGAGTATAAATTATTGTATGATTGGTTTTTACATCCAAATTATTTTAAGGGTTATTGTCTTTGAAGGTAATTTAGCAAGCAAATAGTTCGGTTTTGGATTTACAGTGTTACATAAACAATAGCCTTCCAGAATGCATATTTCTCTAACTACAATTAGCTGGGGGTCTCAGTATATGTTGCTTTTTCCTTAATATTGGGTCTTCTAACTGTGCATATTTTGCTACTGGTTTTTTTAGTAATCCTATAGTAATTTTTCCATTGTTTAAATACCTTGCTAATGCCAGTCCTAGCAGTGAAAGCAAGTTCTAATCTATGGCTTACACAGATGAAGTGTACTCAGGTTTGTAATTTGGTATTTATATTTAATATATTCAGTATACTTGATGCCCATAAGAGTAGTTTTGGGAAACACAAAATTAAGTAAATGACAGATAAAACACTTCACTATCTCTTCTTCAATATATTGAATAATCTCTGGGCCTAATTCTGATTCTCAATTGCGCTAATTTAATGTTGGTAAAGCTTAATTGACAGGAGAGGAGTTATTTTTCACATACTAGAGAGTACGTACCACCAGAGATTCATTTTTATATATCATGTCTTTACCTTTCCTAATACAGGGTAATGATGCTAAGCACCTGATCAGAAAGTGGTTCGTTGTGATGATTCCCATTGTATTAAAATATCACCTGGGAAAAGAAAATCAGTGTTTCCTTTTAATAAGCAAGTTTAGAAAGCAAATGTCTGTTAAAATGTACCTTTAGTCTTTGTTACATAAATAGGCACATGTCATTAGGAAAACCAAGCTTGTACCTGCCAGGCTGCACAGAGCTTACTAGGAATAGATGCAAAGTGGCTGCACTGACCCTCCTCTCCAGTGAAGTCCACTCTGATTTTTGGAAAATCCACTCTGATTTTTGGAAAGAAAAGGTCATGTCCCATTTTGTCTCCCAGGCCACTCTCAAGGCCTCATTCATTCTCCTGCAGTGAGAGAATGGAAATGAAGGATGTCAATGCACTCACCTCCTTGGGCTGGGTAATAAACTTCAAGTTTGTTAAAACTTACCACCACCAGAGAGGAAGGAGAAGTTAAAATGCAGACTCTACCTGCTTATCACACCAAGTCTCTGATGGGTGCTCTGGCAAACATCCATGGATCTTGAAAACTTGCTCCTGCTGTTCTCTGTAAGACTGAAAGGACAAGACAAAGAATTTACTCTATTTGTAGTATATACTGATAGTAATATTTTACTTGAACTTCATGAGCTGTGTACAGAGAATAACAATTTTAAAGTGGAAAACAAGAGAATTATGTGGGAAATAAGGGAATCAAGAAAAATGAAATAATAATCACAGGTTTGGCATGCTACTCAACAGTTCAATATGGGCATGACTTGCCTCATTGTGTAGTTTATATATAGCTTCATTATAAGCAAAAGTACCATTTACTGTATAATTATTTTCTGGAAGGCCTGTTTTATGCATCATGTACTTTCCTGGCACCTTACAACCATGCTTAACCTGTATGATATTAACTATATTTATAGGTGGCATCTGAATGAGCCAAACACAATTTTTTTTTCTCCAGCCTATTTCCTAAATCAGATATAGTAGCTTAACTCAGAATAGAAGAAACCTGATGAATTTCAGCTTTGGTGAGACCTCTGCAGCCAGCTCAGTTTCTGTCTTGTAATAAGATAGATCACCCACAGAAATTTCCTTTGGACTTGCAAGTGAGCCCTATGGCTCAGCTGGGATGTGGTCCATCTCTCAGACTGAAAGGATTTTTTATTAGAGCATAGCATAAGGACAAATAGCTTTTACTTATAAAAAGGAAAGAGTGGGTAATTTCTAAGGTGTTTTACCTCCACTAGAGCTACTTTTCTGTATAATGCAAAAGATGAATGATAATAGTCAAACAAGTAATGTTATTGTAAAGTGGTAAGGTGGGGAGAGTTTTCGGCTGTGTAGGAAATCAGAAATCTTATCTGTTGTCAAAGTCTGGGTGCATTTGTCTTGTAGAATTATGCCTTCAGGTGGTAGCTAACCATCCCCGTGCTCAGTAATTACTCTTTGGCTTATTTATCAGAATGATTGCGTTACTGCCAGCATTTGAAGAGTTCTGTGTAAAAGACATTTACATGTAATTCACCTTCAGTCTTCTATGCCGTCTATTAGCTGGCATTTCTTAATACCACAGACTGTCTTCTTCAGGACACATATTGCCCTGAAGAATAAAGAAATAGATAGAATTTTATTTTTTCAGGATAAATATTAATCCTGAAATAGAAGGTATTTTACCTACATCAAATAATGAAAACTTCAATCAATATACAATACAAGGTCCTGGCTCACCAAGATTCACCTTTATTTTCATTTCAGTTCAAGCCAGACATCCTATTCACTAAGTACTTAGAAAGGGAGGCATGGGTACACAAAGTTTTCAATTAGAGGCCATTATATATGGCCTAGAACAATCATATTTGGTTGTTTTTTATGATTGTAATACAATCTTTCAGAAGAAAAACAAAAAAACCCAACACAAACCAAAACGCTGTTCCTCTCTTAAATCAGCTTTACCCCAGACAATATTCATATATTGTTAAAAAATAAATAAAATTTTGAGGGGTTGGGAGGGAGAAGAGTATCTCAAACAAAATTAAAGACAAAGATGTGAGACTTTAAATGTCACTGTTCTCAATGAAGCCAGCATTAGAAAGTCACAGGAAGAAGATACGGCTTGCAGTCCATTGTGCGGTCAAGCCATGGCATGGCTGGTAAAGGGAAGGTTCCCCAGCTGCCCACGCTCACAGGTCACGGCCTCTCCCCTGAAGTGCTTCCCCCCAGCTCTCCCCACAGCCCCCTGGGGATGGCACTGCAGCCTGAGAGAGCTGCTGCCCTTCAGTTCTGGAAAAGAAAAGCTGGCAATTCATTACCATATAATAACCTTCCAGAGTGGGAGCTCATCTCAATAGCATATTAAAGCCATCCATTCAGGTATCACAGAATGGATAGGCGAAACTAGATCAAAAATCCCTGAGCCATACGCTATTTATTGCCAATTGGAAGATAAGCTTCACAGAAGAAGCTACTCTATATTTGCCTTCTGGTATAAAACTATTTTTAAATCTCCAAAGATATATTGAACACCCTTTCAAAGCCACCTGTCACTCTAAGGTCTGTGGGAAGAATGGACTTGTAGCTCAAATCTTCAAACACTGTGGATAGCAAGTTCTCAGCTTAACATTTCAGGATTTCATATATTAAATTTAAATATATGTATAGATATGTACACATAAAATATGTATATATAGACATAGATATATATAAATATAAAAAGTACATGGCAAGAGGATTTGTTGATATAAAATTTCAGAAAATTGGGGAACATTTACCAAAGCAACAAGTAAAAAATTCTCTACCTTATTAATCAGCATGATTTGCTCATAAATAGACCTGAGACATTTTTTTGCCATATACCCCCTTCCTATTACCACCTTGGGAATGCAGTAGTTAAATTTAGGACCTGAAGCTGTAGTCAGAGATGAGCACTTAGTGACAAATAGGCATGTATTAACATAATCCCAATATTTGATTAAAAAAAAAGAAAAACATTTGTGCTATTCCCTGGAACAAGAGAAAGAACAAATTGCACAGCAGTACTAGTGCCTGTGCTTACCCGCTTGCATGCAGCTCCATTCAAACCAACCTTCACCTCAGCTCAGAAAAATTATGTATCTGCAAAACACTGTGTAGAACTCTCCTGTGTTCCTTCAGCTGAACCTGCTGCTGGAGATGAGAAACAGAATTTAAAACCACCTTTTGCATATTCTATCATTATAAAGAGACTAGAGATCATTATTTGAATTTGTTTGTTCCTGAAACAAAACAGAGCTTCCTCTCTCATTATATTTTAAAAAATAATTCCACAGGTCTTGTAAAATGTCTTTAGAATCTAAGCACTAAATTACTGGGTGGCATAGAGAAGAACAGGTTGATTAAATGCAGAAATGTGTAGTAATGAATGTCGAAATCCATATTTGTTACAGCTTATATTTTGGGAGACATCCTGCAATTTGCCCTTATTGTGTTTGAATGAATAGTCTAAAGGTATAGCACAAATTTTAGGAATATATAGTAGAAAGCTTTGTTCATACAAATTCCCTACACTTTTAGGCAACACTGCTATCTACTGGGACACTTGTTCAAACCATATGGAAGCCCTTAGAAATGACAGGGAATAAAACGGCTGTGGCAGCAAACTTGGCAACAAGTCCAAGACAATGGCCGATGGGTAAGAGCCTGACCCCACAGAGGAACCACCGGTACATGGTGTAAAAGATCACACCCTGCACTTGTAGCAAGCCAACAGCTAAAAACCGCTTGAAGGCAATGGGAACAAATACTTTGAAGGAAGGAGGTTTCTCCATGTTCTCCCAACACTGATAGGTGTGTGGATCAGCACAAGGGCACAATCAGTGAGAAAAGTTGTAAAACTTGTCTGAACTGAAAAAACAGTATGTTCATGGTTTTCAAGTGAAATGAAATCATTTCAACAGCAGAGCCAGATGCTGTATTGGTCTTTCTAGGAGATAATTTTTTCTGCAAGCCAAAACTTGCTCAAGATACCTGTGGTTGCGATTGTTTTGTAAAAATCATAGCTACCTGCAGAAGCAAATCCAGTGCTATGAAAAGCTGGACTTCTTTTCAACATACCACCTAACAAGTTTTTTGCCATGTGCTTTCAGAATAATTGCATCCACTTTATAGATAGAATAATAAAAACTGGAACTGTTAAAAGTAGGACCCTCTAAGGGGGAGAACATTAATTAAAATGAAAGCTACAAATTCTGTAAAGTAAAAGTATGCTGGACGTGCTTAAAAGTTCTTTAAATTGCAAACTTAATCTATCTTACGGATAGGGAGATCTTGTTCCCATTCATTGGGGGTTGGGAAGCAGAGTGGGCTCAAGCTGCAGAACTTCCACATTCGTTGTCAATTACTCTAGTGAGTAAACACTAGCGTTAGACTGTCTATATCAAATCAGCTGCAAAACAGTTGATATAAAAGCAGCATTCTCTTGCCTAGATGATTATACCTGTTAACACAAAACTTCATTTGATGTATATGTGAAGAATTCCAGCGGCTGTCTTTTTGATGTCAGGTATGAAAGAGAATACACCTCATTAAATGGCACATCAAAAGGATGAAAATGCAATCATTAATCTATGTTTTATGACATTCTCCTAACAATGTATTGTAGAAATCTATATTGCATCAAATAGCAGAAAGATCCTGAAAAAAAATTCCTTGAGTGGTAGAAGGACTCTTCATACTTTTCATTTTTTCTATCTCTTAAATTTCCGAAGCCCTCCATTTTATACCTGAAGATAGCCACACTCATCTTTTTCTCCCTGATGCAATTTTAAAGTCTGCACAACAGAGGCAAGGTTAGAGATGTAAAACATAAACACATATCCACTGTGCTTAAATCCTTCATCTTGGCCATAAATTTCTGCATTTAATCTATTTGAC
Organism: Pardalotus punctatus; assembly: GCA_013400915.1. Classification (NCBI taxonomy): domain Eukaryota; kingdom Metazoa; phylum Chordata; class Aves; order Passeriformes; family Pardalotidae; genus Pardalotus; species Pardalotus punctatus. Next base: position 775,956 of record VZTX01020975.1, on the reverse strand, counting down.
TCTCTGAGCATACTGAGCTCTTGGTGCAGTGTGCATACCCAGCCCTAAATTAAAGCAGGCTAATTTCTCCTCTGACTCACCCAACTCCTCCTTCTAATGTACTGAGCAATGTCTCTCTGTCTGGTGACACCACCCCAATGTCAGATTTAAATTGCATTAGATATTGTTTCTAATCAGCAAGGAAATCCATAGCTGGCAAGTAGGGCAGGTCTCCATCCTCGCTAGCAAGAGAGAAATGGGCTGTAGCTTTGGGTCGAGATCTCCCTCACTGACTTTTGCAGAGTGCTGTAGCTGTGGGCAGTTTGCCCGACAGGACTAAGCCTGTAGCACTCAGCTGATCATCTCTGCTGCCTGTGGAAAGGAAAAGGAGTTATCTGAAACTTGAATCTATTTGGAAAGAATCTGCCCAAACATAAACTAATTCCCCCCAGGAAACACCAATGCAGGCAGCTAAAACTGAGTTAATACAGTCCCTCACCTGCTTTCCTTGTTCCATCTTTGTGTCAGGCCCAGATGAGACACTGAAGGACCTCATTCCCCAGTGCCAACCTGCTGTATCTGCCCTCAGATATCCAAGCTCCTTTGCAGTATCTGAGCATTGCAGTGCCTGGAGAACATCAGCTCACGTGGGCTTTGCTTTTAAAGAAAGCCCCTATTCATTGTGGGCTTGGTCTTAAAAGTTAAAAAATAGGATTGTATTTTCCTATGGTTCAATACCACTAGAGCAAATAAAATTTCACAGAAGTTTCCTCCTTCTCAGACCTGTAAATGCGAATATTAACATATTCTCAAATATGCTTCCACTGAATGATATTTATCCAATAACAATAATGTTACCTATATATGCTATTAAAACAAAAGAATATAGTTGGAAATAAACATGTGGATGTTCATTAGACTACAGAAGATACTCTTCTGAAAATATTTTCTTTCTAACTACTGAAAGTAAATAAAAAAGAGGGAAAAAATGTGCTGCCATAGGGGAAATAGGAGAATTTAAGGTTTCAGGCTGCAGGATTTGTCAAAGCAAATTTTGTCATTTAAAAATACTCCTGTATTACCTGCTTACAGGGACATACATCATTCAGTCATGAAACAAAAGTGATGTCATATGATTTAACAGGATAATTAACTACCCCTACATCCATTATCAAATGCTAAGAATAATCATGCAATATTTCTGAGTTACTTGTCATAGTAGAAAACTTACAAAGAAAAATGTTAGTAATCCTGAATGAAGGATAAATTCAACAATTCTCTAGCCTTTACATGAGCTTTTGAAGAAGAAAAAACACAGCTTTCCATGTAATATATGCTTTTGATAGTAGTCATTTACATACACTTACTACAAATCCAAAAAGTATTTGGCAAAGAGGGATTGTGATGTTTGAAAAATCCGCTCTATGTCTGTAGATGGAAACAAATGTACAGGTGAAAACCCTGACTAGAGGGCACCAAGGTGTTTCCAGGCCCGCATGGGCTCCTCCCAGTGAGCCTGGGGTTGCCTGACATGGAACTGTCGCCAAGACACAGGGATTCCTTTCCCTCATCCTTTCGAGGTTTTACTACCCAGCAGGTAACAGTATAATCTTGCCTTCTATATTGAATTTGACTCAAACTAGAGCCCTGAACTGTTTAAACTTAAAATTGGCTGCACAAACCCACAGAGCGGTGGGGTCGCAGGAATGATGTCCAGAGATTGAAGACTTGCACCATCAAGGATCCAGAGGCTTTCGTGATTAAGAAAAGGCAAAATAAAGATAAGGGAGATCCTCAAAATTATGGGCTTTTGTGGGAAATTAAATCCCATGGCAACAACTCAAGAATCACTGTGAGATCTATCAAGGGTTGTTCTCCTGGCCAAATGTTCAACTATTTTTGGAACACAGAAGTATTAATTGTATTAACTGATTGTGGGGAAATAATACAAGTGGGTTTTGTTTCCTTGCTAGGCTGGCAATGAGAGGTGACTTCCTGCCTGCTGTTTTTAATCGGACAGGGCATAGGCAGAGGTGTCTGTCCCAGCACTGTCCTCAGGTGTGCTTCATGCACAAGCATCCCGGGAAGTTTTCCCCAGCAGTCAAAAGTCAGAAAGGCATCAGCACATTGGCTTTTGCCAGGGCAGTGGAGATGGGTGCAGGTCTTAGGAGTTTTCCACACAAGCCTCAGCTCTGTGAAACAGACCCTCATTCCTCATGCAGACAAATGAGTTGAATTAAACCCTGACATATGTACATGTAATGGCAATTTCGCTTGTTAAACTCAAGTTGAATTCATCCCACCCAGCTTTAGAAGAGCAGCTGATGTTAAATCACATGGGCAGGGTTGCAGTAGCACCTGTATGAACCCACTTCTGCAGATCTGAACCATTGCTCCCTTTGCTATCAAAGCAAATGTGAGCTACCAATTCCCAGGGGCCTTGAGCTGTGTCCAACCCTTGCAGCTTGCTCAGCTGTGCTCCTGCTGCAACCCCCCCAGCGCTGTTTATTTGCATTCAAAAGCCGTACACATCAGTTTATGAATTAAAGCATGCTTTGACTCAACTAAGGCCTGTTTGAAAGCCTAGGAGGAGTGAGAAGGAGGTTCTTTCCAGTAGCATCTCACGTGCAGGGAAGGCTAAGTTTTAATATCCTCTGCCTAGGCTTCACAAAGGTGAGATTTTGTCTTCCATCACCATAAACTGCTCACAGTTTTTATCTCTCCCCCATGCAGTAAATAGCACAAACAGTAATATAGCTGTCAACAAGTCAGCTGAATCAAAACAGAATTCTTCTGAGTCACTTCTTAAATAATGGTAATTAAGGAGAAAACAATACTTCAAAGTTTGTACTCAGACTTTTTGGCATTCAGCTAGAAAACATCTCTGAACATCCCCCTTTTCTCTCAGGTTTTTCTCCCTTTGCTCTGAAGGTCAAAGGTTTCATTTGTATGCTCGTCACTCTCTTTCACTTTCCAGCATATCCCTAATTGAAATTTGACACATATACCCATTAGCTGAATTTATTCTTTTTCCATGCTTCATTAACAATGCTCTTTGCTATATTACGACGCTAATGCTCATCATAAAATGCTCTCCGATGCAATGTGGCTTACAATGGATGGCGATTGATGGTAGCACAGGTAACATGGAATCTAGAAGGTAGAACTTTAGATGCTGAAATTGCAAGCTGTGGCAGGAATCTCAACAGTTAGGGACAGATCCTGACTTTGCAAGGTCTATTTGAGGCTATAAAATGTCAGTAACTTCTCTGAAGCTGCAGCATAAGCCCAGCTAAAGCAGAATCCATCCACACCTGTGCTCTCTGAACCCGAGTCTGTCACAATGAACTTCTGGCTGAACTAGATCGTAATCTACATTATTCACCTGAAATGTTGAATATAATTTTCACTACTAAATTGTCTACAATTGGGTCTTGTAACTAGAGAATAAAACTCAAAACCATAAATGCAAATGAGATTTTCATTTAAAACTGCAATTTCCTTTCTGATGTACTGTACCACTTGTCCATGAAGTTCTGTCTTTTTTGGAAAATGACATTTTCCTATGGTTTATAAGTTTCACTGGGTTGTCATGGAAACTGGTTCTCTCTTTTTCTTTCTTTCTCTCTGTCTCCAAGTCTTTCACCTTGAGAGGAAAATGGTTGTCATTTACAGCGCATAATTTTGCAGGTTAAACTTTCTATGATCACTCAGATAGCGATGAAATACAATCCCAGAGTTCAGGGAGAGGGGGAGAGGGGAGAGTGCTCACCTATTTCCAAAGGGGGCAGTCAAATATGATGCCCTAAACTCAGGACCCAAAGCCATTCTCAATCTGCCATCCACTTAGATGGCTTCTTCACCTGTATAATATGAAGCATATAAAAGAAACATTTGTCTACATAGAAAGTGTCTTAAGGAAAACTGGAAAGCAGCAGCATGAGCAAAAGACCTGCTGCTTTTTATGGCCCACCTGAAACAATAAAAAATTGCAATCCTCACTAAGCTTTTAGCCAGAGGAGGCTGAGATGAGTTTGGGTAAATTTTGGATCATCATCTGAACCTCTATTGTTGCCTGCAGTATCTGAGGTTTACCAACCTTTCACTTTAACCCCTGCAAACCAATTAGCTAATGTGTTTAAATGCTTGAGGAATGATTAGTCAGGTGGAGTCATTTTAGTAGTACATATTTAGCAGGGAGAAAAATGGATGCTAAAAAGGAAGTTATTTAGCAAATGTGCGCTTGAAAGCTAAAAGGTGTAGGAAAAAAATGTTCATTGCGTGTTTTTTTTTTTTCATTTTTGCACTACCATTTTCACCTATGGGCAGCCATGCAACCTTATATTCTCTGTGTTAGAATATTCAGGCCAACAGAGGATTTTTTTTTTCAGCTTTAATGAATAGCACTGCTGTGCGTTGTAGGATGTGAAAAGAAGGGGTTTGAAAAAGGCTTTGCAGGAGCACTACTTTGCACTTTAACCTGAAGAAGCACGTGATATGTTTTCCAGCTGTTTCCTACAGATGTTGTACATATGCTCAAAGGTCAGTGTTCTTTTGAGAGCATCCACAACCCCACTTACATTTAGAAACAAACAAACATCTCATGCCAAGAAAAAGTGTTTTAAATAAATGACATTATAAAAATAAGATGTCTAATCAGCAGCTGAAGAATGAAGATCATACCTCTGAAGGAAAACCTGACTAATATTTTGACTGCTCCTCAGATTTAGAACACTGGGACTGGTTCCATGGCAAAAGACCTTGGAGGTGCCACATCAGGAAAAGGAGAAGCTGCACTGTGGCACAGCTGGAGAAGCACTCTTGCTTCTCCAGCCACCCTGTCACTGATAAAGTTACCTAAGCGTGTTGCCTGCCAAGGCTGAATGCCTGGCCCCACACAGCCTGCTCCAAAAATAAAAAAAATCAGTCTTGTAAATGACCATGAAATGGGAAAATAGTGACCCTCTCAGAAGAATAATGAGACTTTGAGACATCTAATTTTAAGATTGCCATGATATTTAGGGGAGGTGGGAGGAGAGCAGAGGAAGAAAACAAATCGGATTGGGATCACTATTGAATTTCTGAGAAACCCAGAATGCAAAAGGTGGTCAGTGTTGGTTCCTTTAGGAGACAGGGAGGATAAATACAGCAGAGCCTGGCTTTAACATGCTGTCTGCTCTGAGAATTACTAGAGATCATTACAAATAAATTTATAAGTTTCTCTGTGGATTTTTTTTTTAAATTATAAAATTTGTCCTCTAATTGATAGCAGTATCTTTTAAAACACTGAATGGTAAGTCTTTCACATTTTGATGTTTGAGTTAACAACAAATAGTTCTTTAGGTTGGCCTCCAAATGCCCTCCAAGAAAATTGGTGAGGAAGGTTAGAGTTTTAGTAGTCCCAGATGAATTACTGAAACTAAATTGCAACTCACAGGAATTTACCTTGGCGTATTTGGTCTTCATTTTCTGGTGCAGCCTATGTGAATTTCTGTCATGAAACTAAATGCCCTTTTCCTTGGACCATTGTGTCTTCCTGTGATCTCTGATCTGGTCACCTATCGAGCTTCTCTGGAAGAGCTTGTACGAAGACAAAGCTGAGCAAGTTAGGGTACTTTCATAATAACCCCTTACCCACCTGGCAGTTTATGAGAGGTTTCATCTAGGTATTTACTTCAGGTATTTATTCAAATACTGTGGTACATTAGCAAGCTGTTGCAATACTTAAAGGTATCTATCAGCTGCATATAAAGGAAGTGCACATAATTACCATTTTTTTCTTTATGGTGTTTTATTGCAAGAAAGTAGCACAAATTGTCCTGAGTTCTGTTGCAGAATACAAATTCTTCTCAATATCCTGGTTAGTCAGAAATGTTTTACAATTCCAGTCTCCTGGTGTGTCCATTAAATATTTTCAGGTATGTTTTTCTTTTCTAATGAAGATATCTAGTTCTCTTTAACAGCTCCCGCTCTTTAGATTAAGTACATTCATTTTCATCCCAAAATTTGTCCACAGATGCACAGACTTGTCTGACCATCATGTCTAGATTATGCTTATAGCCGGCTTTCTACAGCCTCAGGGTGACTTTGGGTTTGTCCTTCATCTTTCCCTCTTTCACACAGGGACTAAGGCTGTCCAGGCTTCTTTTCACTCGTGATGTGTCAATCTACTGTATTTGCAATACAACTTGCCTTCCTGAATGAGTTTGTGCAGAAAAATGAGGCCATCCTCTTGATTAAGATTCCTCAAAACTAGCGCCATATCAATAAAGGAACAAATCGCTGTGTGTTCTCCAAGGGGGGCTAATTGACAAGAATTCTGCATTTCAATTCTGATGCTCCCTCAAACAAGGCTATGTTGCTTTGTTTTGCCTTTCAAAACAGCAACAAACCACAAGAATGCTCCCCTCCCCCAAATGAACAAGCTGTATTTGTATATTAGAGGAATTTTCTCCCTTTCACAGAGTTGAAGGGTGAGGGCATGAGGAGTGGTAGGTGCATCCTACCAGCCCAGAGAGATCACTCATGCTGCTGATCTTCTGCTGACCCAGCAGGGCTCCATCTTTTGATAAAAGTGAATGGAAAGCCGTTTCACACAATTAGTCTGAGCTGAAAAAAAAAAATCTTAGACTGGGAGTGAAGTGATAAAAGGTTTGAAGCTTCTAGTAGTCATAAAGAAAAGCAGCTAAATGCAGTCAGCCAAGAGGAGATAGTTAAAAGGACACTGAATGTCCTGCAAATGCTTGCGTTTTTGCAATGTATCTCACATGGAGAAGCATTCTTTCAGATTTTAAAACAAGATAACTTAGGGAAAACACTGTAAAGTTTCCTATTAACTTCTAACTTTCAAATACATATTCAAAGGAACAGGGAATATTCACTGTACAGAGGAAATCTTCATTGCTACTTCTGGGTCATCATTTCTCAGTGAAATCCAGGAGAAAAGGAACCTGACTGAGTTTGTGGAGACTGGTGTTCTAGTGCAGTACCTGCAACCAGCTCTTTGGTACCCTGAGCCAACTCGGGCTTCAAGCTGCCTGAAGAATGAATGCAGGGTACTGGGGTAGTAGAGCTCCTTTTGTCTGCTGCACTGATCCTGAACTTGCATCAGGGGAAAGAAAGTTGAGTAGGCCATTCCTTCAGGCTACCTGCAGACCATATAAATCAGTCTCGTTCTCGTGAAGCACAGTAAATATTGTGATAATTGCCAAAGTTGCTGCACTGATTTCCGCTGTTCTTCCATACTGAACTGCAGCATCCCAAGATGAAAGGATAAATGAACAGAGACATTAGCTCTGCTTGAGCTATCAACCCCATATGCAGGGTGATTAAATTTTCAATGAGAAGGCACTGTCCATTTGCAAAATTACCTTGACTTGTATTTAAAAAATGCACTCTAGTCACACAGTTGTAATTCTTGGTGGCTTCCCTTCAAAAGCACCTCTCTGTGGGCATGGTGAGTTAATAAACCATGAAGCAAAGGCTTAATTACAGGAAAAAATGTAAGTTGGCTATGATTGGAAGGCTTATATCTTAATGTTTTCATTTTGGTGTTGTCCCATGTACTATTGATCATTCAACTCCCTCCACATTAATTCAGTCATGTTTGCAGTGTTGGGCAGTGGCACCCAGGCCACTGGGTTTGTCTTCACTTCCAATCAAACCCAAATCTGTTCCCAGTTTTGGTCACTGTAAACTGATGCTGGAGGCTCCCCTTCTCTTGTCAATACATAAATATTTGACCCATAGCAATATTACTGTGATCATGACACTCTACATCTGTAGACAGGGAAAATGGAATATACCCATTACAATTCCATAACTGACAGTAGATGTTCATTTTTCCTGAGTTTTTAGAATGCTTTTGGAAGTGCTTTGTTTACTGCATTCAGAATGTGGCAAGAAGTGACTATCCTGGCATGAATATTTCCAAGCCTCAATGCTCTTGCTAAATACTCAGTGCAAGGATAAAACAATGACTGACATTGTCATTATTGGATTACCTCTGGCTCCATTTCTAGGGTTACACAGCAGTTTAGCAGAAGTGTTTCCCTTCTGCTAACAAACACTTGAGACATTTGCTTGGTGTGTAGGCAAGTGACCTTTGGGACTCATCTGAGTAGGAGACAAGGCACAAAAGCTAAGCCACAGCAGCAGGGAGCTGACAAGCCAGGACTGTACATGCTTAAATAAGTTTGACTTATTAAAAGAAAAATGTAAGCTCCTTTGCTGTGCCTTGTAGTGCACAGACAGAGCCCTGCGATTACATGGTGTGCCAGTGTACCCTGATCGCCCCCAGCGGAAGGAAACAGGTCAGCAGAACAAGTGGCACCAGAGCGGTGTGCAGCCTCCTCAGCTGGAATTCTTCAGGTGACACCCACACATTGCTTGGGCCTTAGGCACAGGGAAGACAGGCACTCACCACAGTGTAAAGAAAGCTGGATCTGAGATAATTCCCAAAAAATTCCAAGCCGCTACCTGCCAGTTTGCTGCATTTTACTGACTGTGACATTCTTGACTATTGCTCACAAAAGAAAACAACTTGCTCTATCTTTTTTTACTTCCCATAACCATGGGTGATTAAATGTAAGGGCATAGTTATGGAGATACTTATTTGGTCTTCATCTCCGATGATGTAACAAATATTTGAATTGTATTACACTCTGGCCTTTAATACTGAAAGGAAATAACATATGTAGTTTATAATAGACAAGGAGAAAGCCGGTGGATTTTCTTGTATTGGAGATGACAGTTGAGAACCACAGGAAGGCACAGGAGGGCAAATAGGAAGTGATGACATGAAAGCAGGAAATGGTGCAAAGGTGCAAACTAGTAGATGGAGGAAAAACAGATTGCTCAATAGGTAAAAACTAGCTAAGATATTATGATCTCTTTGATGATTTCTTAATTTCAAAAAAGAATTTTCTTTGTAAGAAAAGGGGGAAAGGAAATTTTAAGAGTTCTATATAAACTTTTGTTGCAACTTTCTTTTTATATATATATAATCCTCCTCTTTTAACTGTTTATAGGGTGATTATGATAACTAAAGATCCCTATCTCTGGTAGCCTTGAAATAAGGAAAACAATCATATTTAGTTGGATCTATCTTCTATTAAGCAAATAACCCAGCAGAAATGTTGATGTCTTCTGGACTGCCCCTGCTGCTAAAGGCAGAATATAAAATATTTTAGTGACTTTTGTTATGCTGAAAGAGTTCTAGGTTGCTGTCAAATGGATCTTCATATAGAAGCAGAGTTCACTGGGGTTGATGAGTGTACTGGCTGCCTGTCAGTCATGCAAAAATAAAAAAGACCATTCTGCTCCTAGCATGGCAATGCAGGTTAAACAAAAGAAGCTACTCACCAAGGTACAAGACCTTTGCAGACATTGACTCAGGTTTTGGAGTTTTGGATGCTCCCAATCACACGAGGAGAACAGGGTCCATTTTTGTCCTCTGAACTAGTTTCTGATTTAGGGGGCTAATAATCCCACTTGTAAAAGGTGCAGCTGAGAGGTGCTTTCTGTGTGCAGTACTGAGAAGTAGCACACACCCTTTTCAGGGGGACGGGGGGGCTGCAGGAAAGCACCAGCCAGGCCCTGGGGGCTGGAGCTGCACAGAACGGGGAGACAGGGTTACAACTGCACTATTGATGTACTCCTGACAGGGACAATCTAAAATGCTTTGAAAACAGGGAGACATAAAGGAAGGCTATGTCTGGAATAAGAATGAAAAGAAATATGAAATGCGGAAGTAGTGGAAGTGTGCGAGCAGAGAAAACAAGTGGGATCATCAGGGTAGATGGAGACCAACCAGAAATTTCCTTTAGAAGCTGTCCCATCAGGATACCTTTACAACCCCCAGTGACCAAGTGAAGTCCAACTGCTTAATTATCTCTTATGGTCTGGATGCAAACTATTCCTGATCCTTGCCTATTTGACCTGGAACTTTTATTTCTCATGTTTAAGCAGACAATACATCAGAATTTCTTTCTTCTTCTTCTTTTTATTATTATTATTTTCACCAAGACTTCAAACTCCTTGGCAATGAAAGAGAAATATTTGCCGCCCCCCAGAAAGCCTTCCTCACCTTGCAGAATTAGTCCCTCTGTTAATTGCTAAGAGGCAGAAGGTTGCAGAAGTTAACTACTAATGCTTTCTCAGTCTGCTTAATCAGGAAAGGGTCATATTACAGCTGAAATAAGATGTCCTTGTCATTAAGGCAATAAATTTCAGACTCAGATTAAACTATTGATCCAGGCACAGATTTGTCACAGAGGGCAAATCAATTAAAATTTCTGTTACCCACCAGTAAATGAGATAATTATTTGTTCTCCAGACCTTTTTGTATTTGCCAATTAACCCATGTTTATTTAGCCTACGAGCTCTTGAGGAGAATGCCTGTGCTTAGCTTGAGCACATCTATGATGCTGGGGCCTTCATGCCATTCAGGATTAAACCATAGTTAATGCTTTTAGAATGTGCCAGACAGCAGCAGAAAATCTGAGCAAAATGGATGTCCTCAGCTATTCCTCATTTTATTTATGAAAGCCAAAGAACAGAAATCAGGCTAATTATGGGAAAAAGCAAAGCTATTTAACATAATCAGAAATAAAGGTAATATTCTACTGATGACTCATGTCAATGCTCTAGATTAGAACTGCAACTATAACAGACAGTACATGAAAAGAACAGAAACCAATTAATTTTTAATCTGCTTCCTGTTAAATTGTTAAACTATTTCATAAAACCAGATTTCATTATTGAATTAGACCAGGAACAGGATAATGACAAGATAAAAAAATACACAGTCTCTAATCTGAGTTCAATAATCTGACATCATCTGAGTAGCAAAAACATGGAAGAGTTTTTAAGAAGGATGTCACAAAACTACTCAGTTTAGTACAGAAGGCAAAATCTTTCACTGCAAATTCTGGTTCTGTGTCAAAGCAGAAAGAAGGTAAATTCTCCTAATCAAAGTTTAAAAATTGACCTAATTATTTTTATAATTAACCTTGATAATTGAAAGGAAAAAGGGTCACCTTCACTGAGTTTGTTCAGTGTTTAGTTTTAGACTATAAGCAAACTCATTCCTGCTAATAAGGCTACTACTCCCAAATGTTGATGTAATAAAGTAGAAATTAATTAGCACATGCAAATGAAGACTACTTTTATTATACTGTACCATAGTTCCTAACTTATTATTCCAAAACACACAGCTATTTTAATATTAATTTTTGAAGGTTCTATGTCCTAGTCACATACAAGAAGATGTGATCATATCTTCTATGATAAAGCCTAAATAAAGAAGTTTCTAACAGTAGGATTAGTATTTACTTGGAATGTGTTTCATACAAAATGAGGGGTACCCTATTTTTATTTGCCAAAGCTGTGAATAGTTGGTACTCAAAACACACTATATTTTATATTTTGGCTTACCTGAAAGGTGGGAAGCAACTTCTGCTTTCAAATTAAACTGACTGGAATAGGAGAAGCTGGCACCTTACTAGTTTAAATCCTTCCTAAACCACAAAGTTGGTTGCTTGTGTACTTTATCAGCAAAATTGTATTCACCCCACCTCAGTGTCACTCACCTGGGTAAAGTTCTCTCAGCTAGTAACACCCAGGGAGTTGGAAGTTAGGTTTTATTCTTAAGATTGCATAATAATATTTTGACTTCCTACAATAACGAGTTTCACACAAAGACCTTGAAGTCTCTGAGCAACTTTTAATGTAGATAAATACAACTGTATCTATAAAGTAGAAGCTCAGAGGGATTTGCTCAATGCACAGGGAGAACTTGCCTGTGGCTGCATAAAATGTATTTTATCACGATGATGGCCAGCTGCAATAGAGCACCTTTACAGGCTCTATAAACCAGGGAGCTTTTGCTATTTCGTGAGACTGTAACTGAACATATTATATATATTTTTTTTTTCTTTTACACCCTGCGTACCAATTACAATACCCACAAAGAATTCATTATATTTCCTTTAATTCTCCAGTACAAGGGATCCCAGAGAAAAGCTGTATCAAGTCTGGTAGTATTGTGTCAAGAACCTGTGCAATTTTCTTGGTTAGACTACTCAGGGAATTATCTTGGCTTGTGCTATAGAAATTTAGAATTATCCTCCAGCTTTTTCAAAAATACTTTAAAATTATCTACCTACAGCCAACAGCTGGTTCCCAATGTGACTGCCAGTTTCAATGAAGTATCTCTTCAACAGCCTGCAGAAGCCATTTCTGGTATCACTACATCCAGCATTATTGAAGCAAATGTAATAGTTTTAAGATATATGTCTGTTCATCACTGAAGGCTCATGGAATGAGAAAAGTGAAAGTACAGTGAATTTTACCCCGTGCACAACAGCAATACCTATCCTATGAAGAATCTGAAGACCTGTTCTTTATTTCAATTTATAGTGTATTTTAGCTCTTCCTCTGTTACCTTTGAAAGAAAAGAAACTAAAACTTATGATTATCTGTAACAGTGAGAAACTTCACAAGTCACAAGCCTCATTCTTTGAAAACTGAATGCCCCGTTCCTTCCAATGACTCCTTCCCAAAACACTCGGCAAACTCACTCACTTCAGCCACCATCTGCTGGACAGCCCAGGCTGCAGGAGCAGAGCACAGACTCCTGGTCCTGACCCTCACGGCCGGAGCTGCCTGCAGCCTGTGTCTGCTCCAGAGGCACAGCTGGCAAGAAGGCACAATGACCTTGACGTGCTGTCCTGGGATAGTAGTGAGTCATAGGGAGTAAAATTCCCATTAGCAACACCCAAAACAAGCAGACGTATAGAAGGGTTTAATGCAGCTTTACTTTATTTCTGCCAGTGTTTCACTCTTTTTTGCATGCCAATACTTATTTCACTCTCTAGTTCAGCAAAGAGCTGGTGCGACCAACTGTGCTCTGTTCTTCACAGGGGCTGCTGATGGCGACAGGGGTTACCTTTGCAGGAGCCAATTCCTTCCGCATTCATCTGACGGGCTGCTGCAGAACGGGTACGGCTTCTGAGTTCACAATGGTGCTGAGCAATGTCTTCAAGTAATGTTACAGAAATTATTTGATGGCACTAATTAATTCACAGCTGGAAATGACTGAGGAAGCAGAATTAATGAAAATAGGAAGCCAATTCTTTTATTTATCACACAAGAGTGAGAAATAAATGTTTTAAGTCTATACAGAGGCATAATACAATGATCTATAAAAAGACAAGGGAAACAGAAAGACAGAATGCAGTCTGTTCAAAAAACAGTTTTGTGTGTAAGACTAACACTTTAATATTTTCAAATATTTATTTTTTATACTTTCTGGGATAGTATGTAGGCATCTCATCAACTTCCCCAAGATTTATTTTCAAATAAATCAAAACATTCCTGATGGAAAACCCAATTTTGGTGAACTAAAATTTTCCTAAGCATCTTGAAAACACCAGCCAAAATGGTTGTACAACATCCAGCCTCTTGCAATCAAAAAGTGTAAGGTTTTTTAACCTCACCTCTTTATGTTATGCATTCATTTGAGGAAATTGCTATGAGCTTGAGAAATCCTTAGAAAGTTATTATTCTTTGATCAAAGTCAGCTTGTGTTTTTCTCGGTTTGAATTATGTATTTAATTTTAAAGCATACAGAAAGCCAAGAAAATACAAGAACATGCTTCAAGAACAATGGCCAAAAATACAAACAAATACCAAATATGGGAGCCACTGATCAACCTACCCTTATACTTAGCTGTGGAGTTGAATACTGTGCTCCTTATATTTAGGGCATTAAAAGTATATTTACAGATTCCTGACAGATTTTTGTAAAACATTTTTTTCATCCAAGACTGGCTAAGACTGTATCCCACTAGAGAGGAACAACAGACTTGCTTCCAAAGCATCCAACAGCACAGAAAGCTGTATGGAAACAGAAAGCTGGAGTAGCTGCACTGTGTTATGAATGGGATTGCTCTTCTTTAGCACAAATCACACCCATGAAGGAAAGGGTACAGATCTTCAATAAATCGGTACTGGGACTTGCTGTATTCCAGAAGAAATGTCACTGCATGTGACTGGGACTGACTTGTGCAAGTTAGAATCCTCTGCCAGACATGTTGCTACCTTTAGAACTAAGTCTACAGAATTGCAATGTCAACACAATTTATGCATTGACATTGAAATGATATAAAAATACATGAATTTATTACTATCTCTTAACTACTTAACAAAACTCTTCAGACCATTTGCAAACATTTTTTTGTAATAAAAATTGTTAAGTGTGGGAAAACTGGATGATGCAATGGGAGATGAATGGGGGAACATGACAACTTTCAGAAAATGCTTGCACCAAGAATACATTTTTAATTGAAGAAACATGAATCATCTATAGCAGATGTATCTGCACAAATATTGATATATTTTTATCTATATATCACAGGAATTGACTTGAGGCAAAATTATATAAATCATCATTTATGGAAAACCCTAGAAGGAATTACTTCCTGTTATTTAAAATGCATCTCAAGAGCAAAGAAATGCCATAAGAAAATTGCCCAAGATTTCCTCTCCTGTACATATGCAAATATTCATTCACTCATTTTTCTCCCTTTACTTGACATTTACTTTGTTCACATCCATGATATGGCTCTTCCTTCTCTGTTGGAGAGGGGGGACACGAAGCCCATCAAATTAACAGTTTAAATTCCTAATCTGTATTTCTTGCAGAATTTTCCATTTATGTTCAGTGCTTATATTTACATGGGAAGGAAATGGCCTGGCAACCTCGGCACAATACTAACAATCCTAAATCTTTCAAACTAACTGTTTTGGCTATTCTCTTCCTTTTGGACAAACAGAGGGAACACAAGATCTGGGTGTGAGTCTCCTTATCCAGAGATTGGGTCTTTACTGCTAAACAATCATGTCCTCAGCTGAGAACCATCCAGAAAAGTCCTGGGAAATAAAAATTCTCATTTTCAGAAGGTGGCCTTACAGCCATGAGTGCCAAGGGTGACCCAGGTTGTTATTATCTCCTCCAACAGCACCAGCTTTCACTCCAGAGTTACTTGATGCAACACTTGAAGGCAACCAACAGGATAACAAGGGATTGTGGGTCCAGTCAGTAAAAAGGAAACGCTGCCCCAAATCAATCTCATATAATGTTGCACACACTCAGAAGCACCACACATCCCCCACAGATCCCTGCAGGCGGCTCATGATCCTCAGAACATACTGGTTAAGAGAGGCAGACTTTCCAATACTTGATGTACTGGTATTTAAAACACCGATTTTAGCACCTGCAAAGGTGTTTAGAACAAAATTTATATTTCTATTTTAAGATAAATGCAATTTTATGACACAGTAAAAGGCAGCAGTAGTGTCTTCAGAAGCAGTACACATGGATAAGTGTCCAGGACTTAAATGAGATTACATGCTTATGCAATTTAAAACAACTACAAAACTGTGATGGAAGTACAGTCTGCACACATAATGTTTACAAATGAAGATCAAAATGTAGATAACGTATTTAAGCATAGCAACTTTCTCCCAACTAATGCAAAATAGTGAAAGTTACACAATTTTAAAAAAATAGGCAAACCCCAAATCCTGCATTTATGGTGCTTGGGTAAAACAAGGACTGGTGGGAGTTTCCTCCAAGGAGGAAAGAGAAGCAGAGCAAGGGCTGGGTGGTGCAGGGCTCTGGCAAGGTGGGAGTCACAGCTCTCTGATCATCATCTCCCTTCCTTGCTCAACACTTTCTGGCCCTTTCTGGCACTGAGAGGACAAGGTGGCAGGTTTGCCCTTCCCCTACCTGCATCTTGGATAAAAATGAGCTGCTGGAAGTGCTCATAGGCAGTGGCTGGATTCCTTACTAGCCAGCTGCTAAAGGAAGGGGAGCATCTTTCTTTGCTTACAGACACACACCCATCCAACCCAACACAGCCTCAGCACTATCCCTCCAAAGCAGCACATTCCTGCAGGCTTCAAAAGGGGTACAAAATTCCCACTATGCTCACTCTCTCCTTTTTTACTGTTTTTCAGGCAGAAGTCCCTGGTTAAAAGCATACTTTTAGCATCTATGTAAAAGAAAATCCTTCCAAGAATGTGATTATTGGCTCGCAGTTTAGAAGAAAATGGAGAGCAACTGAAGTGAAATGGGACATATATTGTGGATCAAAGCTGCATCAGGCACACTTCAGTGCAGGAGGCTGGAGGCTATGCCAAATCACCAGCAATGGAGAAAAGACAAGACTTTTTAGTGTGAGCTGTAGCAAAATACCAAAAAACTAAATAAATACCTGAAAGTGAATAGGCAGAAAACTGATGTAAAAACCTGATTCACTAAGGGCATGGGCTGAAAAGCAGCACTTTGGTTTGTATTCTCACCACTTGCTGCTTACAAAGAGCTGGGAACATACCAACAAAATAACTGATAACAGAGCTCATAAAAAGGAATCCAGGAACTCTATGTTTTGAACGAATTGCTTTAGAAAAATGGAAGCACTGACCAAAAGACTTGCAGCTGTCAATGTGCCTTTTTCACTTGCAGGCTGGTCTCTCCAATGCCAGCAGATGAAAGGATATTCAGTTTGTGCTCTGAGCAGCATTTTCATTTCCTCTGGAGCTCCTGCGATTGACCGAGTCACTTTGCAGCCATGCCCCCTCACCTTTGGCATCCCGGACTCCTACAGGTCAGTGGATTATGGAATAATCTTTGAAGGAGGGATACAAGTTGGTGGTGGTTTTCTATTCTACAACAGCCTTTTTTCTAGCTGCTGGGGATAACAGCATTACTTACATCCCCTTTAGGGTCTGTGAAATAGGACTCAAGGAGCAGTACTGTAGGCAAGGAATAAAATGTGACTCAAAAGCAGCTACTGCAGCCATCCCTTAGTATTTTGCATCAGCACTTCACCAAAATTCATTGGTATCTTTGGCATGAGAGAGCAATGAACCCTGTGGTGTTTCAGAGACCTTTTAGGACATTTGCCCAGGTGAGGTAGAGCCCCACTGTGTTGGTTTTGCATGGCTTGGTTCTTGGTAGCAGGGGGCGCACAGAAGTGCTGTCTTCCCCTTTGGTAACATTTTTTCTGAGATCCTGTCAGAGTTACCTGGAAATACAGTTGTACATTACCAAAAAACACACCATCACTATTTTTTTCCTTTGGGACAGAAAAGGAAACATGTTAACATTTCACAAAGTCTCGTGGCTCTTAGCAGTGTTGCCCTCTCATTTCAAAAGCCAATGTTTGTTAATTAAGAACTCAAAGACTGATAAATGGTGAATTGGAAATTAACCGGCTTCTTACAGAAGAAGCTGGTGCCAAACTAAAGGCTTTTGAGCTTCCTTATCATTAGAATGAGAGCTACCTCAATTCCTATTTTCCTTGCAACCTTTATCATTATACTAGGCAGATCCAAGATAGCCTGAACTCCACAGGACTTAAAATCTGAGTCCAAATCCAAATATCACAGCTCCTGCCTGTCTGTTTCTTGTGAGTCTGAAATCAGTGTTTGAGATAATTTTTCACAGCAGAGCCCAAGTGAAGCATCAGAGTTGGCCTTTGCAGGAGAGCAGAACAGATCTGACACAGCCAGCAGACACTGGCAGAAGGGCTAAGGAGAGACCATCACAGCTCACAGCATCTGCTGGGACAGATAAAGAAAACCCACTTGCACAAAAACGTGGGGAGGGAGGGAAAAGTAAGTAAAGGATTAAAAACTAAGCAGAAGTATATTTATACATATGAGAATAATGCTTGCATGTGCAATGCATCTATGAAAGCTCACAATACCGTATTTAATAATTTTGTTAAAAGCTTTGGGGGGATCAGCTCGGGTCATGGAGCAGAGATATTGTGAGCACAGAATGGAGAAGAAAAGCTTTTAGGAAAGGGAAACGAAAAAGTCAAGTGAAAAGAGAGCATTTAACTTTCCGGGAAGGAATTCTTAAAAGAGCTGGATAAGATAAGAAAACTAATGCAACCTGACTTCTTCATCTCTTATTAATGTGGAGCAAAAAGTGGAATGAGGATATGTGAGAGATTACAACAAACATATTGCAGGGGCACCTAGGAGAGAGAGAAAATCCCTGAATCACTTGCCAAGTAGATAAGGAAGCTTTGATATAAAAATAGCAATGACTATCAGCTACAGATGCTTAGTGTCTTTGTTCCTCTACCAAAGAAAAGCCCATCAAGTGAGAGCTGGTATTTCCAGTTTCACATCTGATAACAGATCTACCCCAAAATGAGACCTCAGGCACACTGGGTCACAGCTCACTGTACAGGATTTTGCCAGCACTCCCAGCCTTCTTTTTAATACCCTACATTTTAATAGCTGCAGAATTAAAAAAAAAAAAAAAAATTAAAAGCTTATCAAATGGAAAGGTAGAAAGAGAAACTCAGGTCAAACCTCTGGTTTTGGCAATGTACTTTAGCAATGGCCATATGCCAAAAGAAGTAATCCCTGGCATGCCCTGTGCTGGGGTGGCACTGTTTGGCAGAGCAGGACTGCGCTGTTTCTGACAGCCTGGGACAGCCAGGGCTTCAGCCCAGCTCACAGAGAAACCCAGGAAAGACCAAGAGAGAAACTGTCAGCAGCCAGAAGAGAAAAGCTCCTGGAGGTTTCTTCAGTGGCAGCAATCTCCTCTGGACTGTCCCAAGGGCATTAATCTGGCCTCCAACCTCCCACATATTCAGCTGCGCCAGCCTAGCCCCCCAGGAATCTCTATGGCTGACCGAGCAGAGGAGGTAGTGCAGGGATGTCTCCAGCAGCCATGTGGTCTCTGACCTCTGTCAGCCCACGCTGCAGAAGTTTAATTTCCCCCATTGTGCTGCAATGTCAAAATGAGAGAATCGTGCGTGGAACTGCCCCTGCAGCCACGTTACCCAGGCAAAAGTCAACAAGAAGTTTCTGCTGTGTTCAAGAGTTGAACAGTGCTGAGTCTTGAGATCATGAGTAATCTGGTATTAACATTTCCATTATGCATTTTCAGAACTTTCACTTTAATAGAACAACATATTCCCCAGAGCACAAGACAACAATTTTCAGGCCAAATAGAATTAATGAGGCTGAGTAATGTTTGCATCTTTCAATATTCTCAGTCCTGTGAGAAGGATATGTTTATGTTCAGCAATTGGAATATTACAGAAAACATTCATTTTCACCATATCACTTCAGCTGAGCTTGAGTTAAAACCAAAAAATTTTGTGCTTTGCTTATTATAACTAATATTCCAACTGGAAAAGAATTTTAGTTTTGTGCTCCCGATTTCTTCATTTTTGTGCACTTTTAAACACATATACATGTGCCAGCATATTTCACAGGCCTTTTGATGTTTTATTATCTCTGTATGTGGGTGGTTTGTTTCCAGCTATAGTTTGAAGTGCAAATTTCCCTCTCAGTTTTCCTATATGAAAGTTAAAAATACAGTAATGAAATATCTCCCATGTGGGTTTTTTTCCTGGGTTTCCGAAGCAGAAATCTAAAACAAGGTACTTCTCTTCAAACATTTTCATTATTAGAAAAAAAAATTAAAATTAAAAAAAATAAATAAGTAACAATCAGCTGTTAAATAAACAAAAAAGAGATTCAAGGCCCACTGTCCCTAGATATTTCTCCATATCCCTGAAGCATTAAATGTAATGCCTGCCCTGATAAAAATCTCTTGGGAGCAACAAGCATAGTAGCAAAAGGAATCGCAGTGGGTTGGAGATTAACTCAGTGTCTGCTGTTTCCAGCCCACTGTGTGCTTCTGGGGCTTTGCATCTTATTGTGACTCATATGGAAATGAGGAGATGGATCCCAAACAGAGCTTTGCTTTAAAAATCAGACATAAAATAATCGTTTTCTTAAATGAGCATTTCCATCTGGCATACTGAAAATGAATATGAAAGTGTGAGCTATGAATTATATTTCATTCTTTATTTGGTGTTCTTGCAAAGCAGGACAGCATTTTCCCAGATCTGTTGGTCTATTGGTCAAGGCAGCAGCAAAACACTCTAACATGGCTCCTGGGAGTTTTGCTGTCTAGAGGATTTTTGAAATCATATCAGCTGCGCTGTACATGCCAGTGAAGAGAGGAGGAGGCAGCAGGTTGAGTATTTTGTTCTCTATGTCTGAAAAACAGGAGCGTTTTCTATGGAAATTAATGTTTAAAAGTAATCCCAGTGCCCTCAAGCTTTAAGTGCTGTCACAAAGATTAGAAAGGGCCAAAGGGAGCTTGCTGACTTTTGAAATGACCACTTTTTTTAAAAGATGAAAAGTTGCATAAGGGTTTTTCCAGGTAGCAGGTCTGAGCAGGGTGGTGCTGCCCTGACCCAGCCAGGCTGGGCCGGCTCGGAGCAGCCTGGCAAACATTGCTGCTGCTGCAGAGCAGCAGAGAGTGATCACTGCTGCCTAAAACAGGGCAGCAGGGACAAAAGTGGGGTTTGCTCAGTCTGATTTTCTCCCTGCACCCATCTTGAGGCACTTTGTGCTACATACAGCTCTTTATTACTGCAGTAGCCTTGTGAAGTTGGGCCTCTCATTAAACAGATATTGAGAGAAAAGAACTAAAAAGTAGATTTATTTTTTTTCTTTCCATTTCTTTAACTTCAAGGCTATCAAGGTGCTGCTTTTTGAGTTTAATGAGGACAGAAGTGTGATTTTCAGGTTGTGGATGCTCCTTTTAATGATACCATCAGATCAGAGCTGAAGCAGGGGCCGCAAACGAGTGGTTCTGAGTGACCTGGCCCCGCACTATTGATATGCTGTTCTTCCCCAGGAGGTGCTCATTCTGCTGCTGCCAAGCATAAGCAAAATAGGTGCAATACTGATGATGATGATAAGGTGGGGTTTTGTAAATCCATGCTGGCCAATGGTAGTAGGATTCTTAATCCACCAAATGCTACAATGACAAAGTTAATTTAGTCTGAAGATTGGTCTTTCCTCTACACCTTTGGATTCATTTTGCTCTGTTAATATTCTTAACACTTTCCCTACAGACAGCCTTTCTTTTCCTTCTTTTCCAGGTTTGTGACCACTTTTCCTTTTCTTACCTGTGACTTTCAATATCCTTTACCCACTGTTCTGTAGCTAAATATTGATACCTTCTTCCTCTTTCCCCTTCTCTACCCTCTCTTTCGGCATGATGTGAACCACACATTTTCCAGCTAGGCCAGACTGTGAGAGTGTGTCTTTTCATTTGTGGGAGATATGAAATATTAAAACAAACATTTCCTTGCTTCACTTTCAGTAAGAGCTTAAAGGAGCTGTTACAGGGATTATTTTTCCTCTACTTACTGCAAAACAAAGATAAAAATGTAGCTTCCAAGTAGGTCATTTAATCTTGGAACATTTAATTGTGAGGTTGCCAGCCATGATTTGATTTCTCATCTTCTATTATTCCAAGGTTACAAACCTTCTAATTCATTTATATTTATAAACAATGTTCCCACTATATTACATGCATGGATTATTAGGAACACCTCCCAGTAGAGTACTGTCAACTTTTTGTACATAATTAATTAGAAGCCTCAAAGCTACCTTTTATCAAACTTTCACAGAGGTTTAGCATATCAGAAATCTCAAAATGAAAGAACTCCGTTTAGACCAAAGGGCTATCCAGCTTACCCAAGTAAGGAAATACTTTATATTTCACGGGATTAGAAAAAAAATTTAAAAATAATTAAAGTCAAAGTGGAAATCACCTAGGGAAGAATGTGGTTGCAGTGATAACAGAATTATATTTCACAGTAAAGGGAGACAAACCCTGGCTCCAATTAACAGTCCAGTTCTGATAAAATAAGTCAAAGGAGAAAACTGCCTGACCAAAACAATGATCTTACCTGCAAAAGAATTGAGATGGGAACAGGAACTGACCCCTAACAGTTAAACTGCTTATAAATCCTCCACAAGATGGGAAAAGACAGGAAATGCAGAGCTCTGCCTATTTGCATGGCTGCTGATTTTTACAGTAGCTCCTCAAAAGCAAATTGAGCCTTTCAGCTCCAAATTAACTTGCAAAACTTTGGCTGGGAGGCCAGGTCAGTCGCACACAGGCCCCATGCACATGGGAGCCCACACATTATCATCCTCATTTCATACTTGCTGCATGTGTGAGTAGGTCTGGGATAGCTCTGCAGCACCGGGGGCAGCTGGCTAAAAGGAGAAATACTCATTTTTCTTTGCGTGCCCATTTCCCTGCCATCCTAACACATTCTGGATCACTGACTGTGAGCTCTTTGCCAGGGGAAGTGCCGTGGTGAAGATGATTTATAGGCAGCAAACATCCTTTTGATTCAGACCATCACTGGCACGTAAAAATGCAATGCAAATTTCTCAAAATTCTCAACAGCGTGTTCTAATGTTTAGCATTTTACTGGGACTTTCAGGGCAGGGCTTGTCACCCATAAGAGTATTGTTGCTTTGCATAAATTTAGCTATGAAAGTTAAAATGTTTGTGGAACTTAAAAGGCTTATTCCCCTTCTTTCCCTTACCACAAATCACTCTGGGAATCAAGGGGGCAGTGTGACAGGAGATACTGCTCATGATTTCACAAGTTAACGGTGTGGGCTCTTCCACAGAGCTGGATTATCTGGAACACAACCAATGGTTACATTGCCCCCGTTCGCTCTGATGGCCAGGAGATAACGAGCTCTGTATGTGACACAAGGAAGCCTTTGAGCCACACTGCCATCCCTTATCATTTATTTTTTGGAACATAATTTTAATTTTTTTTAACTGTTTCCCAGGACCTACAAATTTGTGTTCTTCAAATGCTATATAAAGCAGCTTTGCAGCAAGGCTAAGAGCCAAGGAGTTTTCCTTCTTGTAGGTCACTGCTGGTGCAGCAGCACTTTAACTAACAGACAGTTTCTCTCTAGAGAAAGCCGCATATTTAGTGTCCCAAATGGTAGGTTAGATGTCAGATTTAATTTGAAACCTGAGATGTTGTAATTCTGAAGAAACTGTTTTAAACAAGATGACATTGGTTTAACTGAGTTCTGTCATTGTTCTTGGTATTAGCTATATTTAATGAGTAATGGTTTACCTAAAAAAAAAAATTTAAAAAAAGAAAAATCAAAGATAGCAGGTTGCAGAGAAAGTTCCATGTGGTACTAAAAGACAGCAAAGGTAAAAGATCCTGTCGATAGAATCTTTATTCTTATCAGTCCTCTTAACACTGCCCAGCGTACCATTGCACTGTCTACAACAAAGAAAAACTCCTCTTCCCCGACACTGAAACTGGAATTTTGATTTAATAAGATAGGAATACAAACAACACACCTTGCAGCATTCTGAATAATTTACTACATGAACCTTGAACGCAATGACACATTTTATATTGCACTTACCCTAAAATGTCTGCACATCTCTTCTACACGCAAAAGCCAAAATCCATGTGGCTGTTCTTACAGAAATATCTTGGCCAACTTAGAAGATTATCCTTGTTTTACTTCAGTGAATCAGCTCACCATATTTTATGCATTCTCATTACACATTTCGACATCTAATGTCCTCATCCTGGGCTTCATTTATATTCAGTGGAGATCTATAAATGAGTCTAGAACACAGGCTATCTTAACATAAAATAAATGTTTACACTTACTTAGATAAATCTTGGCATCTACCAGTGGTGACAACTAAATATCCAATGGCAATACAGAGACCCATGAGTAACTGCCTCAGATGTAGGCAGAAATACTAAATACTATTGAACCAAGTTCCTGTCACAGCTCTGTCTACTGTCAAGCACAGACCTTCAGACGCAGAAATTTGTAGATGTTTAAAGTAGTCAGACAATTTCCTTTTCTTTGAATAGGTACAAAGGGAGGCTAATCTAAGGTACTGGCTAAAATCCTTTAACTCTTAGTTATTTATAGCTTTCCATCAAAGAAGTGAACATTTTCTATTTGTGTAAGTAGCAGAAGTAACTAGAAAAGGCTTGGACAGTGCCAACATCCTTAATAATTTTCATAAAACACTGAGATTGTCTGAACTGCAGTAAAAAGCACTGATTGCCACTTCAAGGCCTCTAGTTGAAAGCAGAGGACATTGCTGTCTTTCTTTGTCCTTTGTAATGACTTGCAGAAATTCTGCAAACCCATTTTCTTAAAGAAAAAGAAATCATTGCCATTAGTGTCTTTTGGGACACCTCCTATAAATAGTTAAAATTGCTCTGCTTTACTCAGTTTAATTATTTATTTAGAGAATAATTACTTGAGATGTCAGCTCCATTATTATGGAAGTTGTAAATGATCCTGAAACTGAAACAAATACTGTCTTCTTGAGATCAGTTACCTTAGCATTGCAGACACTATTTTAATTGTTGTTTCATTGCAGAATCCATGTGGAATATGAATGAACGTGACTCTCAGACTGTCCCAAGATTTATTTTAGAACAGCTAACAAAACCTACAGATAACAAGAGGTAAAGGATTTCCCATTGCAGATACTTGTCTATGCCTGTCAAAGTCTTGGAGAAAATAATATATCCCTCAGCAGCAGTGGAATAGGTAAAAGAAATAGCATTAATGGGGCGTCAGTGTAAAATGTGAATATATTATGATAGAATATTGTTATTAAGGCTAGAGTCAGTGAGTTTGAAATAATTTCTTTCTATAGAAACCTAATATTTTCCTACATATGTGTGAAAAGTACATGCCTACCAAAACCAAAACTGAAAATGCTCCTATTCATTAAAGAAAAGTAAACTTATTTATTGAATTTATTATATACTCAGCTGATTTCCTACGAGTTTGCACACATCTGCCCAGTTCTGTGAAACATCAACCTTGCCCACCTCCCAGAAGGACACCAAAGTTTTCGCTAAACATATTGCTGCTGTTAAGGACTTTCACAACATTCATCTCCTGTCTTTGAACAGGAGAAAATGTGGACTGGGTCAGACCAAAGATCTGCCCGAGGCAGCAGCCAATCTTCAGCAGCAGCTGAAGGCAGATGGCCAGGGGAGAAAATGAAGACCATGGCACGAAGTCTGACACTTCCCCTCCCAGTCCCTCAACTGCCAATCACCCGCAGCCCAGGGACTGCTGGAGCTGGGTGGGCTGTCTTTGCTTTTAATCACATCCACTGGATATCCCACAGTGTGCTGAGTCTTCCCCTCGAGCCATGGAAACATTCAGCTTGCAGGTCCTTTAGCCCAAGACATTCCATGTAGACTGATCTTCCCCAGCCTCTCTGCAGAGGAGTTGGCAGCAATTATATTCTGTCCAGGCAGATTTTCCAGTTGTGCCTCTTTAAACATTACAGCCTTCATTTCGAATTCTGTGCCACTCTTCCTTGTCACATCCTCTTCCATACGTGCCATATTTGCACTTATGAATTTATGCTTTGTTATTGTGTTGTCTGGTTTTGTATTTTGGTTCTTATGAACATGGAGAAACTCTTTATTCCTGGAATACTAATTCAGAACTGCTGAATTGGAAATGTCCAGGTTGCACCACATAAAACTGTTTTGTTCCATAGGCTAAAAGCAGGTATTTCCCTTTCCCCAGAAGATCAACATTGTCCTTATCTCAGTATTATTCCTCACAAGATCTATCCATTACACAGAGGGTACAAAGGATATTTTTAGGTACAGACTAAGGGGTTTATTCTGTTACTCAGCAAAGAGCCTACCATCTGCCCTCACTCACATAAGGTTCACTTCCAATTTAGCTCAGTTTGGCAGATTAGAACATTTAAAGCCAGGTTTTGTGTTATTTCTGTCAGATGCCAACTTTCTAATTTCTAAACATGTAAAGTGTTGTTTTTTCAACCATCTTTCAAGACTTACTATATTGGATTTGAAACCTTCTCTACTCATTCAGTATATGCCACTTTTTTTTTGATTGCAACCACAATACCATCTGTGCTGAGATTTGTTACATGAGGTTTTAGCTTTGGATATCAACTATTTCTATAAAACATCACTTAAAATCAATTAGTCATTTTGGACATAAACTAAACAAACAGTTACATCTATCTTCCTATGCCTTTTTTCCTTTAGCTTTATGGTATTTTGAGAAGCACCAGATTTGCTTGATGAATGGTTGCCTGTTTAATGATAAAAGATAAAAATTCTGTAACAGCAGTTGGGGAAAAAATACAGGGGAAAAATATATCACTCTGCTCACCATCATCATCCCAAATGAAGGAAAATATCCTGAAGCTTGGGCTAGTGACTGAGACTCAGATCTCCATCTGTCTGTGAGGGTGGTGTCACCACAGGGTGATTGATGAGGATCCTGTCCCCTTCAGCAAGATGGTCTTGGGGGCAGGCCCCGATCCCAGCCCAGAGAGACTCCTGTTGCAGGGGTGGGAACACAAAGTTACCGACACAGCTGAGCCAAGGGGGAGAATTGGGAAGGTAGCTCAGGATCTGAGTTTGTATTCAGGCAGGAATACAATCACAGAGGCTAAAGACAAGCCTCCTTTTTCTTAAATCGTTAGAGATTGTCTTTTCTCTCTGCTGCCAACCTAAATGTTCAAAGATCATAAATCAGGACCCCAAGCATGACAGGTCTGACTTCAAAAAGCAGGAATTTTAAAGTATTGGCCATCTTTGACCCTGAACACCATCACAATAAGGTTTCTGAGGTCCTCAGGAACACCAGCATTACATGTCTGACCTCCTATAGCTGCAATGGCTACAGACGTCATTGGAATTCATTTGGGGTTTTTTCCACACTCATTTTATTGGACATCTCCACAAAGAGGGCCTTTAATATCACACAATGCCTTCACACCAGACTCCCAGGAACCCCAGAGACATTAGACAGCCATTCTAGGGTCTGCAGGCTTCTCTGACCTTCACTGGGCTACAAAATTAGCCAAGGAACTTCCTCCCTGTGCTCTTGCCGAGAACATCTCCATATTTACTCTGGGTTGGATACTGCCTATATGTAAACTGTGAGAGTTCCAGCTCTGTACTCACAAACAGATTAATCTCATTTTAGTGCAATAGCTGCTAGGAAGGAAACTCCAACCTGCCGGGTCCTGGCCAATGTGTAGAGCAGAGGAAGCTGGGCCAGGGAAGTGGTCTGGTTGAAAAAGTGACCTGACAGAAAATTACCAGATCGTTTACAACACTGGCTCCTTGAGGTGGCTCCCCGTACAATCCTTCAACTATTAATGCCAGCACAAAGGAGAGCTCAGGGACACGGAGTTGTCCCTTTAGTCTGCACTTAGACACAGTTAAACTGCAGTCATGGAAACAAACATAAATTCCCTGAGGCTGTTTGACAGTCCTGCAAGCTTTTCTGCCATGGTTAGAGCTCAAGCTGTCTTTAAAGAGACTGTAAATATGGGATGGGAAAATATGGATATTATACTGTTTTCTTTCATGTTTTTTCAGTTAGATCTTCAAATTACAAACCCTTCTGGGCAGGGTTCACCCATCTTCCTGTCTCTTCAGAAACAGCCTTACTTGGCTTTTCAAATAAACATGCTGGGTAATATGAAAAACGGAGGGACAGGATGATGTTGCTGTCATCTCCAGCAGAGGTCCAAAAATATTTGTTCCTCTTATCATAATGAATAACTGCATTTTGCACAAATGGGAGCTAGAAATGGCCCTTATTGGCCCATGGACAATTATACACAATGAATCCAGAAAGAAAACACCTATTAGCAATCATAAAGGATCCTTCCCAACTAAATCAGCTTAATCTCACTCTCACTTGCCAGAAAGTTTGTGTAGCCTGCAGGTCACCTGCATGCTACTTTACCTTCCTTCTCCTCGAGTACATGCACTTTAGACCACTTTACAGGAACTTTACAGGATTGCAGATTTTGGAGCATATCACTAAGAAATGAAGGATTTGGGGAGTAAAAGAACAAGTCTTGGTGTTAAACAGTTTACATTCACCTGTTAATTCTTGAAAATCACAAATAGTTGCCTTGAGAAGGCAGAATCCCAAACAAAGCACACTCTGTGGGCCTGCTTTTACTAAATGCCAGGAAAACAAAGATGTAATTTTAAAGAACTTGGTGCATGTAGTGAAACAGGATCTAACCTTAAATGGGTTTGGGGCTTTTTTTTCCTGAAATTTGACAGAAGTTGTTGAGAAAGAGTTTTAGTGAGAAAGCCTCAGTCTGGGGCCTTCCCAGTATGTTGTTTTAAGCCACAAAGGATGAATGAAAGGAAATTTATAGCCTCAGCTGGGTCCCCCCGGTCAGTCCAAAGTGCCCCAGGGAGGGCCAGAGCAGGCGTGGGTGCTCACAGGGTCTGTACAGCCTGTGCACCACGGGTACCTCAGGAACACCTTGCTTTTAGTACCTGGATTTGTACCTCAGGACCAAAGCAAATCAGCAGAGGTCTCTGGGTATCAGTGAAATGATAACGATATATACACCAAGCCTATCCTAGTTACTTTTTGCTACATAGCTTATGTAAATGAAGATTAAAACTTCTTATAGACCCTTGAAGCTTAGGCCTTCGTTTCCAACCAATACAATGTCATATTTTGAAAAATAATTCAATTCAAGATTAATTCAATGGTTAGAAGTAGCTTAGTAAATATTTTCCATGAGAAATCTCACCAAGTGGCATCTACTCACAAGAGCAGCACAAGGCAATGGAACAATATCTTTAATTTGCTGCTTCTACTGAGCAGGTTGGCTTGCCCCTGTGCTCTTTTTTTACTGTAGCTTTGATTACACTTTTCTTGATAAAGTCTGCATCTGACAGTGTGGAACACATTTATCTCACATATGGAAAGAAATAACAGTAATAGGATCTCTTGCTTCTATGTGAGAGAGTGAATGAGAACATAACAAATTCACCTATGCCATTATCTCTCTGAACAAAGTCAGAATTTCAGCTGCAGTGACCTTGTGGTCACAAAGATCACAAATTGCAAGACAGAAGAGGTTGAAAGAAAAGAGCTTTGGTTAGACAGTTCTACACTGTTACAATACAGTTGTTATATATCCAAAACTAGTTCTCTTCAGACAGAAATCAGGCTTCCCCTCATGTTGTTCAATAGTTTACAAAACACAACTGACAATAATTCACACTGTTGTTCAACAGCAGTAAGGGAAATATCTCTTCATTTAAAGACCTAGAAACTGGGAAGTGAATAAAGAAAGTGCCAAAAATATAGACATTACAAACTTGCCGAGATGAATTTGGCACAGCCCTGCGTGGCATACAAGAAAAGCCTTTTTTAGGGGAGTTGCAGCTGAAGTCCAACAGAATTTAGGAATATTGACAGGAATGTGATGGTAAACTCGATAGTAAGAAAAATCAAGATTCTAACACATGTAGAAAAATATGCTCTGTGAACTAATAGAAATGTTCCTACATAACAAATTAGTAATACATCCATTTTTTTTTGCATTTGTCATTATACACCAGGTTATACACTGTCTGGACTGAGCTATGTGACTCCTAAAGGAGGTTCCTGTCTTGTAGGGATTCCTAAGCTCCAAAATAGATCACGATCACATTTAGGTTTGTTCCAGGCTGTAAAGGCACATATGTCACCCCACAGTTTTGAAACTCACAACTCTCCCTGCTCACAAGTGGTCAGACCTCCAATGCATGGAATACCACTTAGCCATCAGCACTACCAGAATTAAAAATATATAGCTCTGCTCTGACCACAAGAGTCTAGAACTCTGCTGCTCTTCACATCTAACTTTTCATGCCACCTTATTAAGGACTATGTGAGTATATAATGTAATTTAGAAGAGCTTTTCTGCTCATAAAGCTATGGCATCTCTTGAGGAGCTAATATTTGTTCTGGGGATCAACAGGCACTATAACTGAAATTAAAGATGACTTTTTCATCTAAAAAATCCTTTCTAAGCCTCATTGACTTAGTATCCTATACACAATCTAGAGTTTGGAGCCAAAACAGAGAACACAGAGCCATGGTGCTGCTGACAGAAAAAGAGAGTTATTGGAGGGTTTTATCCAATTTGATCCTACTCACAGTATATCTCAATTTCACACCATGTTTTAATCAAAATAAGCTTTTATGAGTATCCTCTAGTACTTAGTCTAATGGATCCTAGGGCTGAGAAACCCTCATGCTAATAGTGGGACCTAGCTATGGAAGTAATTCTCATTAAGCAATATAGAATTCTGAGAAACATATTTCAAGGCTCACTGAGTTAAAGGAACTAGGACACAGTAGCAGTGGCTAGGCATTTATTAACTTCCTTTAGGTAATAACAGTCCCATTCATAAACAGGTTACAAAGAACATACTTTTGCAGAACCAGATCAAGCAGGTGTAGTGGTTTGGCCACTGAAGTATCAGAAGTGCCATGAACAGCATGAGAAGTGACACCAAAGCAGGAAGACATCAGCCATCTCCGTGCTGTGCCCTGCTCCTCCCAGCAATAGTGTTTTGAGGTTGGCTATTTTGAATGGTACATCCTTCCAAAGCCCCCAGATCCCAGTGCTGTGTTTCATTTCCCCGAGGACATTAGACTGAGGGAAAATTCAAAGCACAGGACTATTTTCTAAGTTTGTCTTTATGCAACTTCATATTTCAAAGAGTTAATAAACAATGCCAAAAGCTCTGTTATAAGGATAAGAAAAGTATCTCAGGAAATCTTTTTCCTTTGCAAGGCTAATCAATACAATATTTTAGGTAGGTATGCTACCCAGACCATGATCTCTTATCATGCTGAAAGGAAGGAAAGAAGCATGAGAGGAGAGGTAGAATGGTGTTTTCATTACAGTTTAACTGTTTCAAACAGTTTAATTATTTCACTTTTTTTTTTTTAACATGGTCTACAATCCAAATCTGATAAGTCAGATATAATTAGATAGTGCAGGAATCATCACTACAAACCTATGGGTTATTTCTCAGAAAATGATCAAAATCCTAGACCCATTAAATTAGGGGAAAATTCATTGTGTGAAAGTGAGGATGGCTAAATTTCTCTGGCCCATACAACACTGCAAACATGACCACAAGCACAAATTGACAGCCTTGGGATGAAAAACTCTTACAAAAGCAATCCATTTTTCAAGGAAAGCAAATACCACAAAGGCTGTTCCACTCCATGATTCACTGTTGAATGTTTTAATCCAGGTGGGCTCTGGCTCTCTGCTGTCACTCTTTCACACATGTGCTTAATTTGACATACAGAGCCAAAGATTAGTTCCACTAAAGTCCTGTGATTTGCTTAGCAGTAGGATCAAAAAACTCCCACTGGCTTCAAGTGTGAAAGATCAGAGACTGGAGGATCAAACTTTATAGCAAGTAGGGTCAAGCAGCAAGTTCCCAATCCACAATATGGGCACTGGTTTTTATTATATATCACTGCTCTACTCTGAAGGACTCTTTCCAGCATGACAGCTCCTCGTTTTTTCTGAATGGCTGTTATCAGATCACAGCTTTACACTGAAGCTGTTTATAAATGTTCCTTATGACATTGCCTCTTTTTTTTTTTATCAAGCCATTTTTCCACCATGAAACAGGACATTTATTGTTCATATATAAGAGGCAATGAACCTGCAAAAGCAGCATTCATAAGACCTGGAAACCTCCTCAACAAGCAAAATGACTAACTGTGATGGACATTCATAAATCACTCCATATCATTCATCATAATTCCTGAAGTTTCATTAATTCCTAGAGGAAGACATAAATCTAATGTGCATCGTAAGGAGCCAGCAGGCTGGCTTGCTCTCCAGGCATAAAATAAAGATGATTCTCTCTTCCTTGCTGAGGAGATGCAGGTTTTGCATGTGTGCACAGCAGGAAGTCGATGTCACTCAAAATGTGGGGATATCCTGGGCAGCCCTACAGGCATCACTTTTGTTTTTAGAATGTGCAAATGCTCGGTCCTAATCCTGCCCCCACTGAACTCAAGGGACCCTTTTCCCAATGAAGCTCAGGCAGAAGTCAATGTATAAAGCTTTTAATCTGCCTGTGGTTTTGAACAATCAGGTTAATAGTGCAGATTTGTTTTCCAGAACTGAGGGGCCACCAGGGCCTGGGCCAGTGCTGCAGGTATCCTCTTGGAAAGGTCCTGGGCAGCGAGTTAGGGTCTGGCTAACCTGGAACATCTTGGAGGACCACAGAGACAACATACATCTAGCAGGATCCATAAAAAAAGGGCAGCAGCAAAATCTTTTAAAGGAGGCAAGCTGCTATAAACAGAAAAAAGAAGCATTTACAGTGAAGCCTGGTGCTATGCAAATTGCTCCCTGCAAATGCTAAAGCAAGTTTGACATCCTGTGGCCAGAGTCAGTATGGGAATAACTCACCCTTTCAAAGGCTTGCTCACTCAGGAGATTATCCTGCTCCTGAGAGCACATATTTTTGTTTGAGGTGGGTATGACATCTTGTGAGTGAGTATCCTGGAGGAAAGAATATAAATGGGCACACTAAATATTTCTGTCAGAGATGACTAGGAGCTGAAAGAGGGCAATATCACTTGAAAGCCCGCAGGACATCAAAGGGCAAACACAGGATGAGTCCCAAAAAGTCTGTGTGGCCCCTCTGCTTGAGGTTACCCCCTGCCCTAAAAGAGGCATACAAATATAAATGGGGGACCAGAGACTGGGGAAAAAAAATAAAGCCAACAACAAAATACAGCATGGAAAAACTAGTTTCTACTAAGAGAAACAGGTGCAGACTGAAATGTAAATAGCTCTGAAAAGATAATTTAGTCATAATCATAAGGTCTGTTTAAAAGTCTACCGCTTCTTTTTCCAGCCCACATTTTCCAAAAGAAAGAAAAGCTGTCTTTAAAATATCTGTGATAATTGTTATAAAACAATCCCATGTAGCAATCTTGGCTTATTGATGCACATCCAATGCACCACATCAATCTCTGTAAACCTTTCCAAAGGTTTGTGCATGTAGCTTGGAAGAACTGATTGTACAGCAAAGATAGCAAGGCAATTTGTTAGAGCTTAATTTGTAACAAATTATTTCTGTGGAAAGAGCAAATGATAATAAAAGGATAACTCTAGATTTGTGGAAGTGAGGCAAGACCCAGCATTCCAGCTGCATGGGATAAATCATGTTTGCACAATTTTTAGAAGATTGGCTTTGAACTTTCAAGATTGTTGGCATATTTTTTAATTGAATAGATTTATTGATAGTTTTATTAAGATAGAATGAGTATTTATTTACTCTTGTTTTCTTTTGCTGAGCAAACAAAATTCATAAAAGTTATCCAACACATAGTAAATGCTCAGCCATGACAAGCTTTTCAGGTTACACAAACAGCCTTTGAATCAGGCTACAAAATGGTTATGTAGGTAAAATAACCCATTTCCACCTAATCTTATTCAAAATATTCACCCACTGTGAACTGCTGTCTAGTATCTTTGCTGAGGGCAGATATAAACCTCCTACCATTTTTGAATGGTAGTGAGTTTGAATTTACAAAGCCAATATTTTTATTATTTTTCAACAACCATTATTTCAACCTTTTAAAAACACTATATTTTACTCTCCCTTAGAATACACAGAAGGCTAAAAATGAGAGATAAATTCCAATACTGAGTACAAAAAGCAGTGAAGCATTTTGAGGATAGAACTACTTCATCATGTAAGTAGGTCTTGTTTGTTTGTTTGTTTGTTGTGGTTTTTTCCAGCTGATTTCAGAATATTGTGGGTTTGTCATGTTGGCCTTATCACTCTGTACAACTAGCTGAAAGGTGGGTCTCAATCTCCTCTGTCAGGACTAGCAACAGGACAAGAGGAAATGGGCTCAAGCTCTGCTGGAGGAGGCTCAGGCTGGACATCAGGCAGAACTCCTTCACTGGAAGGGTGGTCAGGCATTGGAAGGGCTGCCCAGGGAGGTGGGGGAGTCACCATCCCTGCAAGTGTCCAAGGAACAGCCTGATGTGGCACTTTGTGCTATGGTTTAGTTGACAAGCTGATGTTTGGACAAAGGTTGGACAGGATGATCTTGGAGGCCTTTTCCAATCTTAATGAGTCTGATGTTCAGCCCAAAGTAAATTCCGAACTGGAAGCTCTGACTATCAGAATAAAAAGTCATTAGGGATAGGAAAGAACCTGCTCAACTCTATTCCAGCTCATCATAAGATAAAGAGGCTGTAACTCTTCATAAGGTGGACAGAAGGGCAGCACAAGTCTTTGTCCTTAGTTTACTCATTGAAAAAAGAAACATTAAATAGAGAATTAATCTACACAAAAACATGTAATGTATGTTAACTAGAGACAGAGGGATATACCCCAGATATAACAACACTCTTGTGAAAACAATGCCTGCCTCTTTGCAAGTTTTTTCACTTCTTAAATTATTTTTAATTATTCCATATTAGAAAAGTATTATGTGCACATCTTTGCCATTATCCCTACAGTTGAAAATATGGACTAGGGCAGTCAGTGAAGACAGGTGAGTCTTGTCCTACCCAGCAATGCTCAGTCACTGCTGCTCCAGCCTGTGCAATGATGAGCTGTTTAGACCCTCTGCAGTTAAAGCAGAGCTTCATCTGCGCAGTTGAATAATCAGACCACTGTCAGAGCCTGGCTTTCTTTAGCAGGTGTGCAAACACACAGGCACAAGCTCTTCATTTTGCAAAGGTAGTCGGTGGCAATTACAATCAGAGAGGGGATGTGCCACTCCAAATTTGTGAGCTGTTATTCATCAATACTTGTACCAGGAAACATTAGATTATCCTGCAAGTTGCTGAATGTTCCTGTTGATTGAAACTATTTGAGGACGTCAAATCAAGGCTTTTCTCTCTGCTGTACCACACCTGTTGAATTTCCCTTTCATTGTTATCACAACTGCAACAAAAATAAGCACTTCGTGTACAAAAGGCCCCACTAACACTTTCAAAGGTGAGAATTTGGTTTGCAAACTACCTTGATTTGTGGAGTAAAAATCTCAAGGGTACTTATATGTAGCTTTCAAACAGCACCTTAGAACCACCTTAGAACCAAAATTTTAATGGCATGTAAGCAAAATTTTAGGTAAAATGAAATCATTAAAAATTTCAAATAAAAATGCCTTCAAATACACACTGCTGAAATATGTGACCATAAGAGCTACATTTTCCCATAGGACATAATCCTGTTGCATGTCATTGTCATTTCTGCTCTCATGACATTGACATTCCCTCTAAAGTATTGTCCCAGCCCTCCATAGTGAGCGCGTCACTGCCAGCCCTTGGCTTCACCTTTGCCATGGAACACAGGCACTGGCAGGTGCCTTTCTCGTTCTACACCGTTCCTCAGGACAAAAGCTGTATGAGCAGCAACAGTTGGACAAGCCAGCCAGGAAAACGGGGTGTGAGGGAAGTGGGGTGCTGAGGGGTCTGTTTTGGAGGGCAATCCCCTTGCAACTCTGGTGCTTTTGGCTTGAGTATCTTCTGTAGGAGCACAAAGTTCTTTTAAGGCATAATCCAGCCTGTCCCCATTTTGAGAGTCCTGGCATTATCTATGCATGGAGCACACTGTGCAAATGGATGTTTTGCTTGGGTGAGATGATTTCTGCTGCCTGGCTGGGTGACTGAAGTTTTATAACTCGATTGGTGATCACATGCAGTATAAATAACAAACACCTCCTCAGATGCATGCTGAGGCCTGCATGCATTTATGCAATCAAAACACAACACTGAGAGGGAAAAAAATCAATAAAAGCTTAGGAACAATGGAAAACCTGGGCTACAAATAAACAGAACCATTGCTGTAGTAATAGATATTTTCCAGGAGGTGGAATTTTGCTATTATATCATATCCAAAATACAGCAGGAATTGTTTCATGTGCTGACATCTGGCTGTAACAGCATGACCTCTAATACCACGCTGGACGTGACCTCAGTGCAGGCTCAGAAGAGATTAGGAACATGACTTCACTGCAGAAAACAGGAGCAATATTCATTGGTTTATAGAATGGGAGTGAAGGGTGATTTAAATGCATATTCAAAATATCAGCCGTGAAATCTTGGTGTATTTAGAGCTGGCCTATTTAGCTATTTAACTGACAGCTGGTGATTAATGTAGATATAAAACTTTGAAATGTCTTTCTCTCGGAATACAAAGTTGATAGTGGTTTATGTTTCAGTTTTTTGGTTGCTTTCTGAAACTAATTTCTAGAAGCTGAAGACCATGAATGGGAATGCTGAAATACAGCAGTTTTCAAAGCTTTCAGAATAGCCATGATGAGAAGTTGTTTTAGACTTTAATTGAATTGATAGTAATAGTGAGGAACAATTGTTTTGATTTGTTATTCACCATATTTTGGACAACTTCTGTAGCTGAATGACAGATTCAAGTGCATTTTAAAAGTTAATTACCTGTTATCTCCATGATGCTGCATTTTATACGTGTATACATACACTTCTTTTTTTCCCAGCACCTAGTACAGTTTTCTAATTGAACCACTGGTTCTCTTATTCAAATCACTACTTTTAATTATTGATACATAAAAAATCCAATATGATGCTTCAGCAATAAATTAGCATCACATTAGAAGGAAACAATCTGAACATATTCACTAATGTTGTTAGCTGATGACTCATTGATGTGACTTTAATCTACACAAATATGGCTGTTGAAATAACTGGTCCAGGCTTTGCAGCAGTTTGCAGGCAAGTTCAAAAACAAAGAAAGAAAAGTGACTAAACGGTCTGAGATGAGAATTGGTCTCCTTTCCGGATCCAGTCCAGTGCTCATTTAGGCAAGAAGGCACCTCATTTGCACTTGCACAGGCAATGGATCAGGTCTTTTGGAATAGATTTAAAGGAGGGAGAAGCCATCCTTTTTTTGGTCACTGAAAGAACTCCTAGTGACTGATAGTAAGGACGATGGCATTGTTAAATCTGTGATAAGTTACAGGGTAAACTGAAAATAAAGGAAAAGTAGTAGGCTGGAGATGTGCTGACCTGAATGCATCCTTTTGAACCTTGCCCAGAAATGTCAGCATTTTA
The DNA here is from genome assembly GCA_013400915.1 of Pardalotus punctatus. NCBI lineage: Eukaryota > Metazoa > Chordata > Aves > Passeriformes > Pardalotidae > Pardalotus > Pardalotus punctatus. Next base: position 739,127 of record VZTX01020975.1, on the reverse strand, counting down.
GGGGGTTAATCTCCCCACTGATAAACCTGCACAGCCAGGTTGCCACGAGCTTGCCCTATACATGCACACAACTTTTAGGGCAGACAGAGATTCTGTGCAGCATTTAAAACACTGACCATCTACTTTTCTAGAGAAATTAAGGGGAAATAAGGAAATTAGGAGATGGAAATAGGAGACAGGCTCTGACCTCAGAGGAGCAGACCCACCAGTAGAGCTCAGCTAAACTGCAATAAAAAGGGGAAATGGGCCAGGGTCTTTCAGTGTTGCGGGTACAAGCATAAGTTCCTGCTGCTGCTGGGCACCAGCCATGAGGGCTTACACACACCACTCTTCACAGGGTCAAGGTGCTTGCTGAGATAAAACCCTTGAAAAGCATTTGCTGTATGTGATAAAACAATCCAAGATCATGTGCTGTCTCATATCACAGCCAAACTCTCAGAAAGATGATACATCAGAGCATTATATCCTGGGACTTCCCCTGAAAATGAGACCTCATGAAATATGCAGGTCTTTGCAGTGTGTTTTGTTCCTCATGCCGTCTATTCCCTCTCCTGTGAAACTGCTCTTCTTCTGTTCATGGTGATGGGAAATGCAGAGATTTTCCTGTTTAGCACAGAGCCACTCCACCTTGGCAGGGTGTGTGCATGGCAGCTGAAAGCTGTGCCAGGACGCTCCCCGGATCTGCCAGGACTCTGGTGCAGCTGCAGTCTTGGCAGGTCAGCACTTTTACAGTCAGTGTGAGATATAAGTTTTGATCTGCTTGTTCTAACTCAAATGTTAATGTTTTCTCCCCAGGCTTTTCAATCATAAACAATTATCTATGAAAAAACAAGTTAGAAATGAGATTTCTCTCACCCCTCTAACAGTGCTTTGAAATTCCTTCTGCATTGTCTTTTGGTTTTCTGCTCCATCTTCTGCACTTGCAACTGCTGCTTGGCAACACAGATTGCTGTGCAAAATATGAGCTCCTGAAGATTGCTCACTTCAATAAAATTTTAACCAGAGGCAAACATGCAAAGTAATGGGAATGCAATGTTTCTTCTACAGCATAACTGGGGATTGGTTTGTTTTTTTACTGTGAGTGAAAGATTCTGTCTTATTAACATGACTTCTGCCCAAGTGGACCAAGTAAGGCAGGTGAAAGAAATTGAAATATTAAAGCCTTGTTGGTGCGGGGACTTGTGACATCTCCATTGCCAAAGGACACTGTTCATTGTTTGCCTTGCACAGTAGCTCCTAAATGCCATCTGGCACCCTGCATGGTGTGGCATGAACTAATTCACACTGTTTGATACGAAGCATAAGGGGTGTAGAGGACTTTAGTTCCTTGCTAAAAATTAGGACACATAAATAGTCCCCTGCAATACTCCTGGCAATTTAATTTGGCCGGGGGAAATTTTTGCCACTGTTCGAGAACAAAAAATAAGTTGGTTTCACAGGGTCTTCACTACTCTTTCTGTGATACAAGGTTTTTCCCTTCGCATGACCAGCTTCCCACCCCCCCATAAATCAGTTTTTCATTCTATCTGATGAATGACTTTCCAGGAAAAAAACTGGGTCTCCACTTCTTTTCATTATATAATTTGCCTTTCAGATAGAGCTGGCATTAAAAATAACCAGGCTTCATATGGGATAAAATAGCTAAGCAGTTTTTTTCTTAGATTTTTTGCTTTTTTTCTCCACATATTCTCATATATTCAACTCATTCCTCATTTTGGTTTTTTACAGACTTTATTTTCCACATTCTCAAATTATCTTATGTCTTCCTTCTGATGTTTTTATATTGTTGCCCTGGGCTCTACAATACAGTGTGCGCTAACCGGACCCCAGGTAGGTGAACTGTACTCTCCAGGTTAGTTGGAGTTATGAGAGGGTTTCTAGCAGAGTCTCTTTCCCTCTCTCTCTTTTTATTAATCTTTGATAACCCTTTTTTTGATCTGCACACTACACCCTTCTAATTTACAGATGCTTTTAAACCTCAGGCATGGGATTACTTCATTTGATTCATAGAAGACCATGAGCAGTTCAAATTAACCTTTTGCTTCCTTGGGGAAAAAGAAATTTACTTTGGGGATTTGGTTCACCTGTTGAGAAGGAAGCTGTCTCTTCTTATTTACTGAGATTGCCTCAGTACCATGGAGATGACTCATGCACACTCTGAAGTGTTTAGGTGGCACCGTAAATTCACTGCTGGACACCACGGACCCTGTCCAGAGCAAACTGAGGTCAAAAAAAATCATTCCCATTGACTCCGAAGCCAAACCTACATTACACTAAGTGCACTTTGTTCCCAGGGAAATTAATGGAAGATGGTGTTTGGTATATCAAAGAACCATCAGAAGGTGACACTGTATTGGTTTGTCTACTGAAAAACAACAGCATAAAGTGACATCATCACACCAGTGACGATTGTATCCTCTGACTTTTCCATATCTGTTTACCATCCTTTTTTCAAACAGATGTCCAGAAAGATATGAGATCAGCATCCAAAGCACGTGTTAAGCCCTGCTTTTCTACCAGCCCATGGATCAGGCACAAAATTTACCACAGTAAAATGAGGAAAAGAATAATTCCCTAATGGAAAAAGACAGCGAGACCTCTTGAAAGGACCGCTTACCCAGGATGGCAGGTAAAGGTCTACAGGATTGATCTTCTGTATCTCACTCACTTGTAAGAGTGCAAGGGGCTGTTTTGTTGGGGTGTGCAGAAAAGAGCTAAGGAAAGCATTCACACTAATATCACTGAAAGGCTCCAAGAGTTTGCTCATGAGCAAAACCACTATGATGACTCCATTTCCTGATAGATATATCAGAACTGGAATGCACGCTCTCAAACACTGGATGTGGTTGCTGTGTTTGAGAAACAGCTAAATCAGGGGTTTTTCATCCCTGTCTTTGTCTGTCACTCCATAGTGCTGACAAAATAAAACAAGGCAAGAGGTGAAAGAAGAGCAAACACTGAATTTTGTTTCTGCTTTTCTAAGCATTTTACAACAGGAACGTGGCAATTAGAACCTGAACCCAGAAACTGGGTTAGTATTAGCTTAATAGTACTTTCTTTCTTCATGAGTTTCTTCTCTGTCCCCCTTAGCATTCAGAGACAAATCTGATTCTTTAAATTTGGTCCAGACCCCTGGCCTAATTGTCTGACTGCAAACTACTTTACATATTGTAATTGTAATGTTCAAAAACTGTCCCTGTGCATACCATTTTACAAGCGTGCAAAAAAAGCCACAGACCTAGGAGGGCAACAGCACTTTGTGAGGGTTTAACACAATGCCACATTGTGTGCACCCAGCAGGGCAGATCACAGCTATAGCAGAAGCTTTTTCTTTTACAGCTTTTCCACTCAGACCATCCATTTGCTGCCTCCGATAGCATAGGTTGCTGCTACACAAAAAAAAAATCTGAAAGCATGAGAAATGTCAGGATGAATGTTGTCTTTTCATCTTCACAGAAGCTGCTTCCTGGCATTAAATTTGAGTGCTATACCCTGCATGGCTTATCCTACGTCCTTGCTATAGCCTACCTGCCTCTTTGCCTCTTAATGAATCAGGACTCAATAAAACCTGGCTCGGCCCATTGTACACGTTCAGGTGTAGCTATTGATAATACACAGGCAATACCTTCACCTAGGGCTTATTGTGCCAAGTCACCGTGCAGATTAGTAGTTCGTAGGAGACTAAAGAAGATACTCAAGTGATCTCATTTGAGCACCATTTTCTCGCTCTTGATCCCCCAGTGTGAGGGTGTTTCGCACCAGGAGGTGCTGGTCTGTTAAGACTGCAGTAAGAAAGCCTGTCAGGCTTTGTGGAGGACAATTGAATGCTCTTTATTACAGCTGGCATTACAAGAAGAGATGAGCATAGAAAATCTTATGTCCCTTTAGACAGTGGGAAACATGAGAGCTGTCTGGGACACAGAACCAAGCCTCTTCCTCCCTTGCTTCCTTCTGCTTTGTTCCCCTGCAGAAGCCAAATGCCCTCATAAATCAGTCTTTGCAAGTTCTTCAGGAAATGACTCAAATTGCCAGAGGGACTGAAGAAACAGCAGTAACTAGTGACACCAAAAGCCACACCTGGACCTGCACTAGCAGCAAAACGTGCAAGATTTATAGACGTTACTGAGCCAATGCAGAAAACATAGCTGAAGTCATCAGCCTAGGGTGAAGGAAACTTACTGTGCTGTGGCACTGGTGGAAGATTTTGCTTCAAGGTCATATGATCCCAGAGGTTCCAGAGTTTTTAGGAAGTAAATGTCTGTAACATACATGTACAGTCCTAGTTTTATGCTGCTCTTCTTTATCTCCCTACCAGCCTAGTGAGAATAATAGTGTGTGGAGACATATGAAGGGATTATACACAGCCTTAAACTGCCAAACACTTGACTGCAATCAAAAGCATAAAATTTCAGCACGATGTAGAATGGATGTAGGGGAAAAAAGGAAATGTAGGGGAAAGAAAGGAAAAGGAGAAAAAAAGAAGGAGAGGAAGAAAGAATGAGGTATCAGGATGGCTCAGTCTGTTCTGCATAATTTGACTACAGAAGAAGACAATGTGTCCTACTGCCACCCTCGCTACCTACAGTAGCTCTTTAATATGCATCCTAGCTAGCAAAATCAAGCTTAAGGCCAGTGCAGTTAAAGTGGAGCAGAGTTGAGATCGTCTCAGCAGTCTCAATAGTCAGATATATTAAAGAAGATGTACGGGTGTTTATTTTCGCCTAGCAAAGGTATAACCCACCAGATGTTGGGCATAAAACTGTTTAGTTGTGGCTGACCTCCCTTACAAAATGCTACATGGCCATGGTTTATGGGGTAGCTGTGGCTCAACCTTGTGGGTCATAACTTCATTCATTTTTGATGAACAACTGCTGTCTTTTCAAAAATTATTTCAGGGAATGGAAGAACACTGTCTCTCTTACAGTCAGAGAGCAGACAGTAGTGTCAGTCACATGTAGTCTTATTTTACAGCAAACAGACCAGAAAATAGGAAAGAATAACATGAATATTGCCATGTGCAAAAATAGAATTCTTTTTTTTTTTTCAGAATTGTGCAACATTACTAGAGAAATCAAGGCCAGAATCACATAAATCCTCAAAATCTCCAGTAATTCAATATTACCACTTTCTTAGAGCACTGTGATATTACATACAGGTATCTTAGCAGGAGAGACAAAACATCAAGACAGTAAGCTGCTAGTGAGCAGAACTGCCTTTATTATCCATTTAAATTACATTTAGCAACGAACAAGGCAAATTGCCTCTAACTTCACTGGCAGTGTGCTTCAGTGCAAACACAAGCACAAGCTGAACAAGAAATGGACTCTCTTGCAGTATTTACAGCACTTAGCACAAGCTGCTTTGCATGAGCACTTATTAATTGCCTGCAAAATCAGGGGAATATGTTCTGTGTGTGTCAGCTCAGCATATATTGTACATAATTGCACATTTGAGCCACACGGTTGCTTGTGTCACTTTGTAATCACACTAATAATTACCAAACAACCAACTAATTCAATGAACAGTAAATGTAACATTTAATTACTTTATTAATTTCCACATACCATGGAAGAAGGAAAATAACCGGCTCAATCTATAATTTCACTGTGTTCACAAACCCTATCTTTATGCAGATATATGGGAGAAATTATCAAAACACAACACAGGAGATGCACAAACATAACTCAGCATTTGCTTGATGTTTTTCATGTTGGCATCTCTCCTGCATGGAGCTTTGAAAATTTATCCTATAATGTCAGGCAACTTCAAGGCATCCTGAACTTCAGAAATTAAAAGGAAAAGAAAAAAAAATAAATTCTGCACTGAGATACAAATTCCACCTTCTGTCAGGAACTTACTGATTAAAAAACTCTTTATAGGTTAAGCCAACCATTACATTTTTATGTTGCTATATATTTCACAACATAAAAAATAAAATATTTTCTCCATAAAACCTTTCAAAACCGTAAATACTAGCACACTCCACAGCTCCAGACGAAGTTGCAATTTATTATTTATCTGTTTTTATATTCTGCTATGGTATCTTTTCCTTTTATAAGCCTGGCAAGTTTCCCACAGAAGTTTCTTCATCAGCAGTTATTTTAAACTATAGCCCTTCATACTCCATGCTACTCGTATGCTGAGCCAGTCCTCAAGAACTGAGTAATTTTGAGCAGCAACATGTCTTGGTTTGGGGAGACACAACAAACTCTCTGCAGTTAATGAGCATTAAGCTTTTTAAAATTCAAATGCATCATTCTGAACCACACCTGAATTCGTGCTGAGCGTGGTTTATTCACAAGCGTTTCTGCATTCACACTGCATTTGGTAAACAGGCACAAGACAAAACTCAAGGGACAAATATGCAAGGGACAAAAGTTTTCAGGGGCAAATTGTGCAAGGCAGTTGTACCCACTCTCAGAGGGGAGCATAAAGTCCTGAACTCGGGGTTCGCTACCTGGAGCCTCTCTCATCTAGAACATGAGACAAAGCATGGGCTACTTTTACAGGCCACCAGGAGAAGTGCATTTGAAATCTGCTAACATGGAAACACAGACGTAGCCCCTGACATGCATGAGGCTGTTTCTCATAGGAAGTACCCCTGGGTGTAGCTGAGCATTGTCAGAATATCTTCCCTGGGAATCAATGGCCGCCCATCTCCAACCAGTCACCACATCATGTGTTTGACTGGCAGTGACAGTGGCAAAAGCTCTCACAGACAACAAGCTGTAATGGTCAAAGGACCCAACCAAACCCTCCTTTGTCCTGGCCTGCAAGGATCAAGAAGGAGCTAATTATTTGTGCTTTCTGGAAGTTGCACTGTGATGATCTTAAAAATGTAACTGCTGTTCAATACCAGGGCAAATGGGAAGGGGTAAGCACCTCTTAAACTACAGCCTAGACCTACTGTGTAAATCACATACCCCAGATCAGAGCTGAAGCCCACTTGTGCCTAGAAAATTACTCCTGATGAGCCTGGAACATATCTCCTCTCAAAATAAATTTTTAGCTTATCTGTTAATTTATAAAAATAGTTTGTGCTTGGTTTATGACATTCACTGACAGTTGACCACATGGATAGTTTACCAATAGATGGAATAAGAAAGTTGTGAAATAGAATTAATATAAAAAAGGCTTTACTGTAAAATGTAAATGCTTTGCTTTGTCCTTGATGCTTAATGCTCATATCTTTCAGCTCATCTACTTTATTTATTATACTTTCATCTTATCCTTCACATTTACTCTGACACACAGAAATTCTTAGTTCAGAGAATATAGTACAATGCAAGGGGTTATGAACATAAAAAATGCATTAGAGAAAAATGTGAATGCTCTGATTTTTCTTGATATTTAATACTCATATCTCTCAATTCACACTCTGTATTTATTCAACCTTCATCTTATCCCTCACCATTGCTTTGACAGTAAAAATTTCTTGTTCATCAGGAGGTATGACTTTGTGCTGAGTACTGAATAGCACTCCCACTGCAATTGCTAACTGACCATGGGGCTTGTAGCTGGAGAAACTGCTTCTGAGAGAGGAACCTGAGGATTCTGTACTGTTACCAACAGCCATTCAGCTGACTTTAGTTTTTAATAGCTAATTTTCAAAGTTCTTTGATAATGTATCTGAAGATACTTTACTGCTGATCTAAAACCAAAGCTGAAACAAAAATCCCACTAATTTCCTGAAAGAGAGAACAAGAAGGGTGTCTAGAACTGAGACAGTTAATAATAAATAGTGCTACTCCTATGAAAAAGAAAAAGTAATGAAAAGATAATAATTTGACTAAGACAGGGTGTTGAAATGTTGATAGAAATCTAACTTACATAATACAAAGACAAATGCAAAGGATTAAAATACCATATAATTTTGAAACCATTACAATATGCCTGAGTGATTCTTTATTAGGGAGTCTCAAAAAAGCATGTAATTTCATCTTCTACGAAAGCTGTAATCTCTCTGCTGGGTGTGTTAAAAATGGCATTTCAACCTCCCCTGTGAAAGTCTTTGATTTTGTGAGTTTCTGTCAGGCTGGTCTCATTACCTTAATGCATTTTGTATATATTGTAATAACATAAATGTTTTAATGCATTTCTTCTCAGCTCAATCTGGACAGTTATCTTTAAATCAGTCTAGTGTAACGATAGGTAAAGAAGTTATAATTGGATCAAGAGGAACTATTGGCAATGAAGAAGCATTTAAACTTTATTTTGTTCATTTCCCTGTAGAAGAACTTGCAGTAATAGACTTCTGAAAACTACTCCTAGTTATATTTTTTAGTTCTTGACTTTTAGAAAACACTTATGTGAGACAAATGAATTTGGAAATGAACATGAAGTGCAAGCTAAAATGCATATCTCCCTCACAAATCACTTGCAAACCATTTTTATAAAATGCAATTAGCCATGTACAATGATGGCAAGAGACATACTTTTGAACAACTGGAAGCCATCACATTCAACCTGTCAAGAAACAGCCTCCAGAGAGCATGGAGCTACAGAAGAGAAACCTCACTGCTCTTTAAAGTGAGGCTGATTTCGTAGAATTATTAGAATGAGAAATTTTGTTTGACAGGTGGCATCACCACTCTCAGTACAAAATTTCTAACTCAGAATCTAGTCAGAAAGATACAACTCTATAAGGTTTTGAGGAGCCTCAAACCTGCAATTTTTTGTCATCAAAGTCCAGTGCCCTCCACTGAGGTAGCTAAAATATGTCACTGGGTAGGATGACTTGAGCCTTGACAGCAACTCGTCCAGCACAGTAGCCATTCAGCAGCAAACCATTTCCATTATTTGGGAGCAAATATCACCGCTATGAGGGTCTCTCCAATGCCCTACACTCTTATATATAAAGGTGATGGCAGCCCGACAATATTTAACCTTCTATCTTTTGCATATAATTGAAGGAATAATGATAAATTAATCCATTTAAGTAGGATATCTTGAAGTGCCATTAGAACCACTCACATGCCATTTTGCTGCCATGTGAAAACTCTACTTCTGTAAGCCTACTATCATTCTAATGAAGTAAATAGCTTATTCATTAGAGAAAAATAAAAGCTTGAAGCTTTTAGAGTTCAGCTGGGCATAATTTACTGATAGTAGCAGGGAAAAAGTAGAAAAAGGTCGAATTTTCTACTTAAGCAGAACCATCAGGCAATTATTTAGTGGTACATCAAACAATAACACCACCATTGTCTCCAGAAACAGAAAGGTTTACGAGTTTGTGTATATTAGCTAACACCCTTAAACTGGGTTGAAGATGTGTGAAAACAGAGTTATGGGTTCAACCCTTGATCATTTCAGAGACCCCTATTCCAATGGCCACTACTTTCAGTGGTGTAATGAACCATTATCCAAATTGAATACCTGAATCCGAATTTAAAGCACTGAATGCTTGATGCTCACCCACACCAAGTTCCTTTTTGTGGTTTTTTTGCCAATTATTTATGCAGCCTCTTGAGTGCTCCCTGAAAGTTTCTTGTGCAAATGCTGATCAATAACCATAAAAGGGTTTTTAAAGAGATAACTTAACACTAGCACTCTCCGAGCTGGCAGAGAAAGCCAACACACACCAAGCCCAGTGTTCAACCTGATCTAACCACAGTAATCAGACACTTCAGCTGAGAGCCTCATGCGTGTGGCCTCTTGCTCAGCAGGGACAAGTTTAGCCTTTGGCTTAACCTCTGGCTAAATCCAATCTGAAACAGCAGACATGGAATCTTCCTGAGCACTGTCATTTAATTCCACAGATTCATATTTCCTATCATTAGGCATATGCTGCATCATTTACAGGAAATATCACTTGCTGAACTTCCATTGTTCTGACTTTAAGAGTTTTCTGATGTTGCCAAAGAAGTCTTTCTTTGCCTGGAGGCTGGCAATAGGTCATTAAACAAGTGATCTTTTAGATTTAGCTCTGATGATTTGGCTACTTACACCATTTATTAGGACAAGGAACTGGGTTTTGCTTCACTTGAAAATTGGTTTATCCAAGCCAAAAGTTGTACTATGAGCTCAAACAGACTTGTGTCCAGGTCTCTTGGGAGAAATGTACAGGTCCTCATTGGGAAAGATCATTAGGTGATACCTGTGGAGCCAAAGAAGAAAACTATCAGAAACCGTAATTCAACATCAATGAAACAAAATCAAGAGAAAATTTTATTCTGTTTGACTCATTTATTGTTGTTGTAAAATAAAAGATCAGGCTTGCAATGGCAAGACTCAAACACAGCTGAAGGGGCCCAGTGTTTAAACTGCCAGGATAGTCTAGGAGATGCACAAGTACAGGCAGGTGCACAGGGAATCGGGGACCTTTAATACACAACTTAAGCAACTGACCTGGTCAGCAGAAAATTGTTTTAAAAATTAGGTAAAATATTTAAATAAAAAAAAATGGAAAAAATAATAAGGGGCTAAAATACACAGTCTGCTTCTTATCTCTTTATTTAAGACAGCATTGCCAGGTACAAACTGTAGAAATTACATGGGTCAGATTTGCAAAGGTGTCTGGTCACCTTTGTAGCTCTGTGCAAGCTGCTCAGAGCTGGGCAAGAGTGATTGACTCCTCCACGTCTACTGGGGGTCAGCACCTGAGCTGTTGGGGGCTTTTCTAAAGCACCTTTTCCAAATTAACACATATTTATGTACCTGGCCACTTTTGGACTCTGAACTGCCTAAAATTTTTGAAAATGGGAGCCAGCTCCTAAAATATTAAGCATCCTTGAGTGAGCAAAGTTTTGCTTTCCCATTCCTGAACACATAACACTGATGGATTTACCTTTGTAGTGTGGCCACTGCATCCATAGGTTCTCTGTCCAAAATCAAGCTAAAATTATTGCTAGTCAAGATGCTTTCTTTTCCTGCTTGTTGTATCTTATACTCAGCCAAGATTATGACTCCTTTATATATGTGTTTTTCATTTGTACAGCTGCTGGCATAGCAGGGAATCTGTAGGCACTACTGGTTGGTTGGTACATTTTCATGTACATTGTACAAATTTCATGTTCATGTACCAATCCACAGGGGAGAAGATAATGGTTTTGGAGTTACATCACTTCTCTCTTCCATTTCTGATATGAATTGAAGTGAATACATTGGAGAGAAGCTGGGCTCAGAGCAATAAGTTATGGATCAGCAGAGCCAGGGGCCTAAAAGCAGCGGATCAAACGGGAGAGTAGCCCATATGGAAGTTTTTATTTTCTTTTCTCAGCTAGAGCATTTCCTGGATTTCCCTGGGTGGCAGAGATGCTGGAGGTGAAGAGAAGAAAGACCTTAGCAGATCACTTAAACTGTCCATGAAACTGTGGTTCTAACTGTTGCTGAGTGTTTAAAAAGCAAAGATGTGATTGAACATGGAAGGAGGAAACATCACAGATTCTCTGTGTGCGCTTCCACAAGAAAGTGCATACGTGTATAGGTAAGAGAATTTATTTTTAATGTTTACATCAATTAATAGAAAGAGCACCCTGGGTTCTGCCAGCTTGCTAGGCAAAACATTTCTCCTTTTGCCATGGATTAAACTGTATTTTCAGACACCTAGGGATTTTTTACATTTGGCTATATTTCACCAACAGCTTAACTCTTAAAAGTAAGCAAACATTACTATCCTTGCTGAACAAAGATTCTAATTACAAGAAATTTAAAGAGTCCTACTTGACCTTTAAAAACTGCATGCTTAACCGACATATTTATGACTGCAGACATCAAAAATTCTGCACTTTGCAGGTATTTATTAAAACTGTGAACACACTAAAAATTTTCTTTGTTTCTGCTCTAAACTGGGACAACACTTAAGTATGTGTGTGAGCATTGCACAGATATGAAAACTTTGGTTTCTTTTCAAGCGTCGATGTATCCTACTACTAAAACATCAGCAACTAAGACTGTTGGTATGCAAGGCAACTGTTAGTGCTGGTTAAAAGAGAAAGGTGGGAGCTTGAGCATAGATCTGTCCAACTTCCTTAGCCAAGCAAGCTTCCTGTGGGGAATGTGGGAGAAGAAGCGCCCGTGTCAATTCCCTGAGCATACGCTCATTCAGTACATGGCATTCTCTTTCCATATTAACAATTCATTAACGCTGTCCCCTGGGACAAAGTCTTGGGCCTTGGCAGGGTCCAGTCCTTGGCAAACTGCAACTTTCAACAACAGAACTCTGGGACACAGAACTGCACAGAGCAGTCACCCCTGTGAGTGTGTATTTTCAGTCTTCTCTTCTTGGGAATAGAAAAGAATCTTTCTTCATTCTTTAAAATGCTGACATTGGCATAAACCCAGGATGAAAATTGCAGCACAAAAGGGAGATGTTTCATAAAGCCATACGTGATTGAAAACAGGGAATTACAATGCTAACTACTTTTCTATGTTAATTATAGAAGCTGCTACCAGGCATGTTCTATATATACCCACCCTCTTTACTAGAAGTAACAAGAGCACTTTCTGTGATCCTGTTATCATACTGAAACAGGAATTCTCCTCATTTTGCATTGTTAACTGTATTTTGATACAGAAATTTGTCTCACAAATGGAGTATTTACAATTCAACAGACCCAGAAGAGGCTTTTTCTGCTCGTGACTGCATAACCTGTCTGAAGCAGTGTAAATATAGCATTGATTTATTTATTTGCCCACCTCTTAATAGCCAGAACTGGAACTAGTTATCTTTCTTGTTCCCCTGACCCACAACAGAACAAGGTCTGGGAATCTGCACACATTTACTAACATTTTGCTGACTTTGGGGGCATTTCTTGGGCCCCGTTGCATATTTTGGTATGAAGAGGAAGCTGAGTTCTACACAAGCTCAAGGAGCCAGCAGCAGAACAAGAAGAGTAGCAACAGCAGTGGTACCTGTGCTGGTGTCAGAGCACAGACAGGGCTCTGAATTAACCATCCAGACAAGTTTTCCTCTTTTTCTTCACAGCGTTGGGCAGTTACTTCAAGCAGTATCTGCACATTCACTCAGGATGCAGTGCTGTGATTACATCAGGGTGTGCTCTGGCAACGAGGATGTGAGGGCAGCCCATGGCCTTCACAATAGAACTTCTTTTCCTAATTCCAGAAGCCAAAATGGCCAGTTCATTCCATGAATTTCACAAATCAGGAAATAAATCTGTTGTTTGCTCTTGTTTTGTTTTTCCAGGTTTTTTGAGTATCAGCACAGAGGAGTGATTTTAGGAAAATGAAATTTTTATTGTATACTAGTAAGTCCAATTTAAAAAATATGAAAAGGAAATATTAAGCTTACAGCAGTACTTCATGCTGTAATCTTTGGCAAGACAGTCTGAGGTAAGTTATTTAACAGCTCTCTTATTTAGACTGTTAATGAAAGCTCTATATAGTCTGTATGTTGAGTATATTCTTATTTTTCCTTCTTTCCTCATACAATCCATTCAGTGTGATATATGTTGGCTGTAAATATCTTAATATCTTGCTAGCAATGGAAAAACTCACATAAGGGTGATTGATCTAAAACCTGATAACCATTTCAGCGTGAAGACATGTTCTCTTCCCTCCCCCCATCATAAAAATATTATCTTTCCTTACAACATTAAGTGCAGTGACTCCCATTGAGTTGGAGAACCCTATTTGAAAAAGTCATAATTAAATAGGTGAACCCTTCTCACATTGCACTCTAAAAATGTCAAGAGATATTTCTGATCAGCCCATAATTGGTCTTTCACATATTTCTTATGTCAAACATTTATAACTAGCATAAAGCTCTTTTGTAGACTATTTTTGCCAGAATTAATATCACCATTTTGAAGCTATAGCATAAAAACAAGATCTATTTTTTACTGCATATTCTAATCTTACATAGCACAGAGGGGGAAAAAATCAGTTTAAATTAATGTGATTTCATGAAGAGATATTGACATGTACACAAAAAGTCAGCATGAATTATGTTCTTAAGCCTCTTTGTAGCTTTAAAAGTTTTATTCTCAACATGTAACTGTTTTGCTGGGAAGATGTTTACAGCAACACGCTCTGAGAAATTTGCAGCTCTGGGATTTTGGACACAATCTCCCTGATTAGTATCAAAAATCTGATTAAAGATCAAAGCATGTGCATACACTGTAAGTTTAAATATCAGTTAAAAACAAGGTTAATTTCTGTATCAGGCTTCTCATGAGATGGGAGGCTAAACCAAAACTGAATTTATTTTTTTTCATGAAGGGTTCACATTTTAAGGGATTTGTGAGAATGTTGTTCTCAGGTAACTTATGAGAACAATTTTCTGGTTAGACTTCCAAAGCTGGTGACTTCTCAGACAACTCCAAAATTCACTGCTTTGAACAAAGCAATTACTTTTTTTTCTTCCCAGACGTGATTAAATATGACCTAAAATTACTGGAAACTCCAAAATGTGGCATCTTTGCAAGGCCAGTGAGGGAATACACACACACTGTATCATGGAGAACTTTCATGTTGTTTCCTACTCCCCTTTCTAACTACTATGCTTTTACATAAAGAATTTTGTGCTTCCCATTTATAAAGGGAGTGATTAAATATGTACCTGACAGTATTTTCCAAAGAATTTTACTTTTTGAACATTTCCTTATACTCATAAAACTGTGAAGATGATCAGTTTATGGTTACTGTATATTACCAGAATAATCCCTAAAACCTATTTTAAATGAATGCCTGTTCTGATTTCTCCCTAATCAGATTTTTTTTCTTTAACTTTAGTCTGTAGATCCATGAACAAAAAAAAAACACATTAGCAATTGCTCCCTGGGGTTGATACAGTGCTCTAAAGAAGGAGCATTTAATTCCCGTAAGTAGAGAGATGATTTAAAGAAATCCTGTAAACGATGAGCTGAAAAGAAAGAAGCATTTAACAGTGCAGAAATAACAGGTTTCTTTGTTCTGGCACCAAGAAATTGTGCTGTGCAGTCTTGAGCTCCATCTCCTGGTGCTTGTCAAAGAACTAAAATAATTTGCAAGTGTCCCCTAAACTATCCACAGACACCTCAGTGCACCCAAGCCACGCTGCGGGGCCAAGGTTCCTCACCCCGCAGCAAACGCAGCTTTAGATTTGGGAGCCCTGGGCACGGGGAAACAGCTTTGCAAAACGCTGTTCCAGGTCACTGTGGACTCGCTGGAGCACTTCACCAGCTCCTTCACTATGGGCTGTGCTTAATAGAATTATCCTGCAGTCAGTGAAAATCATGAGATCTTGTGGATATTGCCTCACTCACAAGTTTTGGGGAGGGTGGAGACTGCAACTGTGCAAGAAGCACTCTGCAAAACAATACAAATTAAGCGCTCTAATAGATTTCTTTAGTTCTTTATTTGTGAGATGCTGAAGGAACTGTCATTTGAGGGTGAGAATATTGTCTAGTAAATAACTATCTGAATTTCTCAGTAAAACTTTTTATTTAAAGTCTTTTTTTTAGTATATATACAAATATATGTAATGTATAATTCTACATACCAGTTTTACCAGAGCTGTCAAAACATGATTGTTATTTTCACAAAATATTATGTGGCCAGAGGAAATACTATACAGGTAGGTGAGCCAAACATAAAATAAGTAAGTGAATGTAATAGAGGAGCGAACAGATGGGTCAAGGTTAGGATGTCAGTGGAACAATATCACAACAGGAGGATAAGTTAATGAATTTTGTCTGTGCATCAGCCTGACAAAGGCATCCTTAATAGGAAAAACACCTCAAACAATTCATTTCAAGACTATTTCTGAATAAGAAAAGTGACATTATTATCAGTATTGCTTATTTTATTAGAACCTTCTGCTGTCATCTGGCTGGTAAATGTACCCATTCTTGTTATACTCATATTAATTTTTCTTCATTAATAGATTCAGAAGTGAATATCTCATCATTTCTTAAGAAGGATCATTATATAAGTCACTTAGGATATTTTTGCTTCTATTTAAGTATTTACAACTAAATGAGCTATTTTATCTAGCCAACCAAAAATACTGTAACTAAAATACATTGCTACTGCTGTATGGTAGCTGGATCATTAATTTAACATAATGGTCTCATTTTAGATACAGGATTTTTATCAGCAAGCCTAGTCAATCCAGTAGTAAAGTTCACAACTCATCTATTTTTGTTTTATTTCTCCATCGTTTTCAGGCTTACAGGACCACATGGAAAGCTAAATCTGTTCAAGAGAAGACTTACGGGAGAAACAGAACATATCGCGTGGGATGGTGGTTTCTTTGGCAATGAGTGCATTTAGTTTAGGTAACTGTCACTCATGCACTGCTGACCAAGTGCACATTGCCCTCTCCATTTCATTTGCTATCAGCAATTTTTGAATCCAAGTCCTGCTTTGTAATCTCAGTGTAAAAGGATAGTAGTATTATCAATTTAAGGCAGTTTACTCCAGATTAATCCCACTGTGAGAACAGACATTAACAGGTAAATTGGTATAGCTGTACCCAGCTGCTCAGTAAAGTAAGGTGCACCCATTTGCCTTCCAGAAGCAACTCTTACATTTCATTGACTTAATAGCACATATGCTAAACATAAAGAGGAAAGAATAAATATGAAGGGGAATATGAAGGGAAAATAATAAAACCATGAACAAATATTATTAAAGGGCTTTTGAAATATTTTTTTAGAGTGTGAGAAGCATACACTTGTATCTACTCTGAAGTTTAATCACATGTAGTCTTGGTCCTAAAAAGACAGATAAGAATTGATTGGAGACCATGAACTGCCTTTCTTGTGAATCATTATACAGAAAATTCCAGTAATATATGTCCATTCTCCCACAGGGAGCAGAAAATACTAGAAATCACTGGCATTATGTATGTGGCAATTCTCTTAGAAACTATCATTGCTACTCAAATTATTGCAGATTCTTATTACAAGGCACATGCCTGATCAATAGGAAGCTTTTATTAGTTCCCTTACCAACCTTTCAACATATTAGACATGACTGATATTGTAACTTAAAACTTGTCAGGAACAATGCAGAAAATATTCAAAGCATTGTTTGAGAAGGAAAGTTCAAGTAGCTGTGTTTTTCTGTTCTTTTCTTACAGCAGTCTGATAATACTTTAATGAACTCTGGCCTTAAGCTCAGACTCTGACAACACACTGAAACATAATAATTCTTGAGGGTGAGCTTGCAATTCCACCCTAATATTTCTCCAGGCATTTGTTTCTGTGACTTTGGATGGATCACATTCAGCCCAAGTATTCACAGCTGGAGGTGACAGAGCAGGATGGTCGATGTCCATCAGGTCAGTTACACAACCTGTAATGAGTTTCTCATTTGAGCGTATAACTACAATTTAAGATTGTTTTTATAAATTAATTATTACACACCCTGTATTACTTTGCCTGTTGGCACAGCTAGTAGAGAAATGCAAGAGGTTTCAGATTTCAAGCTGAGATTTCCTACAGGAATGCAATCAGCTGGACCTGGAGGTAATTAGGCGTGTGTCCTAAAAATGAGAGCAGAGGGCTGGGCTCACTGTTCTTACTGAAGGAGATTCTGCTGGCGCAGTCACTACTGTGTGTATCGGGTTCCCAGCAAGGCTGTGCTGATCGTTACGGGACAGCATGTGCTCACAGATGCACAGAGACCACAATCACCACCTTTTAAAATAACTTTGTGCTTCAAAATACTAGACCAGAGCCCTTGTAGATGTTTATGATTCTGGAACCTTGTTACAATCCAAATGCAACACCAAACTGAGTGGTCCTGAATGAGACAATCATTTTGGTAACCTTTCTCTAGGATGGATGAAAAAGCTTCTCATAATACAGGATCTCCTAAGTGCATTCCTAATGTTTACTTCCTGTATCTGTGAAGATTTCCAGTTTCACATCACAAGCAATTTCAATAGCACATTCTCATTTTCTGTCACATAATGGACGAAAATATTGACTGACATCTAATGCAAGCTCAACCTTTTCACTAAATAAGTCATCTGCAGCCTTATTATTCCCCCTGTTTATAACTTATCATTAGTTCCCCACTAGCCAGAATCTTACCTTCCTTACTAGCCTTGTGATATTCTTCAGCTTAAGCCACACAATCTCATGAGATGGATCAGTTTCATTAGTAGGACATAGAGAAATTAGGTTTATCATTTCCCCTAAACCCACAGACCAGTTCTCACCAAAGAAAGGCAGTGGCATGTTTTGCCACTACTGTCCTTGGTGAACCAATGGTGTACTCTATTATATTGCTGTGATTTTAATTAGTCATTCATTGAAACTGCTTTAAACCTATATGATACTGAGGAAGAGTCAACTCATATTTCAGTATATCCATTGATGGAAAACAACCTCTAACCATTCCTTCTTTGGGGTTCAAACTTTCAATGTCAGACTTGGGGAGAATCTAGAATTTCCACTAACTATACAGTTCACCTGCAGACTTAACAAAACAGGTTTCTGTTGTGGGTTTTCTTCTTGTTCCTGTAAATTGGCCTTTTGAAGACTAAGGGCTTGTGAGCTTTGCATGTTAAAGGCTAAACTCTTGTTATAGTGAAACTGATTCTTTTAAGGCTTGAGGGAGATTGAAGGTAAATTGAAAAGGAACGTCATGGAGTCCTTGTGCAAGTCATTCACCTTGTAGAGCTCTAGGCTGAGAGAGCTCAAATGCCACTCTACTTAACAAGCTCAAAACCAACTCATTTAAATAACGAGCACAAACTCCACTTGGGATCCATACTGAGGCATTTGTGGATTGTGCAGCCTGAACTCCCAAACAACATTATTTGAAGAAAAAAAAGAGTAATTCCTTTTTTAAAGTGGTAATTCAGGGATCAAGTCTCAAAAGCATTTGAACATTTCAAGGACTATTGCTATACTAAATTGTTCTTAACTACAAGTATTAAACTTTAAAAGGAACAGAATACTGTTTTCAAATTCAAATTATTAGCTTCATGTCTCACAAGGATAATAAATCTATGCATATTCTTGTCACTTTAGCAGAAAGTACAATATTTGTGCTTTAAAGCTGGAAAGTTAATTCTTGCTAATAAGTGATGTAGAAGATGTCTTGATGGCTCAGAAATTATGCACAAGAACAAAACTTAAAACTCCTATATACAATATTGATCGAGTAAAAATATTTTGGAGAGTTAACACCCAAATTTCATGGACAGAAAATGCAACATGAACCACAAAATAAAAAGCTATCATATCTGGCCAGTGAAGTCCTTTGGTTCAGATCTTTCCTAACTGGAATGCCCCACCAAGTACTGCAATATATCTGTTCTATCATTATGACTTTCTCAGGTATTTTAAAATAGGCAGGCTTCAGTGGAAGTGTTTGCAGTTGATTTGGACATCTCTTAATATTTAAAAAGTTTGTCATTACTAAAAACCAATGCATTTTCAACAATATGAAAGAATATTTGCTGGTTTTCACAGTTCATCCTTGCATTTTGAATAAAACCAGTTATCCATAAGACCACTTGCTGTTAGAAATTCAGATATTTCACCCGATCACAATCAGTTTTTAAGATTTTTCATTCACCAAAAAAGGCACAATGCTAATTTTGTTTCCTTAAAATGAAGAAAAATACATACTTTAGAAATGTATCCAGTATTCTCTAAGAGGACAAATTTTACAAAAGCCTCTCTTTTAAGCCAACTAATCTCATAACTGTGTTGGCTTTAACAAAATTTTTATCAATTCAAACGTGATTTAAAAATCCTTTTTTAGATCCGAATGGTGTTTTTGCAAAAACTAGATCATACTCAAGAAACAAAAATAAGCATGATCTCCAGAAATATCGTAGTTTCTATGATGACTTTTAGAGTAGTTATGTTAAATTGAAATATCATTAAATTAGAGCTAGGCACCTCCTTTTTAGCTGCTGTAAAATGATGAATTATGCAATAAATATACGCAGATGTCATGCAAGTATATGACTCAAGACAAAAGTAAGAACTCGAATGTCTGTTTTCAAACTCAGCTTCAGCACAGTGTAATTTTTCCCTGTCAGTTTTTCAAGCTAGTTTTGAGACAAGTCCTACAATTCATGTACAGTTAAAGCTCCCATTCAGTCAATGGGAACCTTGCCCACTTCCAGGAGCACAAGCTGCAGCACTTGGCCCTAAGAATTTAATATAGCTCTAATGACTCATTATTGAATGTTTAGTTTAATAACAACTGCTTATTAAGTGTATTAATCTCAGCTGATGAAAGCAAAAACTGTTAGTGAAAAGCTGTTTTTCTTTGCATTAGTGTGCAATTACTTAACTGAAACTTTCAAAGAGACACATCTAATTACAGTGCTGCTTTAAAAGTATTTAAGCATCAGTTATTAAAATATCGTCTGAAATATGCTTATGGGCCTCCTGTAGTGTTGTTAAAATGCAAAGTTCTGGTTTCAGATTGTTACTTACAACAGGCTTCCTTTCAATACTTACCAATTTCTTACAAAATCAGCTTAATGTACAGGATTGAACAGTTTCCTATAAAACAGAACCAGAAGATGCAAAAATTTCCGTTTGTGCAGAATATGTATGTCTGTGCTCAGGCGGATATTACTGACTGAAAATTAAAATTAGTGATGCCCATTTACGAATTAAGAATTCTTTTGCTGAATTGGCATTTATGGGGAGAGCGTCTATTAATACTAAAAGAAGCCTGCCAGTCAGTTCTCTGTAATTAGAGAAATAAAGACATTTATCTGCAGCAAAACTAATTATCCTTGCCATTTGGCATCTTCAAATATTTATCCTCAAGCTACACATACTTGCCTATAAGAAAATATCAAAAATATCTTGGTTGTTTACTGGTGTTTTCTTACGGATGCTTGTTCCTCCATCAGGTGTTTCCAGCAGTTTATGGATGACAGATAAGCAGTGCATATCACTCCTCAGGAATCCCTGCCAGGCTCTGGACACCAGACTCGTATGAAAAGGACAGAGAAGGGATCTATGGTGAGTAAGGTTGTGTCAAAAGTCTACTGAAATTCTGGTTGGTCAAAGACATGTTAGATGTTTGGATAAAAGGAGGCAGAGCCCTAAAGAGGTATATGGGTGATAAGAGCCAGGTGCTTTTCCAGCGACTTTATCCTGCAAAGAAAGAGCAATGTGACAGAGCTGCTCATCTGCTGAACCTGAACAGGGCCAGTAGTAGTCAGAGGGCAGTAGGAGTCAGAGTTCCCAGCCTCTGAAGAAATTCCCTATGGCTTAGACATATGATAATTGCCCTTGCTGAGCTATTACGTGCAGGGTTTCAGTCTTTCACACATGCTAGACATGAGTTGTGCCATGCTGTGCCGTGCAGGCTCCGGCCAGTCCTTGCCTGGGGCAGGAAAATTCCAGTGCAGGAGCAGCCAAGCCCAGGGAAGCTCCTTTCTCCAGCCATGGCTGTGCCTTGTGCAGGGGTGTGCAGGATTCCTCCTGTGCTGAAGCTGATGTGGTGGCAGGGCGTCCTGAGCTCGGTGTCTTTTATACCTTCAGGAAGAGGAATTTTCCTGCTCTGATGCCCCTTCCTGCAGACCCACTCTCCAACCCCTCCACACCCACCCACAAGACTCATGGCCTTCCTTCCTTCCTTCCTTCCTTCCTTCCTTCCTTCCTTCCTCCCTCACCTTGGTGTCATTCCTCCCTCACCTTGGTGTCACTATGCTTGTTCTTTCTGACTCACACAGTAATCCTGTCACTTTGTCTTCTCTGCCTTCTGTTTCTTATTTCTCTTGGGGAGATCTCTGTCCTTGTTGAGGGCTCAGGTTGTGTACGTGCATGCCTCCAAGGTCAGCACATACTCTGGTTGCTCCAAATACAGACAGAAAAGTTGCAGACAAGGGAGGAGCGCAGAAAAGCTGCAGGGTGGCTCGGGTACGTTCAGTTAATTAGCCATAAACCTCCCTGGGCTGCTCAGCCCGGGGACAGGCTATTGGCTTGTTCTTTAAGATCTCTTGTCATGCTGTCAGCTTTGTGTAAGTAATGACTAAACTGCAAAAGCTCAGAGACTCTTGTCTCTTTCACAAACTGTCTCTGTGATTCACTTTGCTCAATCCTCCATTTTTGCATCCATTAGTTTTTCCCTGCTGTAGCAGGATTGTGTTTTGTCCTGTGTTTGTATTTCTCCACCAGACTCAAGGTATCAGAGTTCATTAGTGGGGCTGTGGTTGCTCCTTCTGAAGAGAAAAGCAATGATGTGACACAACACTTGTTCTTTATTTTACCTGGACCACCATCTCTGCAGCAAGCTCTGCCTTCAAGTGACAGGCACAATTCTCGGCTCTACATACATGGCATTTTGAACTTAGTTTTCCCAAGTAGAATAGTCACAATGCAAACTCACAAAGGATTACATATCACATGTGAAAATTTCTGGATTAATTTTTCCAGTCAAATAATAGCAGAGTGGAAATACAGGTCCTTTTCTGTGCAGGGGAGCTAATACAAAAGTGGTAAGCAGTGCAGGAGACTCTTACCTTCATTGAGACCCAAAGGTCTTGGTGGCCTTAGCACAGAGATTCTGGATCCATCACTGGTCACCAATGCTAAAAGATAAAAAAGAAAGAAAAAAGAGAAAAAAAAAATCTACCAGGGCTAAGACTTTATAGTATCGATTTAAAAGTAAACTTCCTTAACTTGTGCTCTAATAGTAGATTTTCAGGATTTGCAAACCTATTATTGTATCACTAGACCTAGAGAAGACTTCTTTAAATAAAAAACAAGAAGCAGGGGAAAAAAGGACAAACCTCAGAACAAAGTTTTTCATAATATTATTGTAAGACTTGCTTTCCCGGTAAACAATTATTTGCCTTCTGCTCAAAGTTGTCAGGGGAAGAGCTGTTGGTGTTGAGGCAGCTCCATGGCAGGTGTGCTTGGGAGCCAGCTGTCAGACTAGAACCACAGTTGCATTCTATTTTCTTCCTCCCAAAAGTATCTAGATACATGAACACTCTACTTCAAGAATTACCCAATGCCAGTTTGCCAGAGATGTGTCGAACGTAGCCTGTAGCATGGGGAAAATTCAGAATTATGGGTGTGTGTATTCCACACTTCCTTTGCCAAAGTGGCATTTCTGATTCCTCACCTTTTGTCTCCTAGTTCTGCCTTCAGTATAAAAGGGCTCAGTGAAGGGAATAGTGAGAGACTTTCAGTCTCCTATGAAAATCCTAACCTAATCACAGTGCTGGTACCTCTTTATACCCCTCGAGCAGGATGGAAGGGGCTCTTAGAGGTGATTACGGGCAACTCGTGCACATGAAGAGCAGAGCAGCAGAAGGAGTCCTGGTCCCTGCTGTGAGACCTAAGCAGGCCTAGCACAGCTATCAGAGTCTCTGCATGGGAACCCAGCAGGGGAACACCAACAGCTCTTAAACCCTCCACAGGACATTAGAGATGAGTACTAAAAAATACTAGAAAATCACACAGGAGTACTTAAATATTACTTGATCATTAACATAGTAATTACATCAGTGCTGCTCCTGCCTGATGCTGTAATTTAAGAGGTTTCAGCATTTTCATTATAATCAGTAGCAGTTATTTCCTGTGGTTCATTGCCCATAAAATGTTAACCATAGGAAAAAAAAAAAAAAAGAGACAGAGACTTTGCCATGATGCCAGTTAACATCCACTGTGGTACTTGTGCCTCCCTGAGCTACAAATCACTCTGGTGGGTGCTTCATCGGACTTCAGGGGGCCACACAAGGCACATTTGTTCCTGAAGGCTTTTAATAGAGGCTTTTAACTAAGATTTTTAATGGAACCTGTTCTGAGGAAGTAGGACACTTTTCAATTAGGCCTGTGTCTACTTTTGTTTCTCTTTTTACCAATGTTTTAAAATCAAGGTTCTGTATTTACTAGGTTGTGTGGAACATGCAGTCGTGCTTCTACAATAATGTAGATTCAGCTTCTGTGCAGAATGCATTTCTTAAGAGGCTATAATTTCTGACATAAGCATATAGAAAGTGAACCATCAAGCTCTGCTGCCATCAAAATGAAACTTCAGAAAAGTTATCAGATATCAATTTATGTAACAAGCTCTCACACATTTTGCAAATGGGAATGTAAATTATGGCTCCTATATACCAACCAGATTGCGTGATTAATTAATGCATTACAAGAGAAAAAAAGTTTTATGTTTAAAACAAGACTGGGTGACTATCTCAGTGCATTAGTTTTTATGGTTTTGATCTGATCTGAGCA
The DNA here is from genome assembly GCA_013400915.1 of Pardalotus punctatus. Lineage (NCBI taxonomy): Eukaryota > Metazoa > Chordata > Aves > Passeriformes > Pardalotidae > Pardalotus > Pardalotus punctatus. Next base: position 715,008 of record VZTX01020975.1, on the reverse strand, counting down.
AAGAATTACATTCAATCAACTTGAACTGTTTGTATTGATCTGCATAGAAGATTGGGGGGAAAAAAGATATATTGTGTCACTATAAGCTTTTTCCTGGTTTTATTTGCTTTACAAGAGAGAAATATTTTTCTGAGCATAGATTGAGTCTCATGGCTCCTTAAAACTGCCCAGGAGGCTTCTGCAGCACCATTAGAAGTACCTTGTCTCTGCTCAGAAGCTGCTGAGAAATACTTTTGAGGAAGTGGAGTCCCCTGGTATATTATTCCTATAGCTGCCATGACGAACAAGCACTTAAAATTCACTTGAAATAATTCTGGGATGTGGTGATTAACATAGGAGTGTAGTGAATTTCTTCCCTAAAACATTCCTTGCCATTTGAATGACTCCTATAGAAATTAAAAACCTTGGGAAATCACTTGAGATGAGAGAATAAGCGTTAGAGTTACAATTGTTGGGCTTCAACTTCATGACCACACAGGGGATTTTTTTCCCCTTTTTCTCCCTTTTTCTTTTTTTCCTTTCCACTCTTTCTTGCTTTCTGGGCTCCAGTTTTCCAGGAGCAGATTGTGGTTGCCTTGAATTCATGTGTTAAGTGAAATTACCCTCCAGTCACTGAAAGGAGCCATTGGACTCAACACAGATATGGGGAGATAATTTGGGAACTGTGACTTAGGGTACGGTTCCTCCTGTTTTCCTTTCACTTGCATGGGCTAGGGAAGAGGTGGGGTGTAAAGTGTGTTCTCACCCATTCTCAGGATGCAGCTGGCCCAGGCTGCAGAGGGTTTCAGGGACTAGAAAGGATCATGTTAGTGAGAAAGGACAGGCCAAGCATGCAACCAGTTCTGCCACACTCTCCACAGAAAGCCCAAGCGGTGAGAATTCACAGACCACTTATGCAACACTCTTTGCATGAGAGCAAAGGTGATCCTTCCTGAGAATATGTAGGAATCTCCCCTCAAATTAATCCATGCCATCTACCTGCTGTAACTGGGAAGGCTGTTTGTTCCCAGCTGTTTAACTTTGCCACATTTTGTACCACCTGCAATGACATTTCATTACGGCGGAGTGACAGCAGCAGAACTGCCATGCAGCTATCAGCAGGAAAGGAAATTAGTGATGTTATGATTAACAAAATAGCTTTGACTTAGCCAGTGCTGGGAAGACAGCCTCCAAAGGAATCAAATACTGCAAATATCAGGAACGAACTATCAGCACCACCCTGTGGTTCCCTTGCTCTGCTTCCTCCTCGTGTGGGTCAAAAGGGAATTTTTGTGGCCAGGCAAACTCAAAAGGAAGAGCTTTGTTTCCTTCTGGATTTTGGCCTCTCCTGTTTCATATGGCTGATACCAAAAACTTACCCTTCTGCCCTAGTGATGTGAAAGAAGTCCAAAAAGATATTCAGAAAAGACAGGAGGTTTGTGGGACTTGAGGCAATAATGTATATGTTCATAATGCCAAGGTTGTGGGTTTGATCCCTGAATGGGCCATTCACTTAAGAGCTGGACTCCATCATCTTTGTGGGTCCCTTACAACTCTGCATATTCTATGGTTCTATAACATCCTTGTCTGCAGCCAACATTCTGCCCAGTCTTCATGTCTGCAGCTCTGTCAATTGTTCCACAGGGAAGTCAGTCTGATGGCAAGCTTAAGGAAACACAACTGAAATCTTATCATGGTTCTGTCGTAGTTTTTACAGTTTTCCTCATTCTTGTAATCTCTGAATCAGATAATTAACTGAAAAATGGGTGCAAGTGTGGAATGAAAACATCTCCTGTGAAATTCAACATATGTAACAAGTCCTGTCATAATTGGAGCAGTTTGGTTGTGCAAAGCAGTACACAAATGCTATCCTTATTTTTACAGAGTCTTCATTAAGGTATCAAATTTTTAAAATTATACTAGTTGGATATCTTTATGGTGTCATTTTCTCTGATACAGCAACTACTGATTAATTCAGCTGAATTAATGGGCTCATATAAAAACAATAAATGCCCTTGAAGGAGATATTTATGAGGCATCAACAGATGTGAGGCTATCTGTGCCTCCCCCTATACAGCTTATTAGTCCAAACAATCAACAAAATACAGAGCAAGATTCCATACTAGACATTTTTGTTAACAAAGAGGAAAAGTCCTTGTATATATAGGTTGCTAAAGTAAATTCAAATGTTCTTTCATTTTCTACTCACATTAAAAAGTCTTTCAAGGATTTGATATACTTGTGTATGAAATTCTTTTGGTTTTGGCTGCAGTTCCCTACCTTTTCAGAAAATCAAAAAGTGACATTTACATAATTGATAACTGGGATTTATCACCCCCTCAATGAGTGACCGTTTCCTTTTGACTGAATTATTTAATGAAATCCAAATAATATTTTTGTTCACAATACAGAGGTTTAGAATGCATGTGACCACCTGTAGTACAGGGTGTTGTTACCACCTCCACACTGGTTGTCTGGAACATAAAAAAAAGAGCACTGCACGTGAACAAAACATCTAAAGCAGATACTCACAAATGATCAATAACAGCCATGGAAAACGGCATCATTGGACCAGCCAGCTCAACAAACTGAAAAAATATGTCACCAGCAAGTATTAAACAGTGAACAGCTGGGATCCCAGAACACCCCATTCCTCACCATAAAGAACTGGGGAGTCTGTACCAAGTCATTCTTATAAAATTCAGGTTTCTAGAACCTGAACTTCTCTCAAACACTTAGAATTACCTCCAATTTGTTTGAGTTCAAACAGATTTGTTTGAGTTCAAAAATTCATTTAGGTTAGACAATTTTTGGGGCAGTGTTGAGGGTTTTCTTCCCGTAAGGAAAGAATGAAAAGGAATCTGTGTAGGAGTCTGTCGAACTGAGTGATTAGTTTAATACTGCTGAGATTTTATTGTAATATTAATGATGTGTTACCGTGCCTAAGGTCCTGGATAAGCATAATTTATTATTTTTAATCTAAGTAAATAAATATAGGAGTCATAGGAGAAGCTATTTTCTTAATCTAATCTGTGTTGTGGCATAACCACAGTCATAATAAAATTAAAATATTTTATGTATTCTTCCTATTTAAGAAAATATGCATATCAAAACTCTGATTTCACTCAAACAGTAAGGAAAACATCAAGATAATAAAATTTATCACCTAAGTGTGTGTTGCCGCTTTACTACTTTAATATGAGAGTAAAGAAGGGATTCAGGACACCATGTGGAAATTTAACTACCACTTTCCCTTGATTACAAGATACTGAGTGGTATTTGAGACTTGTTTGTACAGCAAACCAGTTATGTATATCAAAACCAGTAATGTCCTCCTTATTTTATTGACACGTTTTAATCACTACATTGCTTCCTTCAGACTACTGCATATCAGATTTTAAAGTGAAGTAAAAAGAAATAATTAGCAGTTAATCTGGAAAAATACGTCTCGGGAAAAAAATCCAGCTCAAGATTTAAATTTTTCCATGTTTTCTAACCTTAAATTTGTGGAGAGAAAATTGCTGATTTCTCACATCTATAGGGTTTTTTTAATGTGAGTAGAAAACATCTGGCTGTTCAACATCTTCTATTTTATACATTTTGAAAACCTCATGAGCATTTTGAGTGCAGGTGTAAGTAAGTAACTGGTAATGCAGATGCTGAGCATGACCCTTTCTTTATTTGTCAGAAGCATGGAATTTGGGGTTGTAATCTTATCCCTTATGACAGAAAAAGTGCAGCAACAATTAGATCAGAAGTAGTCTAACAATTAATTTCATTGTAGAACTGGATGTATTGGTAATACCATATTAGTTATGTGTAGGGAAATAGCTTTTGTACACCCATTCCTAAGGCTTACTCAATTTAATGCCATATCAAAACCAGCCATTCAAATCTGAGGGGAAAAATGGACAAAAATACTTAAAAAGACACAATGCTCTAGTCCATGATGCTGTATTCTACACACAGCTATTTCATTAAGTTCATTTCAGAGTCTCAGTTTCTCCTTCAAGGAGAATTCCTGTAGAACCAGTGAGAGTTCTGGCCACCTAAGGGACAAAGAACAGAACTGACCTGAGCCTCACCCAGGGTTTTGTGTCATCTGAAGTTGGCAATTTTAGTTGAATTGGTTCAAGAACCCCAGTGGAGATTTAAGCAGATCAAGTATTTCTGTTTGGGCAGAGAAAACCGTCACATGTTTAAATTGGTCACATTCCTGAGTTTAAGCAGGGCCTTTATCTCTCTGTTTTTCTCTCATTATTCTTGCCTTTGGAGAATTTGGCTACTGTGAGTATTTCCCATTCCATGGAGTTGCACTATGGATAAAGGATGAGGTGCTATAGGAGTATGCAGGTCTATAGAGCCCTAAACTTGCATTTATACATTTCCTTTCTGTATGATTCATCTTATTACAAAAACACTTTCTTTAAAAAAAGGTCCTTTTTCTCTATTTCCCCTCTTCTTTCCCTTTGTGTATTCCATGCTCTTAGGAATAGTGCCACATTCTGGCCCCGTACACACAGTGCTGTGTCTACAGTGAGATCAGACTTTTGATTATGCCCAAAAGTTACATTTTCAGTAATTACTTCACACATCTATGCATGTGGTTATCTAGCTAGCTGAAACCAAATCCTGATTGGGATTATTTTCCTTTCTCTGGCCTTAATGGAAAGATGCAAGGAAGCAGCTTTAGACTGACTTTCAGAAATGAGTCTGTCTTATCAGGAATTAGTGTTCTGCTGAATTTGCCAACAAGACTGCTGAAGTTTGAAGAATGAGCTGCTACAAAGCAGCCAGGTGGCACACGCCAAGGGAAAAGGTGTGGGGGGGAGGTGCTCTTTTGGTCTGGTGCGATTTTCAGCAGGTAGAGAGTATTTTGAATGGAGGGCTTTTTATCATTCTGATACATTTGCCTTGATTCCCTCTGGAGCTGAAAACAAAAAAAACCAACCAAAATATCAGTCAAGAGCAAATGAAGTCCTCTCTTTGGGGAAGCCTGGCTGTAATCTTGAAAAAAATTATTTTAGCACTGCTTATGCCCAAATCCTGGTAAGGAAGATGGTGCCCTTTGATGAGTGCTACACCCTGGATTGGAGTCCCAGCTTCAGTTTCGGGGTTTGCTGTTGCAAAATCTCCCGCTCCTTTACCAGATTTGAGTGACTCAAGTACTGCCACACTCCAGGGTGAAATCTGAATCTTTTGAATTTTCACCTGCCACTGGACAAACACATGCCTGGAGTACGTTCACTGCAGCAGCTGCAGATGTTCGCACTTTCAGAGAATGAGATTATTTCCTTCACAGAAAACGAGTTCGCCGAGCACTCCTGAACTAAACCGTGAGCCCAGCCCAAGCTCGGTGCTGCTGAAGGGTGGTAGGGGAACGGCAGGCTCTGTGAAGCAGGTGGGCTCGCCTGCCAGCTGGCTGGCACTCTCTGCAGGGAGTGCTCAGCAGGCAAAGTAGCTGAGGCACAATTCTCTTCAACTCTACTCAGGGCCATGCTGTACCCTCAAGAGGCAAACAGCACTAACAGTGCCTGTCCGTGTGTGGTTCAGAACCACTTCATTCCTTTAGATACGTGGAGATTTAATGGAACGACCTATTCCCCAACGGAATTAAGCCAAGCCTACGATACTCTCTGCTTTCCAAAAATATGACAGTGGGTTTTCCTAAATCAGAAACACAGAAACATGTGCAATGTCATGGTGGTAACTTCCGCTGTTATCCATCCATCTGAGACTCACAGACCTGTCTTGCATTTAGTGAGAAAAAGCAAAGAACCAATGCTTCACTTCATTATCCTCTTCTCACCTAATTTTCTTTTAAATTCCATTTTCAAGCCTTTCTGCATTGCAGAGAAGTATGTGTCAACAGACCTGAATTAAAAAGGTGACAAACTGTGAAGAATTAAAACTTCTAATTTAACAGATGAGCAACTGCAAATAACAAAATCTCAGACAAACACAATTTTAATGAAAGGTGACATGCTAGAGACAGGAAATTTTTGCCCTCTCTCTTCATCATGCAACAACAAATTAGTTTAGGAAGCCATACAATAATGCTGTGAATGCAATAACAAATTCATATCCTGTGCTGCTAGTTTTGTTTGCTTGTTTGCTTTCTGAAACCATATATGACACTTCTTTCGTAATAGTATATTTTCTTCACACTAAATGTGTCAACATTTGTTCATGTCTGGACTTGCTCTCATTGTTATTACGGTCAGGTACAGCTTGTATTCTTCACCTCCTCAGTGGAGCTTTACATTTCAGCTGCTGAGCAATGAGGGGAGGGCTGGCACTGTAGAAGCCTTTCTGGAGTTTTCCAGCACCTTATGATGTAGAAAACTGACTGGATACATGCTGGTCACTTGCTTTTAATGAAATTTTCCAGTGTGATAAACATCAGAATGAAAAGTAAACATGGATATAAATGAATATACTGAACATGAATTCCTTGTCTGCTTGTAGTGGGACTACATCCAGGCCAATAATTAACATGAGTGGGTTTCCTGAAGTTAAGCCAAATCCATAACCAATATAAAGTAACAAACCTTTGTAGAAGTTATTGAGTAGCTACACTGATCTATGTCAGTTTGGGATTTTGGCCCAGTCAAATGTATTCTCCCTATCTTATAGATGAATGTAGTTCTCTTTGAGTACATTCACCAGTGGTTTAAAAAGCCAGCAGAGTGTTCAAAACTCCTTTTAACTAAATATCACTGCCTCCCTTACTCAAAGGGTGTAATTTAGATCAATGGGATTTGTAGGCAATTCACCTGCTGTTGGTGAGCATCACTCAGCTTCCTCTCTGAGGATCACATTGGAATAAGTTTTCAGATGTATACAATTGAACTCTCCTAAGTGCAAAGGGAAGCTGAATAACTTCAAATCACTTCTTAACAAGATATGTGTTTGCTCCATAGCAGGTGGTCACCACACGTAGCCTTAGGCCCTAACTTAGAATGTCTTCTCATATTTAAGATCACTGAAATAGCTCTTTCTGTCCTACTATGCTTGAAAGAATAAAGAATATCAAGGATTTTCTGAAATAATAATTATTATTATGTGAATCAAATAACAAAATTCTATCCAGATTCTATGAATGAGATTTCCCACCCATTTGCCTGGGAGTCTTCAAGGTAGCTCCCCCACCAGTTCAAAACATGTATGGTATAAATTCCCCTAGATAGCAGAGTACTCTAATTTTTACCTTTTCTCTACTCATGAACTTGAAAATAACTCTCTGCTTTATTTCCATACTCGTGGCAGGTGCCACGGTAAATCAACCAGTGGGAATCTCTCATATGCACCTCTGCCTTACTGGGTATTAATGAGGTTTTGCATTTAACTTCCATTAGGGAATGGTTTCAAGACTTCAGCATATGGGACTTGCTGTTTAAACTGTTTACAAGTGACACTTTGGCTGTGAAAATGTAAAGTATATATGACAATGGGGGCTGTTTTCCCATGTAACCCATCTGTGATTAATTGTTGTGTATTTTATGCAATCATCTGAATTTAAAGCAAAAGATACAACTTACTTTTTTCCCCTCCTGAGGCATAAAATATGTTACAGCATGAACCAGCTATATATTTTTAGACCTCAGCTAAATTTCATCATAAATTAGTCTGTTTTATTCACGTTTGGGGGAAAAGGACTTTAACACTTAGCAACATCATAGAATAAGTAATGGAATTGGGGGTCATTTTGCTTAGATTATACCTGACAATTGAAAGGCCAGGAAGTATTAGCAAGCAAATATTGGAAATTATGATAAGAAAAAGCTTAGAGGTGTCCAATGTAGAAAAAGGAAAATTATCACTTACAAGGTCACATGAAATTAAATGGCAGCCATTCTTTTTACATCACGGTTGAACTAAACACAAATATTTGCCACAGCAGCAAGGGACAATGGACTGGACTGTTACCTCCTTGTGCTGACTTGGTACAAACACAAATCAGAGAGTGACAAACACCTTCCCTAGTAGTTACATAAAAGAGAATTAATGATTTGGAGGAGAAATGAGAACTCCACAGTAATATTTTAATCAGCAAGACAGGCAGCTGTCTTTGCACTCAGGGAAAATTAATGTCAGGACCTTTTCTTAAGAAATTAAGTATGATACTGGCTTTGTGAGAGAGAAGAAAAGGATAGATATCCCACTTGTTGCAGCTTCCTTCTCTTGCACAATATATTAAGTAATAAACCTGAGTATTAATTCAACAGGGACAAAATACAATGCAGAAATTATGCATAAATTAAAGCGTTCATTTAAATTAACAAAAAAAAAAGATGGTACAATGCAGAACCATCTGTACTGTGCCATATGTCAGGTAGAAGGACAAATAAAAATCAAATAAGATCATTAATAATCTTTTTGGGAATAGTTAAATATTTTCAGCAAATTAGATTACAGAGATCATTACCTTTTTAAACAGGAACATACTGTTGCCATTATTTACGTGTAAGATACAGACTTAATGTGGAATATGTCACCTAATTAACTTAAATAATATTACAGTATTTTATGAAATCTTGTCTATTTAGAAAATTTGTAAGCCTGGAGTTTGGAGTCATGTAAACCATGGGGACTGCTCTTTGTGGGTTCTAAGGACCCATGGAGACCTTGGAAGCAAGTAGGATCTTATTGTACAAAACCCTCCTAAAAATCAGGTCTATTCACTATAGCTAAAAATAGAAAATGCCATCACTTTGATAAAGTAATCCTCAGAGAACCTGAACGAGGCAGTCAGGCTGCACGTCTGCACAAGTTCCCTGAACACAGATTTGTGGGAAGAAACCATGAAATACAGTTTACAAGCACCTGCAGAAGGTAAGATAGAAACACCAGCAAGACATTTTCCAAATCAGGCCCTCACCTGCCCCAACAAGACTGTACAAACCAGTGTAAAATGTTCCATGGGGAATAACCGAGTTTGAAATTCTCTGCATTGTCATTAACATGAGGTTTCCATTGATTACTTTACTTCCTAACTGATACATCTTAATGTACTAGAGATTTTCCCAACAACTTTTTCTTAATCACAATCATTCTTATTCCTTTATGAAAGAACTGTTTCCATTTTGTTCGTGCACATTCCACATTGCTAGTTTCTAATATCTCTTTTTGTCTCCCAAATAAATCATGTTTCAGTCTTTTAATTATCATCTTATGTAAATCCCTCCAACTATAATAATGATTCTGTGGCTCATCTTTAAACTGCACTTGATTTGCCCAGACACTTATCTCCAATGAAGATATCCCTACATCTAAAAAGCCACAGAAAAGAACTTTATTTTTTTGCTGCACATCATAATGACTCTGCATGCTTCCCTAACTTTTCACTGCTATGCTGCAAAACCATCTCTAATTTCTGATCTGTTATCTCCCTGAACATTGGTAGTGCTGAGCTTTCCTAGATCTCTCCCTCCCACTGAATTTCTCTTCTGTTAATTTCCTCTAGATATACTTTAATTTTCAATGGCTCTAAGGCTTCTAAGGTTTGCCTGTTATTTTTGGTCTATACTTTAAGCTCTTTTTAATTTGGTTTGGGTCTCTGGTATTTGCAACTCTTCACAAGTTAATGTCATCCATGGATTTCATTAATTTTATCTTTCATTAATTTTATTCTCCTGCTCTTTTTAAAAGTATAAAAAATAGCACAAGTATCCTATAAGATCAAATTAAACACAAGAAACATTCTTGTGGCAGCCTGTACACTGCTACTTTTTAATTCAGTGATTCATCCTACTTCCAGATTCTAATGTATATTGCATGTCCACACACAAAGCAGTTGCTGTGGGTGCACATTTTCAGATCCATGAAGAATTAGTGTAGCTCATATTGCACCCATCATGCTCTCCCCGGTGCCTAAAGCTGTAACATGTTGCACCTGAGCTGGAGTAGCGAGGTTATCCTTTGTCAACCCAAGTCACTTCTTGTTTACGTCTAGATCATCAAGGACTTTAGTCACTACCCTCTAGAAATGCTTTAAACAAACATCTCTTATAACCTGCTGTATGTCCAAACTTCCTGGTTCAGATCTTTGCTATCCTTCCTGATTCTCTGGGACTACTGGCATTCGGAGCGAGTCGTGAGACAGGACCAAGGTCAGGTGCTCTGCAAAGACAGCAGGAAGTTCAGCCACAGAAAAATGCAAGGATCGGGCAAAGGGTGTTGAGCAAATCACAGCATCAATCCTGCAAACATGTGACATGGAGGGACACACAAAGCAGCAAAAGCTCCGTTGCATCTAAAAGCCGAGATTGTCAGGCATTTGGAACATCACCACCTGATGAAATTGTCTAAGGAGCAAATTAGTTTCCAGAAGATTTGCAGAGCAGTCTTAGAACTCACTTTAGAACTCACTTTCCCTGTCTTTAGCCAGGTAGAGATGGCCACAAAAGTTTGTGGGTACAACCAGCTGACAAAACATGATCCCAGAAGGAGGTTTTCGGCTCTGGAACATCAGATGTTGCACTAGCAGCCATTTCCCATCCCCTCCAGAAATAAGAGACAACAGGAGATACAAATACAGGAGATTACCAGGAAAAGGTAAGTATTGATCATCATGGTGGGTTCAGCACACCAGACAGAGGCTCCAACTCCCAGTCTTACAGCAGGGCCCTAATTCACATGTGCAGGTGTTTATTGGGGGGTTGCAATTCTTCCCACCCACCTGGATCCTGCTGGGAAAGAGGAGCTGTTGTCCTTGGCAAGAGCTGGGGGACAAGGTCTCACTTTCTGAAACAAGAGTTGGGAAGAGCTGTGGAAGAGAAGTCTTTCTGCTTATTACACTTCTAGATATTTAATGAAGTCCAGGGAATAGAGATATTTTAGAATTTAGTGTCAGTATCAAAGATTTGCTCCATCTATGTAGTTTCTCCCTTGTGTTTATTTTATCTAGCTTGGAAAAGCAATTTTGTGTTCTCCCTATGAGTGTATATATGTGTGTGTATGTGTGCATATATAAAAAATGCATATATTTATAAAATGCATATATACTACTTCCTTTAGTTCCAAAATGTCATTCCCTGTGGCCTTACCTCTATTACACACATCATTCATTAGATTATGAAAACCATTAATGTCAGGCAGCAGAACCAAAGGAATTCACTAAGGGAGCACCATTAGCATATCAAGTAGCTATTTCTCAGCTAAATATTCCTGACAACCCTCATTACATATGATGGATGGGCTTTATAAGAGGTAGTATTTCCAGAAGAAAATAAAATCTCAGCATTCTACCACATGTGGCCCAATAACTAGATATCATTTTTTGACTGTCTGTTTGCATTTCTTTCCTTTTTTTTCTTTCAGAATGAAAGAGTTGTAAAACTCACAAATAGATTAACTGCATAATTCAAAATTCATTAAAAATTGTGGGCCTAATTTAGCCTAGTTTCTGAATTCTGCACGTGCTTTAGTCATGGGACATCAAACACTGTGTGTCATCCTAGCTGTATTGCCAGCAGCCTGTCAGAAATAGAGATGTAACTGAAAAGGCAAGTAAGGCTGGCTTTTAAAAGACCATATAATGCCAAAACTTTTTCTGAGTTGAAACCAAACATTTTCTGAGGGAAGAAATGCAATTTTAAAAGAAAAAAAATACCGTAGCAACAGCTTCAGGAGTTTATGAATAGTTCTTAGAGCGCCTCATGAGAAATGGGCCCAGGGAGTCACAAACAAGCACAGTGAAACATTTCCTGACACCTGCACATCCATGGCACCTGATAACTCCCCTGTATGGGAATACAGACCCCAACACTTCTTTAAAATGCAACAGGAAATAGTTTCACATTTTCTGCTGTGCATTTCCCTCCAAGTGTCAGTAGTGGAGCCCATGTACCAGCAGATTTGACCCTTCAACTCTTGTGGTTCTTTCATGTACTGATTTCCTTTTTTTTTTTTCCCTCCCAAAAACTGCAGTGTAATTTGTCTAGCATGATTTATTACGAATACTGCTAAAATTTCATGGTTCTCTGACCCTCTAAATCTGAAGTGATTTGACTTCAATGAGGCAGAGTACTCCTTTGCAAACCAAATTATAAAACAGCAGGGTATTAATTTTATTATCATTCAGAAATGAGTTTTATTGCAGAATCAGGAAATTGGCTGGACACCTACTGCACAATGATCCCCAGTGCCACATGCTGATCAGGCAGGAGGATGTACTCAGACAGTTTCCTTTCCCAAATTTCACTTTTACCTGTTAACTTGCTAACTTATTTCGGTTATCTTTTTCTTTTTTCACTGTTATTTAGTGGAAGATTTTCACCAGTAAGGGAAAGAGGTTCGTTAAACAAGTCATTTAAAAACAGAGAGACAGAGAAGCCATTCCTTAGGAAATTGCTGAAATCATTCACATAACACTATTTAACTCCCCCAAGAAGTTTTTTCCTTCCAGGTCCCTTCCAACACAGCATATTCTGTGATTCTGTATAATTCTTTAGCGTTTGAAAGCACCAGTTCTGAGGTGCTAATAACACTCCTGCAGGACTTTCAACCAACCCAGGAAAGAGCCAGGAGTTTTTAAATGTCTCAGCATTTTAAGAACTACTTTTGTGGGGCCTTTTGGTGACCAAATTCTATGAAGTGTGCTTTTTCCTTAATGTGTGATACTTCAGAAATGCAGAGTGCTCATCTTCTGAAAATGAGTGCTCTAAAGCAAATGAAATTTGCCACACAAATGTTAAAGGGCCCGAAATAAATTCTCTCCTTTGACAACCCTGTCTGATACAATTATAAGCAATTATAAAACTATTGAAAAGCAGTTAGCTAGCATTTTCAACACTGTAGCACAGGATTCCTGGCCAAGATGTGTATTGAGATATCTTAGATTTTAATGGAGTTGTAATGAAATATAATGACAGTAATACTTACTGCCTATGAAAGCACTAAAATGCTTACAATTACCTTTCTCACACAATTAATTTCAACATGATATTAATACAATTGTGGTATTTATTATGCAAAAATAAAACTGTAAGGGCATATTTTCAAGACCTTCTCTGAATATTTTTCTTAAGACTACTTCACATTTATTCTAGTATCAACACTTACATTTAAATTAAAATGAGCAATTGCTCTTAGAATTTCAGTGCAGGAAAATCAACTGTGCCACGTGTAGTTTCTGAAATGTTAGTTTAAATACTCAGTTCTCATCAACCAGTGTGAACAGTAAATCACAGCACACTTCATGGATGATGTAAACTGTCAAGTAAGAGTAAATGTATTCGTTGCTTTAACAACTACCTGTGTGCCCTAATATATTAATATCTTGATGCTCCTAATTCACACTGCCCAGACAATTGTTTAAGCAGATGTTTATATATAAAGATATGATATATCTTGAGAATTTAGAGTTGAGAATTCATTTAGCAAGGCTGAGGCCTTAGTGTTCCCTAGCTGCGTGTCACTTCAGAAGTCATTCCACTGAACTGTAGGAGTCCACAGGTCTGGGGCAGCAGGGGCCGAAGATACACCAGAACAGCCATTGGTCTCGTTCTTCCACTGGGTGGATTTTCGTGTGCTCTTCTTCATGGTATTTCATTCATTTATCATTTCATTTCCCTATATGCAAAAGAGGGAGACTAATTCTGGCTTCTTTTGTAAAATGCTTTCAGGTTTATATATAAGAAATACATTAAAGTAAAACAGAAATAGTTATAGATTAGTAGAGAGATTCACTTTTGTTACTCTTGAAGAGCAGAAGAATAGCAGTTGTTCTGTATTACTAGGGGAAAAAAAGAAAGATCAGACTTGTTTCTTCCCCTTATAAGTTCCTGTGCACATTTCCACAAGGAGTGATTGATGATTCAGGCATTACCATCCTTCTGGACTTCAGTCTTGACAAATGTCATTCACATTGCATCTTTATTCACAAGAATGTTAGAAAATACTCAGGTATTTTTGATATACAGACACTCCTTCAACACATCTCCAGATTAACAGAGAAATGTACAATACTCCTGAGTTGGACCTGAGAGTATACAATGGTTTACAGAATATTTTTAATGTGGCTTACAAATATTTTCATGTTCTAGTGCACTGTTTCAAAACAAATTAGTAAGAAGCATTAGCTGGAGGTCCTAGACTTCCAGGATAAGGCAGCAAGCAGAACATTTTGTTTCCATTGCCATCCTGGGCTGTTTTCTTTCCCTGCCCAGCCTGCACACCCAGCAGCAGTCGATGTGGGCAGGAACACGCAGTCCCTGTGGGGGTGCCCCCTTTTGCCCTCCCTGAAGCCAGGCTGAGCCCAGGGGCGGTGCTGGCAGCCCCTGTGGGCCCCACTCCGTGCCCCCACCCCAGTGACAGCCTGTGGGCTCTGCAGGCACACAGCAGCCACCTCGTAAATGTTGGATGGCAGCGCTGCCAGTGGCACCTACATCGCTTTTACATGGATTTACACCTGCACAGTGAAGGAAAACAAGAGCAGTTCAGACATAAGTGGCATGTTTACACATTAAAGCAGCAGGAGCCTGTAACAGATGAGCAGACTGCCTTCAAGCCAGCCCTGCTCAGTGTGGTGCTTGCTAAGAAGATCTTCAAGAGATGCTCTTGCCCGTTCTCTCTGACTTTGACCCTCCAGCCATGGAATCCCAGCTGAATCCTTTCCCGCTTGTAGTACTGAATACTTTGTGTTCCCAGAGTCACACAGCTGCAGCAGATCTCAGAACAGACCAATTCCAATTAGCATTTCATTTCCACAGTGTGTGGTACAGGGAAAAGGAAAAGAAGCAGATATAAAATGCCTTATCTGCATTTGGGAAAACATGCAATGAGGCTCCAGAACATGTACTTTTCTTCTAACATGGTATAGGGCATTAGCTGGGTCAGAATTGTTCCCTGGTTATTCTAATGTCTCTTACAGGTGAGAGTGTACCTGGAAATATCAGGCCCCGATATCTTGACATGATATCTGCTTTGTGGGAGGATATGTCAAAATATGAGGTCTAAGTCTCTGCTCTGAATTCTCCCATTGAAAAAATGGCTAACAATTTTCTGTGCAACATTTCTGTGTTGCTTTCTCTCTCTCAAGTTTGTAAAAACCAGACATGTATTAGAGCCCTCAGAAGTACTGCACTTCAGGACATTCATGTTTCTTTGTGAAGCTTTTCACACTGGCAGTTAGTCAGGAGGAAGAGGTAAGAGCAACATAAGGGTACCTCTCGTGGAATGAGACACACAACTATAAAGAGGAATAAAGTAAAGGAGATAAGAGATAAATGTGAAGGAAGGAATGGGGGAATGAGAAAAGACCTGGAAAACAGAAAGACAATGAAAAATCCTGGCAGGGATTCATAAGGAAAAGCTGAAAACTTATATAAAGGAGAGGAATGTAGAGAAAAATACTATAAACCATGGCAAGGGGTGGGGGTGGGCTGGGAGTTAAGAAAGAAAAAATGGAGAAAGTGAAAGTATATGAGAAGGGATAAGTAAAATTGTAATAAAGTAATAGTAATAAAGGTTTCTTCAAGGCTGTCTGTAAATGAGGACAGGGAAGAAGATACTGAGAGTGCACAGACTAAAGAACGGCCTGGGAAGCAGGGACGCCGTGCTGCCTTTAGCAAATACACAGCACTCTAATCCTAAGCAAATACTGCCCAGAGCCTTTACACTTGCCTGAAATAAAGCTTCAGGCCAGATGATGGAGAGAAGCTAGTGCAGGTGCCACTAATGTGTGATCTTCCTTTGACTGCAAAAGATGACAATGCCTGAAGATTTCACCCCTGCACAGCTCCCAGAAATCTGGGAGCTCTGCCTCACCAATCCAACACTGAGATTATTTCATGCTTTCTTTACCAATGATTTTTAGGCAATTATCCTTCTATTTCTAAACCCTTCATTTGCTGATTACCATGAATTTCCCATAGCACCTTCCATAATAACCTAGGATAAACAGAAGCACCAGTATGTGTAAATTAGGGAAGAGAAACAGAACTGAAATTGTATCATATAATCATATCCTCCTCCCTACAGAGAGCCAAAAGGAAAATTAATCTTTTGTTGTGCATATCTGAGAACTTTAATAATATGGTAAAAATAAAAAACACTTTTACATAAGTCCATCTCTTAATTAAGTGACACAGCAATACCATATTGCATAGGGAAACTGTGTTTGAAAACAAATGCCAAAGCTAGCAGTATTTAAAACAACAGTTTTACAATGGTACCAAAGTCCTCTAATTCTGTGTTACGTTTCTCTAGTGATAGAGGGTTTTTTCCACTAAATATATTAGGTCTTTTCCAGTCCTGTCTCCCTTTCTCTAACCCTCTCCTCTCCCAAATGGGAGTGGAGAGATATGAAAACTGAGCAGAAAAAGAATAACTGTCTTCATGCAGAGATGTGCTCTTATCAGAGCTGACATAAAGAAATGAACTGTCATTTTCATCTTAAAAAGTAGGAAGTATAGGCACACAATTCTCAGAAGATTCCCACCTCAAGTTTGCAAAAAGTATTCAGCTGACCATACCATAACATTGAGAATGACTGAACCTCATTGTCAGGAAAGTTTGTCTTTTTTCTTCCCCCTTTAGTCCTTCCTTCCTAGCAACCACGAATCTACCGTTATCATGACTTGCACGTAAGTCTGAAGATGAATTAAAAAGCATGGCGTGATTCCCAAGCACATCCATTCCAACCAAACACATATTTCAGATTTAGGATTCTGTCTGGGAGAGAAATAGGTATCTATCAATGGCTGTGAATTTGAGCAAGAGTAGCTGACTAAAGACTCAGGTGAAGAAGTGCAGAGAAATATCTTGTGGATCAAGTGATTAATTTCTCTGTGTTTATAGACTTCCAATGCATTAAAATTATTTGCTTCCCTGTATGTGCAAGTAAAGACTGCTCACTCTTTGCCTTTGCGAGAAAGGGCTTGAATTTAAAAAAAAAAAAAAGAGGACAGACTGGTACTAATTCAGAAATACTGGACAAGTAAATGGGCCTCCTTTTTTTCCAAGTGATACTTCCATGCAAGGATATATGTTGGTGCCATTTGCCCTTTGCAAGTTCTATATTTTTCTTTACATGCAATTATCCTCTTCTATACACACTCCAGTGAGTTATGGCAAGCATAAAGCCCACAGGTTGCATGACACACCCGGCTCCTACTGCTCTGAAACTGCAACAAACCTGCAAGGCCTTTTAAAATCTCATAAACTCCTCAAAGTCAGCTTATATCTGTTTCTTTACTGTGCACCAAAGATGCTTTATATGACAAACAGAATATCCAAGTTTTTCGCATCCTACTATCTAAAGTCACGTGAAATTCAACAAGCTCAAATGAGAAATCAACTGCTTTTTTAGCAGTCCAGGGCATCCATGATTTGGATAAATTAGCAAGGAATCTTGTCCTTTCTCCTTCTCTAAAAACTGTTCAATCAAAAATGAGCTATTTACATGTCAAATGGGTCAAATTCTATGTCCTCTCCAGTGAAAAGATATTACTCTAAATCATGTTTTGGTTCTAAAGAAAACATAAAATATATTTAAAAATACAAATTTACAATATTTCTGTTATCAATTTACAAGCGGTAAACATGCCATCTATAGTGTCTTAGTGTAAATTTTATATTATTCAACATAATGAAAACCAAAATAAATTGCAGGTTGTTTTCCTACATGGTTCATGACTGTTCCCTCATGGTTTTCCTTTTGAAATGCCAGTTGTTACTAAAGACATGCTTCATTCAATTCCACATCAGTTTTCTCAAAAGCATGAGATACTTCCTTATTCTACAGAATGTGAGAGCTGGACTGTGCCCCTTTCCTTGTAGTTGATTCAGAGTGTATTTCCCACCATCTAAAGTTGGAAGTAGTATCCAAAACACTACAATATATCTACTTAAGCAACAGAATGAATGCCAAATTCCTAAGGTTCAGCCTAAATCAACTCATTTGTATTTTGTTTGGTCCTCAAAACTGGGGAGCACATAACACACCTTACTCTATTAATTTCTATGAAATATTGTGATTAGATTCAAAGGATTAGGGAATCTTTAAAAAACACGGAGTATTCAAATGTTTGCTGCGTTAAGATGTGGTAGATACCATAGAGGTGCTTGCCACAAGAGACACATGAATCTTTAATTTCTCCCGCAGTGGCTGGATTTTCTGTGGAGGAGATCCAGAGAAAATCCCCCAACTAATTAAGCAGACATCCAACGTTATTAAGCTTTGTCTTGCGAGGCACAGAAGAGAACAGCCTGATCTTAGCACTGCAGAACAGCTGGGAAAGAAAAGAGCTCTGCTTCCAACCCTTCCCTGCTCAGCAGTGGCTGACAGGCACTCAGACTGGCTGCTCACAGCAGCTCTCATTAAATGGCTCGATTGGGCAAACTTTGGAGAATTACATCTCAGGTAAATATTCTGGAGGGATAAGATCCTCGCAGTGTGTTGTGGTATACTCTGTCAGGGTTGAGTCTGGTCCATATTACAAAATCACTTTCATAACTACTGTCATGCTGGCAGCCTGAGGAAAGATGAGGGACTGAAAAAAATTGTCTTGTGGTGATTCTTGTAGGTCACGATAGAAGTGGCAGGGGAAAATATTCTTTTCTCCTAACCTGTTCACTTGCAGATATATCAATTCATTCTCCATAGCCAATGCATTTTAATTAATGAAGAAGTTATGTTTGGGGGGGAGAAACCACAAACAAACTGGAAACAGAGAAAGGAAGCAAGACTTTTTTTCTCAGGTGTGGAAAATGGGCAAAATTTACCTACACAGAGGTCCTTGTAGTTGCACAGAAACACAAGTGTGAAAAATTGCAAGGGAAAGTGATTGTGTGGTGGAATGGGCCAGTAACATTCATTGTTGGTTTAGGGCCTGGTTTCAATTTGTATAAAACTCCCTTTAATAAGACTGCCTTATTAAGATAACCCAGTAAAAGTCAAAAATATTAACTTAATGGAAATAATTTGATTACATTTTGTTAGATCTTTCCATTAGCAATATTGACTTTTAGTGGCTTTCTTAATTAGCCATTGATGGGAACATAAAACAATTAACAACAGACTGACCAGTTTAAGCTCAGTAGGCTCACGGACCTGACAGCTAAGAGCAAAACCAGTTCCCAGAGGTACTTTCTCAGGCTGGGTTGGGAAAACAAACTTCATGATGCCACTGGAGAGGAAGTTTAAAAAATGATCCTATGGGTTGCATTCCCATGTTCATCTAAACTGGAATATTCAAATGCATCTGTCTTCAGTGTTGGATTAGCAACTGCAGATACAGGCTTGTGGCATAAACCCATCCTGTATGGTTTTTTAAATTGACTTTTGATGAAAACTGAAAATCTCAACTGCTTTTTTAACTGTTCCCTGTCAGCATCAGGCTTTTCCAATTTCAGCAGAAGGGACAGTGCTTTCCCTCAGCAATATTGCCAGTGGTGTAGAACTTCTTTCAGAAATACTCTTGGAAGTTCATATAACAATGTGAAAACTGCTTTAGATAAAGAGCAGCAACCCGTCTGCCCAGCTTTCTAGCTGGTCCCTTTCATGTTCTCCATATCTTGCCCAATACAGTATTGAAAATAAATGCAATTTTCCTGCTGTTGCTGCAGCTGCAATTTCTTCCAAGAGAGCCTTGTCTTCAGCACCCAACCAACAAATCCACTTTAGCAATGTCTATTAAAAAAACTTGTCAGCCCCTCCAGATAGGCACAAGCTACATCAGAAACACAGGTTTTAGGACATAGGGCACTGTGGCATTTGCTTCACCAATATGTTTAGTCCTTTTCCTTTTAATATTAGCATATAGATATTTGAAGTTCACTTATGCGCAGGCATAAATGTGAAGTAGCAGGCAGTTATTCCTTTCCTTAATGTGCAAATGTAGCCTAACAGACTTCTCTTTAATTACTGATGTTTGTCAAGTCAAGAAGTGCCTAAAGAGCTGCATCTGAATTTGGCCTGCAGGAATTCTGGTAGGTGTCTCACAGTTTAATCTTTTTTGGATATAACTACTCCTAAATGCATTAACAATTTCTTTCTTCTGTACACGTTCTGTCAAATCTCACTTTTAAAGTTATGAGAATTATGTACTTCTTTCTACAAAGCCTAACTCTTTTGAGTTAGATTGTGAAATTGTCCAGAATATTGTTTTTGAGTTTGATCAAGTAGTTTTTCATTTTTTTCATCAATTCACTTCAGCAATCTTCTGTGTTTGGCATCATAAGGGTTCTTTTATAGCTTTCAGGACCATTTTTGTACTTCTTTTTCACTCTTTCTCCTCTTTTTAAAAAAATACGAGTTTGAAGTTTTGATCACAGCCAAGGGTCTGAGTCACCAATGCCATAAAAGACCAATCTTTTCCAAATTATTAAGTCATGTTTTGCTTTTCTTTTTCTATACAGCATAAACCAGAATGTCACTCAGAGAAATATGCTACATTCTTGTGTAGACCAAGACGTCCTGCCTAATACTTTTTGATACCTGGACAAGCAAATTATGTGTCTGGTTGCTTCTATGAATATCCAGGTTTCACAGTTTTCACAGTGAAGGGAGAAAAACCTGTTCCTTAATTTATGTTCATGTAGTTTGAGTGAAAGTACCATGAAAGAAATACATCTGGTTGATAAGGATACCACTAAAATTAATTTTTTAATCAAAGATTGTGAGGAAAGGAGAGGAAGAAACTTAGTCACCACCCATTACTTTATCGAGCCTTAAATGCTCCAGAAAAACAAGACACCTTGAGCTATTGTTTTCTGCTTCCCAATTTGTTAGCTATTTGCTCTTGAGTAGATTTTCCACAGCTGTGTCTTTTTACACTCAATCTTCATGCTTGCCACAGACCCATCACAGGCAGTCCCAGCACACGTGCTGCTCAGCTGCTGTGCGTGTCCTTCAGTCCTCTGGAATTGGTGCACAGCTTGCACTCTGTACAGGGATTCCACAAGGACAAAATTTGTGCAGGCAAAATGCCAGAGCAATCTTCCCTGGAAAGCCAGATGTTTCATTTCATCGGTTGGATGGCTGGCATGGTCCTACCAAGGGAGAACGGGAGAGATCTGTGCCTCTTTCTTAAATCAGACATGCAGTTAATTCACCACTAAGTTAACTGCCTCCGATTTTTGGAGCGAATTGTTTTTTTCACCATTCATTTGGAAATAATTTGAAAGCAAAATAAGCAAAGCACATCAAAATAATTGCTACTCTGGGTAAAAAAAAAAAAGAACTCCACTGGGGCTTTGAGCACCTTATAAATTGCTTCTCAGTTAAGACATTCTTGAAAGACACATACAGCAAAATGCTCTCATCTGAATTTTTAAAAAAGTATGATGATTGCACTTGTTAATTGTGTTTGTTTTCTTATGACTAATTTATTAAGGACAATTGAGAAAACTAAAGCATTTGAACTGATTTTCCATTTGTTTGGCTATTAAAGTTCCTCTGTGAAATGTATGTTTACTTAAAGTATCTCCAGCTACCCATTTACAATGCATTTGTTAAATTAGTTAAGAGACTTTAATTGGGCATTGGGGATTTGTTGTGCTATTCCCAAATCTGTTTACTAAAAATACATGAGAACAGTGAGCAATTTATTTATAACCTTGTTATATTAGGCCATTACCAACATCAGATTTTTTTCTTAACATATTTTTAATTTGCATTTACAGAATTCAAGTCATGTTTGCTTCTTTCCCTGTTTTAAATAGAGCAGCCTGAAAACTGTTTCTGGTTGAGTAGAGTAGAACCACATATTTTATTTGGAACAGTGCTCATAGATGTGGATCCCCCAAAAAAAGCAAAAATATTGAATCATCATAAGAGAATGCTGTCTTTCTTTTGCATCCCATTAAGGTCAATAATTTGAGCAGTGAACTGTATTTGAGGTTAAAAATGCACTGTACTACATTGGCACTATAATCAAATAGACCCTTCTATTTTGATCCACTCTGACCATTTCACACCAGTTAAAACACAACACACCAGTAAAACTCCTATATCACAAAGCTTTGATTCCAGTGCCCCTCTGAGATGAGGGTGCCTGCACACCTCTTCAGGCAGGCCCTTGACAGCCAGGATCAAGTTATTTCTGATCCTGTCTTACTGTCAGGACAACAGTGTCCAGGCAGATCTGTGCTCACCCAGAGCCTGGGGAAGCTCATCGGGGCTGCCATGCCAAGGAAAGTGGTTCATTCCCGGGAAACAGCATGTAATTAAATGTTTCAACTTCCCAGAACTATTTTTTTCTCTCTTGTTAAATGCAGTTGCTTTAACACAATTTTCACTCCAGCTGACACTGATCTGTTGTGATGGGATGAGTGAGTAAGTTAACAGCTGTAAATGTTACCAAGTAATTTATTTAAGCTGTTGTAGAAGTAAGACTGCTTTTATGGTAGGGGAAGTCAACACCATACTCTCTATATGCTAAATATTTTTACTGAAAATAATGTTGTTTGAAGCTTGAGTTGTTTTCCATAGCCCAAAGAACAGTGTTCCATTATTTTTTTTTAAATTGCCGTCATTTTTCAAAGGACTGTGTAGCCCTGGTACATGAGGCTAGTCCTGACTGGTGTGAATTAGCATAAATGTCCATTTCCATGGAACTATTCCACTTTACACTGGCTGACTTTGCAGACAAGTAAATATTGTTTAGTGAGAAAGAAAATATTAAGAAAAACAAAATACTTCAACAGGGGACACAAAAGAGAGGAAGTATGATCGTCATAGGCACACTCCTCTCATCCTACAAAATGCATGCAAGGTAATGTTTTTTCCTCTTTTCCTGCAAATTATTCTAATCTGCAGAAATTACTATATGTCACAAAACTCCTCCAGATTGTGCATCACTTCATCTAATTTAAATTTGGGGTTTAATTTACCTTTCTAGCCACATTAACATTAGAAACTTCTCTTTAAACGTGGCTAGCTTTAGTTCTACTCTTTGATTAGAGCTCTCCTTGCTTGTTTGTTGAATGCTGTACCTTATCCCTTATTCTGAGAGCCTAAAATTAATGACAGTTTGTGTGCAGAACCAAAGGCTTCTTGTAAGACCACAAATTCTTTCTGCTGGACTAGGTCCTGGTGTGATTTTTGAAACATGTTTAGAATAGTTTTACTAAGGTAAAAACTTTTGTTTTTTAAGAGTGCTCCAAGCACACAGAAATAAAAGTGAAGAAAGCTTAATGAGTCCTTTTGGGGGTTATGACTGCAATCAAAGCTTAGAAAGAACAGAGGTAATAAACCAATTGATAGTACTGTACGTCCTGGCAAAAGCAGCACAGGGGAGGTATTTGCCTGACTTTGAAGGAAACTTGCTGCTAAATCTTATGTTCAACTACTAGAAATAAAAATTAATACACTTATATGACTTTTCTTAAAAGGCCATATAAATTCAAAAATATATAATAGCAGAGGGAAAATGTGTAGTCAGTTTTAAATAGCGAAAATGTTGTTTAAATCGCTGAGTTGATTTTTATGTTGTTTACTTACATGTTATTTCACATAGCTTAAAGCAAATGTAGTTTTAAATCCTGAGCAAGATAAACACTGGCTAGAAATTTTGAAAAAAAACAAACAAGCACCAAGTAAAAATGACAAACATTTCACATAGCTTATCAGGAAGTGTCAAGAGCAGCCTTCTTGGTGAACAAAGAGTTTAGCAGCCAGCAGCTAATATTCTCACAATGCCATCTTGACAAATTTAGCACTCCAAATCCTGAGAGCCCAGATTTATACCCATCTGGCAACACTGAGAGACAAACACTCATCTCTCAGATGTGCTGCAGAGCGAACATTCCCATGCAGAGAGCAACAGCCTTCCTGTTTTGATCTCAAGCTATCTCCAAACATCGCGCATTTCCTGATTTCCTTGTCCTGAGCATTGTACTGTGCTTCCACAGGGGAGACACATCCAGCCATTTGAAGCTGCTGGAGAGCACTCACAGAAAGCCCGTAGGCAGTGTGGGGAAGAAAGCTCACGCCAATAGTATTGAAAGATGTCTACAAAGGACATGAAAATACTTTTGCTGCTGTGGCATGAGTGAACAAATGCAGCTTTGCAGCACAGGGTGAGCAGAGATGACAGACACCTGTAGGCTGGCTAGCACTGAACTTTAAGGGATGAATCTAGGGTTACATTTGAGTTCCAGGGAGTTTCTTGCACAGGAAATATATTTTCAGTGATGGAAGAAAATGTCTCTTCTCTAATGCAATCAGTATTGGTTACAGTATTTCCCAAGTGCATAATTTCATTTCTATACTAAATGCAATGGCAGAAGATAAAAAAAATAGATGGGACCTGATCTGCTCATTTCTTCCTGTAGTAGGAAAGCAGAGCAGCAGAACACTCCTTGGAGCAGGTGACTTCTTCTTGACCAAAACTGATCTTGGCAGAAGTTCATAGTGCACCAGAATCCCCACATTTATTTATCCAAGAAATAGGAATAATGGCTTCCACATAGGTTTTGAGGTTTACTGATTAGATGTCTGGCTGAAGGGTGTCTTTCTTTCACTCTTCTGAAGTGTCTAAAATGAATGGTCTATTTTTATATAAGAATTACTCCTCAGAGATTTCTCATGTTGTTCACAGGGGATCTGTGCCATTTAAGAGCCATTTTTAGCAGAACAAGAAAGCCCTGTAGTGAAAAATAATGTATCATCTGCCATGGAATTAATTTCTTCAAATGAAAATGCTGCTTTTTCAGTGTAATTAGAACTCAGGCTCACCTCAGGCTTTCAGAAAGTTTTCCTGACAATGAAACAGAACTACAAACAACTCATCCAGCAGACAGCGCAAAGAGCCACAAGAAACAGTTAAATTAAGTCAGGTTTCCTTCTGCAAAGGTTGGTCTAAACTTTTGGCCCTGCAATGGAAGGGATGAGGAAGGAAATAACATTAGAAAAAGAGGGAAGCAAAAATGCTTGAGGCACACAGAGAATATACAAGAGGTACCACTGTAGAGATGTCTAACTTCACAAGTATGCTCTATGTGTCGTCAAGGAAAGAAGTAAACAGAACAGCCAATAATATTACCCAGAATGAATATTTAAAAAATAATAACAGCAACCAGAATACTACAGTCTCAGTGTTGATTCTGGCAGCCTTCAAAATATAAATTGCATTGTTTCAAGGGCCATCTTTTTCCAATACTCAATAGCACCCTAGAACAGGCCTTGTATAATAATACTGCCATACTGTGAAGTAAAAATGTTTATACATTCACTTGACTTCTGTTATACACACATACATACATACATGCAGAGGAGCAGTTCAGTCATGCATAAAAATCTGCAGTTAAAGACTTCAAGCCATACACCTAAGTAAGTATGGGAAGTATATAAGTATCTCTAAGCATGAGTAGCTAGATTTTCAGAGGATGTCAGGATATAACTTCATTCCTATTTCAACATTAACTAAATAGTAGTGACATATTTCAGTTTGTTTCTTTACATACAGCACTTCAGTCATTAACTTCCCCCCTCAAACATACCAACATATACCATGCGTATACAATAGATGTGCCTGCATATCTCTATCAGTCACTTATATGCACACACACACACTTTCAAATAATGAGGTCTAATGAGCCCTTTGAGAAAGACAAATGATTGAAAATATAGAACATGAAATTCTCATGTTAACGACACCTCTAAAGGGAACAGCAGGAATAAGAAAATAAAACTAGACCAAATATTCAACCTAACAACTCCCTGGTGTGGTATGGCAGTATAGGAGAGTATAATAATGAGATCAAATACAAATTGCAATGTGAAAAGTGAAAATTCAATATGCAATATGCATAATACAAAATTACATTAGTAAACTGACATCTTCTATTAGTAGAATATCCTACGGTATAAGTATATGAATCCACCTACTTTATGCAACATACCCAGGCTCTTTTATATTTCCCATATTTATCTTATGGTAAAGTAGCTATTTTCATACGAACCAGAACACTTCAGAGGCAGGAAAAAGCCATATTAATAGAATGCCTAACCTCCACCTTCATTCCTTTTCCGCAGAGTTGGCTGCAGAGTGTGGCTGCGCAGACGCTTCACACAGGGCCCAGACCTCTCTTGGGCAGCACCGTGTCTGAGTAGCACCAATACAGGGCAGAAGCAGCCCAAGGAGTCTCCTCCATCATCTCATTGCAGCTGACAGCAACACTTTCCTGGGAAAGCAAACATGCACAGGCTACAGCTGATGATGAACAAGGCTGCACAAAGTTAACCCTTATGGTATGTAGAATCACCCTTTTCAAAGAAATAGTGTTGTTCTTTTATTTGATGTGCAGTCCTCCAAAATCCCCTAAAACCATGTTGCAAGGAAAAAATATAATAATTCTATCTTCTTCAGCTATATCAGGAAGTAAAACTAAAGGTTCAGCATGTATTGTTTGCTTCTGTAATGAAGGCCAAAGAACATTTCAACAGCACACCTTAAATCAACAACAACACTTCACAGGATGGGTTGTCCCTGGCCTTTATGGATACCAGGGATGTCAACTCTCTTCCTGCTTCTGTCTAGAGACATTCCATGCAACACAGTGCTGACACTCTTTGGCTGCACTATTTGCTCTCATTTGTATTTCTGTATTGGATTCAGCACAGTGGGGAACAGTCCTGAGCAATTTATTTTCTCCAGCCATGCTGTTCGGCTCCTCTCACCCCTGGGGACTTAAAGGAAATCTTTGACAGGTAGACAGCTCCCTGTGTATGAAAAAAATCCCTAATGCCAGCCAGAAATCAGTAGCTGACCAACTGCAGTAAACACAGTGAAGTAAGAGAAGCAGCAAAAGAAAGACATTTGAGATAAATTTGCATCCAGGGACAGTATATGAGACAAGTGGCTGCCCACCAACCCACCTGAGCGTGCAATGGGGACTGGGAGGTTGCCATATTGGTATCTATATCTTAGGTGGGATTTCCTGCTGAGATGATGTCAGGGTTTGAAAGACAGGTGTCTGCTAAGGAAGGTGGGAGCCTCCCTTAGAACCCACAAATGTGAACCCCCTTCCCTCCAAATTATTATGACTTTGAAATCAAGGGCTTTCAGGCAAAGATATGGGGANGGGATGAGCCGGGCAGTGGGATGGTGTTGAAGCGCGATGGGCAGGGCAGGCGGGTGTGCAGCAGATGGGGTGCAGGGAGCTCAGAGCAGGGAGCGGGAGCGTCAGAAATGGGATCACCTGGGCTCGCCAGCAAAAGGTGGCAGGGACTCCTCAATTGGCTCTGGCAGGGGAGGCGCGGGGTGGCGGCAGCCGGGCCCCTTCCATGAAAGCTGCTAGCACAGCCGGGGAGATGTGCACCCCAGGAACACACCCCTTTCCCAAACGAAAAGCTCACTCACCAAGGAAAAGAAAGCAGCACAGATCTGAAACCTTCCTGCAGCCGCAGCGAAGGGAGACCGCAGTTCCCCACCGCCGCCTGTCCCAAGTTTTCCCGAGCAGTGTTGTTATCAGATGACCAAATCTCCCCTCCCCTTCCCACACTGGCCAGCTCTTTGTCTCTTAAGAAAAGAGTTAACAGTCCTTAAGTATCCCGCCATTTGTAACCTAGCAACAGAAGTGGGAAAAGATTCTGCCACCCCCCCAACCTTCGACAGAGGACCAAAACTGTACACAGAGCTTTAATTGCCATTAGCTGGAGTAATTTATTCCAGTAAAAGAAAAATGTCACTGATGAGAAGTGCTGTTGCTGACATGCTGGCTGTTGGGAGCACTGACACATGCCAACACCAGTTTTAATGAGGTCATTTAGTTGTTTCTCGAAGAAATGTTGCTCAAAATGATACATCATTAGGAAGCTACCAAACACCATGAACAAGAATCCTTTCTGGCACAAAAATATTCATCCTTGTAAAGAAGGCAGCAGAAGACGAAGACATTTAAGTTCCAAATATTTACTTTGGCCAAATGATTACCTTCAAACACCAGCACAGAAGACATCATAATCATCATTCAAATCTTTGCAGATATTCCATGATGCTGTGCTCCAGCACTAAATTCCACATGCATATGAAAATAAAAAATATATAGCTGAGCATAAAATTGTGGATTGTGCTTCCACCATAAATGACATTCACAATCATTTTAATAACAAGGGCTTTTAGGGGAAAAAAAAAATAAACTATTATGTTAGGCTGTCTATTTCAGTACAGGAATAGCTAACAAATAGGTAAAACTTCCTACATAAGAATTTATTGTAAGGAGTTGAACAGTAAAACTGGAGGCCTTGAACTTGCAGGCATTCCAGTAATTTCGAGTTTTGCATTTGAGAAGCAATACTGCGTTCATTATTTTCTCCTTCAGTGATTTTGAGCAGGAAGAATTTAGGTCAGTAGTGAGTCTGAGTTACTACTGATAACAAATAAAAGTGTGCCCTATACTTCATTCTGTATGAAAAGAAGTGAGCACAGGGCAAGGAAATTACCTGTCATTCAAGACAGGTCACAGACAAGAATCTGTTAGCCACTGCATTTGTGTTTTGAAATTACTTTCAGAGGCACAGTAATGAACTTTCCACATTGAGCTTGAGACACCTGAGACCGCATCAGAGACCTGGCCATGTTTGCCTCTGTTGGTCCATGGTGTGTGAGCCTCATATTCAGATAAATTAACAGGCATATTTGGGAGATCTGGTAGAAGAATTAACTAAATGGTGATAAGAACTTGCTTTATCTCTGCTAAGTATGGCAGTGACTTAAAAGCACAAGAGGAAGAATTCATTTTCCTGTGGTGGTGAGAAGAAAAGTTGAGGGTCTTTTTAAGTATTTGTAGTTTTTCCTCCCATAAATTCAGTATGTTTATACATGTGGCTGGTTTTGTAATAGATTAAAAAGAAATCTCTGTAATACATTCTTGAATTCAAATCATACTGCTGTAATTGTGCAGCATCAGAACAACTGTAGGTTGAGGTAGAAGTTTCTTCTCATTGCTCAGTGTCTGGTCTGAGAAAATAGTGCATTGTTCTCCAGGGAACATCAATATATGTGAATTAAGATGTGTTCAAAAATGTTACTTTAGTCCATCCTTAGTCCTGATGGCACCTGCCAGCTTTTCCATTGTGCACATCGCAGTGAAACCATCAGGATTCAGACACACTCTTTTGCTCTGCATGTCATTCAGCATGGGTGAGCATAAAAACTAAGCACCCAACCATGTAGAAATCAGGCCTCACACCAGAGTAAACTGCATTGTAAGTTTTATTGGCATTTATATTTCCACTTCTTTCTTTTACTGTCTCTCAGTACATTTTTTCTCTTATATATAAAACATGATATAGAGTTTTTGGGGTTTTTTTTAACTGAGCTTACGTAAGTTCTCTTTCTCGACAATAAGGGAGGAAAAACTAGAATCTGTAAGGAAAAGCCATTACTTTTCAAGTACTTCTTCCTTTAAAACCAAGGCATTTAATATGTTAATTCAATTTTAGTCACTTTCTTTGTGGTAAGACAATTGCTATTTCATTGCTAGGACAAGCAACTTAGGACAGCATGACACTATCTTTAGAAAGCCTGCTACTAGTTCTTCTTTACAGGAGAAAATAAGCCACTCACATTAGGAGAGGAAAGTTATGCTGAAGCATTTAGAACTGCAGCATGTACCTTGAACTGCCACAGAGCAAATAAAGGCTTTGATGTTTTAATGTGTGTTCCTGGACTAGATGTTCTGTGTTGCCAGACAAAACAAACACTTGGGAGAATCTCTGCATTTTAGTCAAGGTGAAATCCCAGCCCCATCAAATCAGCAGGTTGAACTGAGTTTGCTGCGGTCAGGATTACACACAAGTCATTTGTCCAGCCTTTCCTCTTAACTCTTCATCAGTCTTTTTAAATCAGTGTCAGAAGAGACCTCAACAGAAACAGAATCTTGGCTGTCACAGTCACAAAGTCTGAAAATGAGCAGAGGTAATCCTCATCCCCTTTCCCAAGCCTATCAAGTCTGGTCATAAAAGCTGTCTCTCTGTCCCTTAGTTTCTCCTGGATGTGTGTCTTGGAGCTCACATTTCAGCTTTCAGAACACACTTCTCACCCAGCTGAGGTACGTGGGTTCTTGTGTTCAGATTCCCCTGAAACGGTTCCTCTGGAACTCACAAACACCACGCATGTGTCCTCTGCACTGTGATTTTAGCAGGCTGTGCAAGTGAAGCCTTTCAGGCATTTTCCAGCAGGGAAAATGCAGACACGTTGGATCAGCCAAGGCAATCCTGAGGTCTGAGATGCCTGAAGACAAGCATGGCTGTGCAGAGCTCTCCCAAACTTGCATGAAGTTCACATGTCACATCCCTACCTGCATCGTAACCCATTTTCTAGTCATCTCCCTGCTTTTAGACATGATTTACTTAAAAATGTGTCTGAACTTTCCATCGTGCAGAATTTATATTAAAACACCTGCTGCTGGCGAAATCACTTTTAATTCAGACATGATAATGTTAGTGTCCATATTTGCAGTGAATAACAGGTTTTGTAAACCCTGCTAAGGCTGAGCTAAAGCCTCCAATCAGCAGGGACATCATTCTGACTTCACTTGTGATCTCTGCCCATGCTCACAGCAGAAAGATGTCAGTTCCTTCAGTTTTCTTTTAGGTGAAGCCACATTGCCAGTCGTATTCTGTTAAACACTTGAGGTGCTTAATCGTATTTGATTTAAAGTTAAGTGCTTTGAAAGGTTTACTTTCGAATTTCCATTCACCAGAAGTGGAAGATTGCATAATTCTTTGTTTGCAGTGTATAAGAAAAGAATTACTTCTAGAGAAGCAAGGCTTCTGTCTCAATCATTGCATCCTTATCACATTAAATAAAAATAAATTTGTGCTTTGTGGTAGTATTGCAAGAAAGCCAGAAAGAAAGCCAGACACCACAGCTCTCTACCACCTAAGATACAATATTACAATGGGATTAATTTTGCCAAAAAAAGCGTGAAATCATCTGAATGTAGAAA
Organism: Pardalotus punctatus; assembly: GCA_013400915.1. Lineage (NCBI taxonomy): Eukaryota > Metazoa > Chordata > Aves > Passeriformes > Pardalotidae > Pardalotus > Pardalotus punctatus. The sequence goes on along the minus strand of VZTX01020975.1, from coordinate 684,126 downwards.
TAAGGTTTGAAATACAAGTTTTCAGACTTGAAATAATTGAACATACTTTATTAGAATGTTGTAAAGGGACATGGCCAAGTGAAAAGGCACATTTCTAGCTTTGTAAAGTGAAATAATTCCTCAAATTACTGGAAAGAATTGATTTTTGTGTCTTTTGTTACAGAAGTGTAGTAAAAGTTAAAAGATGAAAAAGGCATATTATTTCATCCAACACAGCATTATTTTCACAAATGCTTTGCTGAAGAAAATTTCATCAGCTCATGGAATAGCATTTCCAATGTTTCTCATGTCAACTATTTTGCAGACTGTTGAATTTTAGTATAAGGAATTTTTTCTTTTCTCAAATCTGTCCTCTTTTATCCAGTATTTTTCAATCTTTTCCAAGTGAAATCCTGATAATATTTTTACGGACTTCAAATTATCTATGTTTTGTCCCTTAAGTTTGCCTGGTTTTTAATTATTTTTTTTCATGTATAGCCATTGTGCAACCCCATTGAAAAGCATTACAGAGCTTCCCAGGTTTGGAACTATTTATCCAACTAAATAACTGCTGCCATCAATCGCTTCTTCCTGCTGTTGTCTGCAGGGCTATGCAGCCAAAATATACATATTCCTTCCCATTTACAGCCCATTCTCTCCCTCACCTGCTGATATATAAAAAGTCACTCTCTCTCTTACCAGCATCAGGATTCACCTCCCCCCTGTGTTTATAGCACCCAGCTATTTCTTGGACACACAGAACCATGCAAAAGGCGCCTTGGTCCACATGCAGACACATCTGGAAAGATGCCTGGAATTAGCAGCTTCAAATGGTGCTTCAAGGTCCTTGTCTGAAAAGTTTGCCAGAAGTACAAAGTGCCATTACAGTATCTATTCTTCTTCTACGAACACAATTCAAAGCAACAGCACAAGAACAGGCACAACAAATTATCTAAAGAGAAGGCAGAGGAGGAACAGGGATTCTTCTTCCTAAAATACTGTTATGCTTTCTGGCTCACACTGCACACCTGACCAATATTGTCAAATCTCTTCTCCCACTCCTTTACCATCAATTTGAGAAAAGAGTGAAAGGCTGAAAAATTCCTAGCCTGGTCTCTGAACCTCTGATCTATGGAGAGATGTAGAATATCCTTTTCTGATGGTTTCTGGGATTGTCTGCATTTCCCATCTTTCTGGCACCCTTACTCACTGCTGTCTTCCATTATATACATCCCTGAGGAAGTATCTTTTAAAAAGGGAAGAAACAGCAGCAAGCTGGGAAAACAGGAGCAATCAGTCAAATCTGTTTGGGGCCTCCTACAATGTAAAAACAATTATTGTTCAACTAACCACAGCAAAAAAATGATGCATGTTTATCTAGATTCTGCCTCTCTGATGCCTTGCTTGAGTGTTTCTTTAACATATTATCATGGCTGGGTGATCATTTTCATCATTTATTTCAAATGTGCACTGAGGTGTCATTAATTAATATTATTCACAAGTTGTCATATAAATGCAAATACTATGGGGGCCTATACATGCTTCATTAAGCTAATATAGCTTAAGAAATTAACTGGACTTCCAAACATGTTAGCTATTGACTCCAGTAAGAGTGAATACTTAACACCCAACTAACAGTGTCAAGTATACTATAGAGTACAATGAATTTTGCAAACTCTTTCCTGTTCCTAACAAAAAAATTTTGTGTATCTGTTAGTGCTCGATCTTCCTGTAAGTGTTTAAATTTCTCGTTATAGGAACGCACATGACGCCATTCTTCCCAGGAATCCACCCTAAATGTGTTGAACTCAAAGTCTGCTGCACCTCTACTGCAGAAACACAAATATTAAAATCCTCAAATACTCAGCTTTGGTATCTTTCATTTAATTGCAAGATGTTTTGTAGATGTCTTTGAACAGGGTTTAGAGCTCATGTTGGCCATTGTGTGAAGATAGAAGTTGTCTGGTGCCATGAAGGCCTAGAATTAGCCTTGATTTCTGTTGCTAGAATAGATAGTTAAATGTGAACAGAGACATATGGTTTGCATATGCACAGATATCTGCATATTTTGCAGTTTGCAAAGGAGAACAGCACACAGTTAAAAAGTTCAATTTCATATGGGATTTTCTGTGCAACTTTTTGCTTGGAAATTTCATTTTGTCAGGGACCTCATTGCATGGAGATGGCAATACAGGATTCAGTTCTGGAAGGGGCCCCCTAAAATAGCAAGTCAGTCTCAGGTATTATAATTAACCATGATCATAAACCAATCAACCTTAATACCTAAGCTTTATTGCAAGGCTTTATTAGAAAGCTGTTCTCACATCTGATCCCTCCGACAATTAGAAATATTCATCTCGTATTCCTAAATGTATTCACGGTCATTTGCTCCTGCATAGTCAGTCTTTGGCTAATGCACCAATTCTGTTTCCCTAGTGTTTATCCACTGATACAGTTAGAAATAATTCTCCAGTCAGTTCTCACTTGTCTGTGTTTTAAAAATGTGTGTATTTTACTCCTCCTTATCCTGATCATATGAAAGTACAAAAAATAAAAATACATGCAATAAAAGGAGAATTTCAATGGGTTTGCTTTTTCTTTTAATTGAAACAGCTCTGGCATCAGTTAACACTAAACTTCCTGTTTGCTCAGACTAGATTCCCCCTTCCTGAGCAAACCATGTTTCCCACTGTGTTGACCTTTCCAGATGAGAGGACTGACAGAACAGCTGATACAGAAACTTCATCATCTTTGGGTGTGCAGGCAAAGCAAAATCAAAGATATAGGAAGGAACTGGTGATACTGATGAAGTCACACTCCTGTCCAAACTGGATATCCTAGGAAGCTGTGACTTTTACAGCTCAAACTAGTGTCTCATATTAGCATCCCAGCCAATACATAACTATAACACAATACATAACTGCACTGGATTTTTTCTTCTACACTGGACAACTAGCAGCACTAAAATTAGAGCAATTCTATATGGTGGCATTTCTGAGGGAAGTGGCTGAACTAAAAGCTCCTGAAAAGTGTGCTGCTAATGGCATCAGAAGAGCCTAGGTCAAGTGATACTACAAAGGCATAATTTTTCCAGTAACTGACAAGATTTGCTGGCTGGGTAAATGAAACCATGTTCCGTGATGGCAGATGGCAAGGAAATTACTCTTGCACATGCTTGAGAAACTTCTTTAGCCAGCTCTGTCTTTTGCCAAAGTCTGGCAAGTTCAGCTGGATGGCAGCTGCAGGCTGACTAGCCAGGTCCTGTTTAGAAAGGCAACAGAGGCCTTTTTCATTATTTAATCAGTGCTCAAATGTCACTCGGTTTCAGAATGCAGAGTATTCATAAGAACTCAGCCCTGCTGTGTTAATCACAGACTTTCATTGTTGAATTAACATGCATTGTCTGAGTAAGTAATTTCTCCCAGTGACTTTGACTTTTCCAGGATAAGCAGTTCAGTAAACTGTAACAGAAGTGCTGCAGGTATCTATAAGATAATGTATGCAGAATTGTGTGATAATAGAGATGAAATAAACTGTCACTACAGTCAATCTCCCCGAAGGAGGCAACACAGACACTTTCAGCAGGAACATCAAAAGTCAGTCAACCAAGCTGAAAATTCACTACAAGCAAGTACTGACTTTGGTGTCATGGAAAACACAGACAGCAAGCTACAGTGATGCTTTAAGACACAGGATTAACATGCCATTGAAAGTTATGATTTGCTTTGGTTCTTTCCATAAATTGAGAGGCTAATCAAATTATGGCACCTAATAAAATATTGGAATATAAGAATGCACTTGGGCTCTTTTCATTTTCTGTTATACTTCACATTTCCAAGAGTAAAGATACTTTGAGGGGGAAGGAGGAAAAGGATTTTGCCACAAATATAATCAGGATCCTTCTGGCTCATATTATCTCTTTTCACAATTTCTCAAGATTTGGTGAACAAAGAGGGCAGTAAATGGCATTTTAGCTTTGCTAACTTTGTCTGCTTTAACTTAGAGATTTTAGCTCTGATCTAATGACTTAGGAAGATAAGGATTGACCTTTATAGGACTTCTATCATTCCAGAGAAAACTGCTTGGTGCAAGAGGAACCTCATGGAGCTCAAATGCCAAGTGAACATGTGAAATGCCAGCTTTTAAAGTGGAGTTTGCACAGCTGTCATGCTGCTTTGACTTCAGCCACGGCTCTGAACAGCAGGAAAACAGAACTTTGCATGGAAACTGCCTTTCTGGCTTTTGGCAGAATGCACCAGTAAGGCACTTTAACTTAACTTTGGCTATCCCTTTTGTTCATTCTTTCTGCTTTTTTCTGTTCTCTCATTCTGTATATTTTATTTTTCAAAGATAATTATTTAAATCACTTTGCATTTTTACAATTATTAAAGATTTAATATCTGAGTCAGTTACAGTGATAAGGATTCCAGCTCCAACATCAAGCTGAGCTGGTTATCTTGTAATTGGATTCATGATGTAGGAAGAACTGTAAAATACTTGCACCAAAATTAGGGTTTATTTCAGTTTTTGTCACTGATTATAGATCCAGATCAAGGAATTAAAAGTTTTGTAGCAAATACAAAATACTGGTGACTATAAATATTAAGAGCACTCAAACTATTTCCTATCTAAAAGTCGGAGAATATTAGTTGATAGTTTAAATTTTGAGAGCTCCATTTTGTGCCTTCAACAGAACAATACTCTTCATATTTCTTTTGCTGTGCTTTGGATGTCACTGCCTTCAGTATTAGCATTGCTTTGGAGTAAGAATACATTTAAAAAGAAAAAGGAGTCTTGCTACCATGATTAGATTCTGAGATGTTTCAGTGTGAACATCTTCTTGAAAAGGAGGTTTTTTACGGTATGGGATCCCACAGAAGGGACCATCCACCCAGCAAGACTTTCCCCAATAATCTATTGCACAAGGCATTATGGCCTCACTAAATTTATGTCTCAGGTTAGGCACAAATCTTGTTACTTTCTTGGCCTGACTAATATGTCTTCCTTCTTCAAGGCTCTGTGACACTCTGAATCTGAAAATTAATCCAAAAAATGTCGCCCTCTGCATGTATACTGGAAAATACTTCACCTGAGATTCACTACTACATAAACAAAATTTGCAATGTGAAAAGAGCATTATATAAATCCACAAGGAGATAGAAAGAGTGTGAAAGGTTTTTGTTACTGGTGACAAGAAAAGAAACAACACATTGGACATGAATGTAAGAAAATGTTTTAAGGTAAGTATGTGTTTCTGTAGAGAGCCTGGTGCTCCCATCAGGCTTTACAGATTGGTTCATTTCAATCCTGTTGACACAACAGAGACTAAATCCCTCATGCTTGGGTTTGAATTCACACATTTACTCATATTTACCCATTGAAAATGCTGATTCTAACACAACCCCCTGGAATTGTACTTCTACAAGACTGTTTCAAAACAAACAAAGAGAAAAACAGTCAGACTTCAGGTGTATTTTAATGTGTTCAGGATTTCCTTAAAGGATTATTGTCTGCTTTTTTCCTCACCATGGCTCTTTGGCAACCACGAGCAAAGACATTGTGTAGTCAATCCTGCTTCTTTTACAGTTGCACTTCTTCATATTCTCATAAACTGCACTGGTTACGTTTATACCAAAGTAAGACTATATAAAATAGCCTCTAATGTTTTACTTCAGAGCCTTAATATGTAAATAGGCTGTGAAATAAAACCTCTTTGATTATAAGAAATTACTGAGTCTTGGTTTTCTTGCATATCCTTAACTGAAATGAATCTGAGACAATCAAAGTAAGAAATTTTAGCTTCAGCAGGATATGTTGATATCAGATTATTTAGTGTCTTTGAAACATACTTGTTTAGAACTTTATTAAGTGTGATGAATATCGGAATTAATTTCTTGTCATTCATGGTGATTTCTGAATTTTTATTTTAAGTGATTTTGACAATTCACAGAAATGTTAAGCTTTAGCACACAGATATCTCATTAACTTCAAGATGGCTGTTCATTGATTAAATTGTCACACACTGAGTCCTTAGATGGAAAAAATAAGATAATATTTTACTTTAAGAAAGGTCAGAAAAAAAACCTCAAAATCTCAAATTCAAAAAGTACAAAAGTTTCTTAAAGCAAAATTAAAAATATTGTTACTTTATTGTGACTTGGTATAGAAGCGTAATCCAAAATTTCTTAATGCAATTTATAAATATTTAAATCTACTTCAATATGATATTGAATCAAGGCCATATTTCTGAACTATGTAAACAATTGCTTTACCTATTAACTGATTCATCGCTTAATTACAACTTTGTTAACTCCTTTGATTTATACAGTTTCTCCTGGTTTATACCAGCAGGTCAACATCCCATGTTATCGCTGTTTTGGGCTGTGTGTTCTAGTTATGTGTAAGTACATGAAAAATCAACCATAGCTTAAAACCCACAGACATTACGAAGTTATCGTAACTTTAAGGAGCAGTAGCATCCACAGATCGCGCTTTGCCTTCTCTTAAAGACAGACTGGCTTTGAGGTCTTCTGATGAAATTATGTTTATCACTCTTGAATTACCTTTTCTTGCCATCCTCTACTACAGTACCATCATCAATGCAGCTGGTGCCACTGAATTTGAGTTATTCTCCAGTCACACTACCAACTGGAGATAAATGAAATCAATATTCTTCTCCTTACACATGAAATTAATTTAGCAATTCCTTACAATTGTAGACAGTCTTTTATTTGTCCAGTTCTACACTACAATCCATCAAAATATTCTGCTTGGCATTTGAATTAACGTAACCTAATTTGTGGGCAACAACTCCTTCTGTCATAATGAAATCTTTCAGTTTTTGATTTCTAGTCTATTCCATAGTCTGGGCCTTTTCAGCCACTAAGAATGAACCTTGTTTCAGATATCAAAATACAGAATAAAAACCATGCATCTAACAGTGTGTCACTTGTAGTTCTAATGACTAAATGAGTTATTTTGATTATTTTTAAAGAAAGACTATCTTTAGTTAATTGGAATTCAAGTTTATGCAAAATATTTTCATACCATTTTGTTTGTACTGAATGAAAACACCAGGGCTTTTTTTTTTTTTTTTTCCAGGCTGAAAAGATGCCAGCAGGAGCAAACTAATGAGCCCCAAAAAGAGAACATTTGTACAGCTGGAGTCTGAATGTTAGCAAGCTGCTTGTTTTTGATTGACACTGTAACAGTCATGGTAGTGGAAGGTGATCAATAATACTCCCTCTGTGATAATGTAAATAGTATCATCCAAGAGTGATTGCCAAGCAAAAATATTCAGAGACTCACCTCAATCTGGGTAAGCATCCAAGACCTCAGATCTTTCTGCTAAGTGCCTTACCCTTTGGTGTCTTCAAATTTCATTCAAAAATAGGTTGATCAATGACTTGTTTAGAGCATTCAGGGTTGCTCTGGTATATGGTAGGCAGGAAGCATGATAATAAATAAGAACAGTTTATAAAATTAGCACTTATTAAGCTTTTAAAAGATTCACTTTGGAAAAGGAATTGTACTCCTGCTGTTTACTTTGACTTAGATCATTCTTCCACATCAGCTTCAATTTATTGTGTATTTAATGCACAGAGCAGCTACTGTTGGTTCTCATGCTGATCTATGCAGCAATGTACATAACGCAGATTATTCAAAACTGTTACGGGATGTGTCTATATGATCTTAATTCAACTCAAACAGAATCAGACTTCCTTAGAAATAAGTAAAATAGAACCCCATCTGAAAAGAGAGGGCAGTGGTTTGTCACTATTGCCAGAACTGTGGGTTTTTCTAATCAGTGCAGGAGTACTCCTGAGTGAGACGCTTCAGGAAGAGAAGGAAGAAATGTGAGCACATGTAAGGCAACTTGAAGAGGAGATAGGAATACTGAAAACAGAAAGATGGATGCATCAAAAGGGCAGAAGGTACGTAAGATTATGAGGGTATGAAGGCATTAAGGCTACTGATATAGACAATGAAGGGCTGTAAGCAATGTTTTTGTGTGTTTTTCCCGGGTAGTAGGAGTGCTGTGCCCAGAGCTGAAGCAATAAGATTCAATAGTTTGGAGAAGCAGAGGTTTTTTTCATTTTTATTGTGCTTTTGGAGTATTTAATGCCTCACTAGACCTAAAAAACCCTAGGGTCCCATGCTCATTTCAATTCAATTAAGATATACAGGCTGTGCAAAATATATATCGATAGGGAGCCACATTTTCAGAAATAACTGCTTATCTGTGCACTTTTTAGCTCATTATAACAGGCTCATGGAATCAAACTTTAAATAAAGGCTGTTGGTGGACTAAATTACAACACAGTATCAAGAGACTTCATGAACTAGATATATTCCATTTTATTAAGCTTTCATTATATATACTATGAGTCAGCAAAACATTCAGGCCCTGCTAACCAGACTCTGGGTACTTATTCTAAATCTTGAAGGCAAATATTTTTTGCCAAGGCCACCCTGTAAATGAACTGTAGGTTTTGGCCTTCTCCCTGTTAAAACAGACTTGACAGGGTGTCTGTCTCACAGACATTTTGAATCTCCTTCCAGAAAGCTGCCAAAGGCCTACAGAGATAGCAGCATTCTCATTTCCATGCTGTAGGCATCACCCTTCCATGACAGCACCTTCCCATGCAAACACACCAACTCCCTAAGACTTTATTTTCAAGATGATAAAGCTTTATAAAGATGATTTTTTAAAAAAATCTGAATAAGTAAACGAGTTATTTGAGGTGAAGAAGGGGGCTTTGTCCCTAAGACCTCCCACAGTGAGAGTGATGATGTTCTGCCTCTTTCCCTCCATATGGCCTCACTGTCTAAGGGACTGTCACTCAGTTAGATTAGGTTATAAATGTACTGGTCTGTGCTAAAAGGTAAAAAAATGCTCCCATTCTGATGATGCTTGTGGGAACTCAGTAGTTTTTTACGTTTCTGCCTCTGTCAGATGCTTGAAATTAGCCCAGATTTGCAAGGTGCAGGGGAGGCCTGCCAGGGAATGACAGCACATCTCCTCAGGCAAACACAAGTAGTGTCTGATGTGGGTTTTAGTCCTTTTCTCCAACCATTCCTTCTCCAGCCACGAGAAGGCCAGTTATCAACACCACCAAGAACCCTCAGCACGTGCAGGTCAGGGAGCTCTGATACCCTTCTGCCAAAACGGAGCAAGCCCCTTCTGGCCTGCAGAGAGAGCCGCTGTCGTCATGCACACCATAACGGGCCAGATGAAAGCATCCCAGCCTGTGGAAACGCCTTTGATCATTACATTAATTTCCTGCTCCTGGGCCCCTATCATTCAGGTTAGGAAGGTGCCTCTGGCTGCACTGGGGATGGCAGTCCCTGGGAGCAGAGCTGAGGCTGCCGAGCGCAGCGGGGAGACCGTGCCGGGCAGGGCCAACGGGGTGAGGTGGTGAGTTCAGGCGGGACGGGGAGCTGCTCGCCTCGGCAGGGCACAAGTGCGGGTGAGGGCAGGGAGGGGCTCCTGGTGCCGGGAAAATGCCCCTTTTGGGGTTGTGGGGTCTGGGCTGTGTTCCCTCCCTTTGTCAGAGTTCCCAGCTAAGGTGTGTGTTCAGGTAAAGCAGTGCTGGGTGTGCCGAGCTTTCTGCCATGGGGCATTAGAGCGGCTTGGCACCAGGCCCTCAGCCGGGTGGTTGGAGTGAGCAGGGCGGCATTTGGGGGGGCAACGTTAAACTATCAGCAAACAGGGGTGGGTAACCCTTCTGTGGGATTTCTGGGGAGCCCTCAGAGCAGCAAGGAGAGCAGGGTCCTCTCCTGTGCTGGGGCCGGCCCAGAGGAACACGTGCAGTAGCTGGGCTGTGCGAGCCCTCACACCTCAGCGTGAGGGGCCTGGAGGGAAAGGGGAGCCGAGGTTTCGGCGGGAAAAAAGCCTCGAGAAAAGGGGTGAAAAAGGCCGCAAGATGGCAGACTGAGGGGAACCAGCACCGCCAGAGGGAGCTGCCAGCCTAGCCTGGGTCCCTGTCCCAGCTTGTTCAAGTATCTGCACCTCCAGTGACAGGAGCCCAGCGGGAAAAAGGGGGAGCACTGGTGGCACCGGCAGGGACCTGCTGCAGCTGGTGAGTTCCATGTGTCCATTTTTTTGTTTGATATTTTCCATGAAAAGCATAACTGACCATAAACGTGGCTCTTCAGATACTTCCAAGACTCAGTTTACTTGTTGCAAATGCACATGAAATGGTGATGGTGAAATGTAGTTTATTTAGAGGAAGGAAAAGAGTAGGGGATGATTCAATATTGGTGTGATACCTACAGAGTCTGAGCAAGGGACTTTGTCTTATGCTGTCACTTTTTTAAGGGATTTTTTGAAACACAATGGCAGAGGTGACTGGAGATTATACTTGGCTCCAATTCCTTGAATTGTAACAACTCTAAAATGAGTCTTTTTTTCCCTAATATTTGTGTTTCTAGTTGTTTCTAGTTGTACATGTTAATGTCCCCACAGTGAAGGATTCAAGACATCCTCATTATAAAAAAAATTGATGAGACTTGATTCATCTTTGAAGTCAATAGGAAAACCGCAGTCAGCTCTTCACAGTGTTTGATTATATTGCAAAGCATGTAGAAAAAATTACTTTTAAAATGTCCCTGCTCTGAAAGGTGTAGTGAAAGGTAACATGAAACCTTCATTCTCAAGATATAATAATTTCTTGCTTTAACTATAAGATAAAAGAATTAAGAAGCTTACCCTGTTTTTCTGCTTTGCTTTCTGGAATCTTCAGTATCTTTTTTATAACGCAAGTTGGTCCAGGCATGTAGGTATTACAGTTAACTCTGGCATTAAAGTCATATGTGACAACATCAGAAAAATAGCACCCAGTGTATCAACTGGTATTGTAATATGTAAACCAAGTATTGAACATATTTACATGCAACACTAACAAATATGCCTTAATTACCACCAAAGTATTAAGGTCTTTAGGACAAAAAACTTCTGGTATAGTGTGGTCAGTGATAAGGTGTTGCACTAATTTTCTTCCTCACTAAGAGATTTGTGAATTAATGAAATAACAGTAGTTTAAATAGGAGAACAAGTGCATGCGGCACAGACAATGCTTCCTTATAAATGTGCTTTCCTGGTGTTTCTCAGCATTATTCAGAAGTTGGCTCTTGTCACAGTTCACATGTTCTTCAAAGAAATAAATCAGTATCAGCTGTTTCTTATGTAATATATATAAAAAAGTAAATTGAATACATAAACCCATAAAAAGTACTCTGTGGGTTAATTTATTAATTGATTTATCATAATTCTGAACTGTTAAAATGAAATATAGTACTTGGCACAAAGGCTAAGTATTATTTTTAACCACTGAATGTCATTCAGATGACTTTCAAAAAGGACATTGATTCTGAAGCATGTACAATACCAGGAATGTGCAAGTATAGATTGTAGACAGACTAAGATTTATAATAATCAGAGTTTTCTGATAACTATGTCATCAAATAGAGACATAATAGGATGTGACATAAGAAAGTAAGGGTGCCTTCTGTCTTGCTGGGGACCTGGAAGTGTTTCCTGTACTCCTGCTCTCCGCTGAGAGTACTGCAACTTTTGAATTAGCCTGCCAGTGCCGGGTTTGAGGGCTGTGATGCCAGTGAGTAGTTAGCCTGTGGATGTGCAAAATGCTGTATCCATGGTCTCCAGCTACCAGAGGCTTTGAGATGGTCTTTGTTCCTTCTTGCTTCTTCTAGAGAGAGCTGGAAGAAATCTGTCACTGCAGTTCTGACCCCTTTTGTCTCCTATACCTGATTGGTATAGGAGACAAAAGAGCCTAACGTGATAGAGAGCCTAATGTGTATAATTCTGCTTGTGGACAGCTGAGAGCAATCACCTCATCGTGCCAGTATGAGGTGGCCCTGGTCTGACCTAGAGATACCTAGACTGAAGGAAATAGTGGGCACTTTTTCTCTGTGGTGATTAGGTCTTGTTTTAGCTCACCCTAAAAGAGCAAAGAAGCAGGGGAGAGGATGAGGATCTGATGGGGTTTGTGTCTTCTCATGTTTGCATACATATCCCTAATTGTCCCCAGAAATCTGACTTATTTGCTGCAAGTGACTTGCCATTTTAATGCAATTAGATTTGGCATAGAAAGTTGGGGGAAAACATATGGGAGTTACATGGGGAAATTAGGGACGATAAAGTTAGTGGAAAATAAATTTAACAGCTAAAATAAGCAAATACTAAAAAAAAATACCGAGTACTAACTAGAATATCCAATTCAGAATCTCTGATTTTTGTCTTTACCTCTTAATCTGTAACAAAAGGGAATAAGCCTATTTGTTGCTTTTGGAGGTCACCTTTAAAAGGTGATTTATAGTTTATGGTGCTACAGTAATTTCTGAAGAGGTATAGGGCAAAGAGAGAACCACTGAGCCTATCACGACAGTTGAAAGCTTGATGATAGTGGCATCAAATTAAAGACAAGCACCTTGTATCTCAGACAGTCCCAGGGAAAAAAAGAAAGAAAGGGTGTTTTTTATCTGAAGTAGTAAAAAGTATGCCACGCAATATCATATAACTTCTTCATTATCCTGTTGCACTTGGAAATTCTGCATTGCAGCACCTCAAAGTTAAGAGCAAAGCAAATTTATTGCAGTGTATCAGTCCTTTAGGGTGTTTGGGTTTTGATTTGTTTTTTTTTCGGCCACTTTTCCTATCTGGATTTCAGATTTGGTATTAATCATTTCCCATCTCACTCTTGAGATGAGATGAAATAACAGGGAACTGCAAAGCTAAATTCAGATCAAGGGGAGATGCAGTTTTCTTTCTTGTTGGTTGCAAATCTAAAATGAGGAGATCAAAAAGCTATTTATTCTTTATTAATTTCAGTGTCACTTTTGATGGGAGGAGATTCTCTATTCTCAAAAGGAGTTTTCTCTGTGTTAAATAGATTCTGTGCCATTTTGGTTATGTTAAAAATCTTTTTGTTAATTTTTGGTGCTCTACTGAAAGTGAAAAAGCAGTTGCAGCCTAGGCCTGGAAGACATTTGGTCTCTCTTACATGCATCCACACATTTCTCCATGCTTTTTTTTAATTAGAGCTGTAAGAACTTCCTGTCATCTTTACATGGTTAAGTCCTTGTGGTTGTATGAAATTGGTTCACTTATGTACAAACCCACTCTCAGTTAATTATTGCAATATGTATGTTCCCACCTGCGTGCAGAGAAAATTAAAAAACAAACAAAAAAAATCAACCACAAACAACAACAAAAAAAACACCCACAACTCAAACCCACCCCACGCAGAACAAATGCCACAAAACCCGAGCAAAAGAGCCCACCTAAACAGGCAACATGGGGGGCACTCAGACTCATGGTAATGATTTGTGATGGGCAGCTGAAACTAATGCATGTAGATTATTATTTCTGTAGGGGTTTTGGCGTTTAAGGGATTTTATTTCTTTCCTACTTAGACATTTAATATTCAAACAAGAAAAACAGATTCCTAGTACCCGAGGGGAACTATTACCTGTCCAAGAAGTAGTTGGATTTCTGCTTAATTTATAGTTATATTAATAAGTCACTTCTCAAGTCATAAACTTTTTGGGGTCTGGACGTTACTGAAGTTTAACTTTGTTTGCATATCAGGAGACAATAACCTCTTCCTACATGGGAAGAAGAGTTAATTTGAACAGCTTTGGCAGTCAAAGACCAGAATTTCTGTCTATTTGTCATTGTTATTCTAAATCTGCTGTTGTAGTTCCACTTACTTGAATGGGAATGATTTATTGAATTACCCTTTTGGGATCAAAAGCAAGATTGTGTCATTCAGATGATTGTAGCAAAAGGAATACAGGAGAGGATGGAAACTTTGAAGACAGAATATTTCTGTTCCTAGCTTGTGGATAACTCTTTCAAACAGGGTCACAGCTAACACAAAAGGTTTTGTGTAGCTGTTTTAAGGAATACACAGTGTCTCACAACCTGGTCCTGTTTGCTGCCTTTATCTGTGATCAAAATGGAGAATCATTAGGGATTTGAAAGTGCATGACCAGAATAGATTAGAAAACACAAAAGTACTTCTGCATTTCAGAAGTGTGTAACATTGTGGAAGGAAAGCAGGGTGCACCAGCTGTAATTATCAATGCTAATACAAACACTTCCTTCCCTTCCCGCTTTTGCTCTGTAGACATGCACAGCAATTACTCTGGCCGCAGGAACTCTTTTTGCAAGTGTTTCTTGTCACAGCAGGTACCACCCTAATGCCAAAGCAGAAACTCTAAACTCCATTCCAGGCCATTAATTTCTTCCATGGAGTTATTGTTTGGTTTTGTGTTACCCTAAGAGCTTCAGTGAACATCAGATGCTGGAACCTTAGGTAAGTAGTTCAACAACCTCAGCTCATTGTGTTGAGAATTGATAAGGGTTAATGAACCTGATATGCAAATAGCCCATGACTGCAACAAGTTGCCCTAGTGGTCTTGCTTCTTCTTGTCCTGCAAGATTCTGGTGTGCCGTGGACAAGTGCAGCTGTGAGATTTGAAATGTAGTTCATGTTCCCACCAAAAAAAAGTGAGTACCATTTACATGACCCTTGTTTCTCAGCCACAAATAGAACTGCATACCTCACTCTCTTTCTAGTGTCTACTTGCTTATTAATGATTGCGTTCATAGTTTCTCTGCTGGGTTTCTCCTTCTTGGACCATTTGATCAGTCACATCACTGTCCTTGCGACTGTCTGGTCTAGCCTTTGTGTATGTTACCATGAGTGAAGAGCAGGTGAATAGCTTTGATATTTTTTTCTTTGGGTACTTTTTTTTCCTCCAGCTATATGTGAGAGAACATGTAGAGGCTGCCTTCCATTCTCTTGAGGGCAATGTTCAATATAATCTGAAACATAAAGCATGTAATCTACATGCTTTACTGTAGCCTCTCTTCAACAAGACTAGTGTCTCCTGACTTCAGGATATGCCAGCAGGCCTGTGATAATAGGCAAGATAAGTGAAGAAGAAAATAAATAACATATAGCAATACCATATAGCAATGATGGTGAGCCAAGGCAGAACAGCAACTCCTTTCAACTGATGTAATGAATTTAAGATGGCAAATTGTTAAACTTCAGGGGTTTTGGGGTACAGACCAATATTTCTTGTAAGATTATTATAGCTTCTCGTGCTATTGCCCTTTCGGTTTAAGGTTTTCCTACTGTAAAATGTTTGTTCTTTAGGAAAAAGTAGGTATAACCTTCCCACAAAGAAGCAGTAGAAAAAGTCATTCCTGAGTTATTTGGGATGGAACAAGAGAACCATGATTACTTAGAAAAAATACTTGCTGAGACCTTGCAAGCCATGCTTCAAGCCACAGTAGACTTGGAAGGGTATTGCAGAATAAAGATCTAGAAATGGGTTTATAATGGAAACCTTGACAGAACTAAAAGCAAAGCAGTACACAGGTGCCACTATAATTAAGAGCAGTGACCCTTCAAAGAAAAGCTTTGCCAGCAGGTAAATAAACTGCCATTGTGCAGCTCACCTCATTAAATAGGAAAGTTTGGAAAATGATTGGAAAATGGCGTCAATTGGTGCCACCTAGACATCAGTTATAAGAGAGAGCTGCCTGCTGTGGGATGATCAGAGTGTATGTCCTGTTAAAAACAAGGTTAGGACTGAGAGTCCTGCCACAGGTAATCTGAACCCTTGAATTTATAGCCTGTTCACAGCTGTCATGTTTTTCAATATAGTTTTTAATCATACCACATCTGCCCCAATTTCAGTGTATGTAATACAATAGTTCAGGTGGATAGAAGTGTTCAGATGAGTGAGTCGAGCTTCAGACCGTCTCTCATGCACAGCTGATGTGCCAGCATGAATCTGTACACATGCTTCCTCTCCTTGTTTTTTTCCTAACTTTACACTTCAATTTGTCAGTATAGTTGTGCCCATTGTTGACTGATTCATGGCTACTGCAGCCAGTTAAAACTAGGGGGTTTGGTATGTTTTGGTAGGCATTTTCTTGTTTGTTTGTGTTTGGTGTTTTTATTACAAGCATGAGTGTTTTTTCAGGCACTTTCACAGAAGCTGGTGAAATTGCTGAATGGCCATGGCTGCTTGGATTGGAGGGGGACACGGTTACAGCTGAATCTTTGCCTCATCACGAGCTGACAAAGCAATAATGTTTTCAGAGTGGAAGAAATAAAAGCAGTATGGAGTTTGGAATAGTTTTGTTTATCATCACGTCTCATTCTACAGATTTATTTTGCATGCTTTTCCCTGCATGCAGGCTCTTCTGTGGGACCGTATGATCTTGGATTTTCTGCAGGGAAGGAAGCCAGGTTGTCTAAGGCTGTACCTCACGTCACTGGGGTTCGGGATGGTTTTTTTTATGGGGTGGATTTTTTTTTTTCCCAAACAATCTATGATGTGTATGTCTTGAGAGGAAATATTTTGCTTTTTTAATCAGGGCTAATGATCAGGACTTGCCAGACACTGTTTTACCAGCAGATTTAAAATTTAAATAAGCTTAAAAAGAAACTGAGTTAAAGTGGTACAAAATCTATATAATTGCTCTCAGTTTTTAACTTACCTTTTTCTGCCTCAGCTTCAGATTCTAAACATTAACTGTTTCTATGCTGGGAAATAGAGAAGTAAAAATTTGCATTTAAGCAGTGGCATCTAGAAAAAAATGAAATATTTTTTTCCCTGCTAATCTGGTATTACTCTCTCTTAATCTTGAACTATTGCCAGAAAAACACAGTGCAAATCAGTTGGAACTCCTGATTTAAGGACTGCAGGTTTTGAAGCAGCAGGATTCTTTTATATTTTTTTCCCCCTGGCAGTCTTTATTTCTCAGTGTGGCACAACTTGCTAGTGTTTGTAGACTGGTGCTGGGTTTCTTTAGCAAAACTGAACACATAGGTACAGTCCTAATGAAAATTAATCTATAAATCGAGGTGTATTTTTTGAAATGACTGGTTAATACCTGGTGGGTGTGTGGGTGTGTGTGTATTCATAGTGATTTGAGAGAAGCTTGAAGCTATAAAACTTACGGCAGCTGTAATTTTGACCACTAAAGAAGCAAAGCATGGTTTCTGAAGGTTTCACTTGCTTAATCCCTTTTTTAACACCTCACAGCTAGCTTGTTTATCAAACTGGCTGCTTTGATAAAGCTCCTTATCTTGGATCAAGAGCACAGTATCTATCAACTTCAATTTATTAAATTCTAGGAATAAGAGTCTATCAGTTTTGTTATCTGGATCTTCACAATAATTTTGGAATAACAGGCTGCATTTAGCAGCTACTTTCTTCTTAAACATGACATCCTGGAGCTGTTGGTCGACAGCTGGCTGACTGTGAGCCAGCAGTGTGCCCAGGTAGCCAAGAAGGCCAACAGTAGCCTGGCTTGTACCACAGGGAACATGGCCAGCTGGACTAGAGCTGAGGTCATGAGGCCGCACATCAAGTTGCTGTGTATTTTTGGGCCCCTCGCCACAAGAAAGGCACCGAGTGCCTCCAAAGGAGGGCAATGAAGGTGGTGAAGGGGCTGGAGCACTCTTCCTCTTAGGAGAAGTGGCTGAGGGAATTCATCCTGGACAAAAAGGGGCTCAGGGAAGACCTTAGTACTTTCTACAGCCACCCAAAAGGAGGTTGTAGTAAGGCAGGTGTCGGTCTCTTCTGGAAAACAAGCGACAGGATGGTAAGGAATGGCTTCAAGCTGCCCCAGGGGAGAACAGGCAGCCCAGGGAAGTGGGGGAGTCACCATCCCAAGAGGTAAATTAAAGGCATGTTAATGTGACCCTTAAGGAATTTGATCTCAGCATTGTTTCAGGCTTTTGAATGGAGATCGAGGCTTTGGAGGTTTTGGTTTTTTCCAGGTGCCTAAAATGCCTTTTGTATACCATCCCAGGAAAATGCTGTCATCCAAAATAAAGAAAAGTCCTATGAGCTCAGATTCAGACTTAATGTTGCAAGAACTCATTTAATGCAGAAAATATATTGTCTTCCAGTTGTAAAACAAAATTACAGTAATGTGTAGGTGTTGAAGAGAAGATAAAATCAAGGGGGTTTTTAGTTTCTTTTCAGAAACTTAGGGGCTAGCTGGAATGAAGACAGCTTTATTAATGCATGCTGGAAGCATATTATGATAGCAGCATAGAAGAAACTTGCACTTACCTTGTTTTCCTGTCTTGAAAGGTCTGTGAACCTCTAATGCTTCAGTTGAAATATTAAGCTTCTGGAGCTATCCGGTTTAAATAGTTTTAACACTTTCAAATAAGCTTGTTAGGAGGCTGCTGAAATAAACGTAGCTGCTTCTTTTTCTCATAAGCTTTTTCCTTTGGAAATTCAGCTTGCGTTTTTGATGTGATATCTTCTGAAGATACAGGATCTTAGAGACTATTCATTAATCCATATTTTGGAAAGGTATACTGACCTTGCAGTTATAGGTGTGGGTGGGTAAGAGATGAGTGTGATCATCCATCATCACACATAATACTGGACAAAGTAGAAAGAGCTAAATACAGAACTGGCAAAGAGGTTAAGCCAGTGGTCATGTCATTACCTCCCAGAGCTGCTTTTCAAGCAGCAGGGTGGTGTGGAGCAGCATAATCTCTGTGAAAAGAAATGAAGGTATAAACTTTTACCTCTTCCTGACATTGAGGGGCACATTCAAAATTCCCCCATGAAAATTTGACAGTCGTTTATTCGACCTTTGGAGCCCACTGTTTCTGCCTGGAGCCTGTCTGAAGATGTGTACTTGCAAGACCTGCTCATGAGCAGTGCAATGCACGGGTGTGCTCTCGTGCCTGCTGCTTGGCCTCTGGGAGAATTGCTCTGGGGACTTAAAATCTGCTGACCTTTGACCTCACTGCTAGTGTTTGAAATTGAGCACCCATGTAGCTCTTACTGCAAACACCAGCTATGCCCTACTAGATTGGAACAAGGATCCTTTGATCTGTGATGCTGCCAATAGGCCTTTAATTAGGAAAAGCACACAAGTATCGCTTCTCCATTCCCCTCATACTTGACCAACATCCTGAATGACTGTATTCAGGATTTTCTTCTTATCTGTCTCCGGGTATGTGTTACAAGTTCAGGAAAAAAAGTGTTAATGTGAGTGGTGGGAACAAAACTTTTGTCTGTTCAGGCTTCAATATGCAATTTCTGAAGTGCTCCTAATGCCACAGTGTTCTTTCTCTCTGAACCAAGTTACTAAGATGACACTATTCTATTGCAGAAATTTTTTTCTCTTTACAATACTTTAACTCTTTCATTCATTTCAAGGAACTAAGATTTGAATTTATGTCACACAGGGTTAATCCATTCTCCACAGTGAAGTGCAAAAGTTTCAGAGATAATGTAATCTGTTCTGCTGCCATCCGTATAAAATATTGTTTACACTCCAGGCCTATTGCTTCAGGAAATTATTGATAGGAACAGCTGCTCCTTCATGAGAAAAGTAGAAAAGTCCTTCCTCTCTGACCAGGGGCACTTTTCAGCCACCTTTACTTTATCACCATGACACAGAAGCATGGAAGATTGGATTTCAGACTTTAAATAATAATAAAAAATATGCAGCAAAGGAACTCTAAAACTTCACTCAGGAACTTTTGTGAAGCTCTGAGCCATCTCGTGCGCCAAAGGATTTATTCAAAACAAAATGAAATTTGGAGCATAAGATATACAGTACAATCAGAATCCAACTTCAAATGTACCTCGTTGCTACTGAGTTGAACACTGTAATTACAATTATAACTCTGCAGTGCTTTATACATAAATTATTTAAATTAAACCACATCGATTATTCAAATTTTATCTCCAAGAAACACTTCTAAAAGCCTGCTAGCACACACATTGCAAATCACTGCTAATATGAAAAACTCTTAAAGGCTTTTTTTTTTTTTTTTTTTTTTTTTAAATCTTTTTGGAACTAGACTCTGTGCAGTGACTTGACTTATTTCAAGTTGAATAAGTCTTGGGTTAAATGGATTTGGTTCTGGTAGTGTATTTTCAGATCCACCTTCAAGCTCAGTTGAGCAAAAGACTAAGCTGGTGCCATTCAGTCTTTCCTTTCCTGATAAAAAACCTACTATTCTGTGAGGGTTTCTAATGCAAAGCAAAAAGGAGGAGCTCACTCTTTTACCTTGTAAGAGCAGCTCTGGCTGGTGTAGTTATTTGACATGGTATTGGCAATTATTCTCTTGGGACAATCCTAACGAAAGAATGTCTTTTCACCTGAAAATATTAATGAGACAAGGTTCTACCAAGGTAAACCTGACTCCTGGAGGACATCCTTTGTTTTGAGCATTTCTCATGGGTGGCTAGGAAAAGAAACTTGGTCAGTTCATTCCTCTTATAACAGTATCTGCAAACTCCTGCAGACAACCGGGTTAGAATACCTGTAGCAAACCATAACATTTTTTTCTTCTCATCAGGACAAAGATAAGATTTGTTTCTGAGAGCAAATTCAGTAAAGGTTTTAACCCTTCTCTCTGTCACTACCCTTTTCCACTGAAATCACCTAACCAATGTTTAGTATGATATGTTTTTAAGTCTGTCACTGGCAATAGACAGTGTTCAAATGAATCACTGAATTGTAGTGTACAAGAAACTGATTTGCAATTTACAGAAGACAGTTTTAATCCTCTTTTTCTTGGACATCGTAATTTTGAATTTCTCTATCTTGCTGAAGATTTTCATTTAATAGAGTTCTGTTTCCTGAAAAATCAGTGGAAAGTGGAGTTCAGCTGAAACTGAATGTCTGAAAATCTCCTGCTTGAAGTTTTTTATTCATATTAGAGTGACAATTTACTGCTACATAAATTGTAATGAAGAAGGGTATGCTTTTTATTGTCATATTTTCTGAATAAATAACTAACAGGATTTCGCAGATGGTTATTTGGAGGAGAAATTAGTATTGCTATGACAGTTAGATACCTAATGAGAAAGAAAAATAGACCTGTTCCACACTGCTGGAATTGTGGAGGAAGATAACTTAAGATCTAAAATTCCTCCTGGGCTTTGTATTTCTCAAATTAAAAATGAAAGGAAAAGCTTTCAACTTTGTGTGCTTCATCACAAACTGAGTATTAAGTTAGTTATGCATATATAGAAACTCACTGAAAATGACATATGGTTTGAGGGCCTATATAAAGAAGTATTTCTGATTTTTTTGTGTAGGGTGCTCAAAGTTTTAGTCTTGGCATGATCAAGTAAGCAGGGCTATATGGGGCAACCTTTCTTAAAGCAAAATGGCCAGAGATTTGTTAACGTCATGAAACACAGCTGCTGAAGACCAGCTGCAAGAGACTCCTTTATTCCTGCCGTTATGGAAGTCATGATTCTTCCATATGTTATTTCCTGGTGCTAAGGTTTTAATACCTCTTTCAGATACAGTGTTTGTAGTACCATGTGATTTAAATCTTCACTTGTACTTTCATCTTTTCAATTCTGGAAAGCACCACAAGAGTAGCGTGGGGGTTATATGGTTTGGGGTGATTTTTTTTTTTTTTTTTTTCACCCCACCCAAATCTTTGTGTTTGGCACTCACAGGAAAGTTCTAACGTCACTGCCCATTTTAGCTCTGTTTTTGGGATGAGTCAATAGAGTCTCTCTGAAATGCAGAAGACAGTTTGTATATCAAATCATTGGATGTTTGTATATCTAATTCAGTGGATAAACAGGAATGTTCAGCTATTTCTTAACAGAAGTTCTAAGATGAAAACCAATAAATATTTTCTTCTCCCCCCTTAGTTTCCTTAAATGTATTTTTTTGTCTATTTCTTTCTTTGACATTGTTTTACAGTTAAAAATACTTAAATCAAAAATAAACTTTAATGTTGCATGCAAATTCTAAGCTCATCAGCTTATATTGTATAATAAAATCCTGTCCAGGCACAGTGTGACATGCTAAAGATGGTGTTATTTCAAGCCCCTGTGGTTTATAGACCACAATTCTGTGATAATTTTTTCAAAAATCTGTTAAAAGTTCCCCATGTTATCATTAAAAATACTTCTTTGTTGTCTTTAATTGTTCTGTCAGGAATGTGTTAGATTGTAAGTTTAATGAATTCTTAACTGGCTACAATTAAATGTGTGTTTAAAAGGGATAATTCTCTATTACTTACACAGAATTGAAGACAAGTGTATCCTGTTTAGCAGCATAGCTCTCGCCATTCAGTGGTAGCAGGACATCAGCCTCCTGTTGAAGAGTTGAAAAAAGCTGCTTTAATTTAATGCCACTTTTCTATGCATAGTGGTGCAGAGTATTTGTATCTAGTACAGTGTGTGTACAGTTGTTAAAAATAATCTTATGATGAAACTTGCACTTAAATAGAATCTGCTTGTAGCAGACTTCCCTAACATAAAACAAATCTCCACACACAACAGTAACATTTATTTAATAGGAAAAACTAGTGACGTTTTCAAAACAATTTAAAGTTGATCAAATCCAGATTAACTTTAAATCTTATTGATTTCTCCATAACTGTGCCTATCTCATTTTTAGCATGAGTTGTTTGTAAATGCAGATAGTTGTAAACACTCCTTTCAGAAAAGCCATTTGCCTGAACAGCAGCTTCTGTTCACCCTTACTGTTGGTTAGTGTTACCTGCTTGATAAAGTCCCACACGTGCATCACAAAAAGCTTTTGGAGAGGTTTTCTATTGGCCTGATATGTTTCTTTACTATCAGACAATCAATCAGCCAAAATGTGAAATAAAAGTAAGAGCTTGCAGGTATCCCAACAGCCTTTTCTACCCTGATAACAGTCATAAAAAACATCTTTCAAGGAACTCAGAACTGCTTTGTCTGAGCAAGTTATTTTCTCTATAATTCCTCCTGTTTCGTAGGCATAGCCATGTTATCAACTATTTGTTCTAAATGCGGTTTTTTGCTAAAAGCATTTCCCATCTGCTGACCTTTTTTACCTCTCATGTACCAGGTTCCCACTTTACTATGAGGATTGTAGTGCAGGATGGAACCATTTCATAAAGCAACTGTTTTTTGACAGATTTTTGGTTTTATACTGAAGTAAATATTTAAAAGATAAACATCAAAGTTTATTGAAAAGAATCATTATACACAAGCATTTTATTCTAGGCGAACAAGGATATTACGGGTCAAATATTGCTGAAGAGCCCACAGGCCTGTGCAAAGGAGAAAGATGCCTGCTTCCAATAAATAAATTTATTTTTTTTTTAACCAGGTCATCATACTGCATTATAGAATCTTCTCTCTTCCTTTCAGTAATAGGAAAAAAATCCTAATAAGTTACATGTAGAAGTGAATATTTTAGAGAGAATTTTGACTTATGGCCATATACTGTTAGTTTTCCTTCCAGCCCCATTAGTAATCCATACTTTATTCCAGTTTATGAATTCATGTTGCCTTTTATATTTTCAGTCATCAGGCTTCAGGGAAGCTGTTGTTAAAGGAAGCCTGAATTTCAGTTTCACTGTGTGACTTGGACTGTGGTTTCTGAATGATGTGTTTTATTACTGGCTTGTGCTAATGACCTGCAGGTTGGAATCTTTAAGGTTGTAACTGCATCTGCAGCCCTGGGAGCTATCAGTTAGGGAGTAGGTGACAAAACAGTGGAGCCAGGTGGCTGGAAGTTTCCTGGAATTTACCCCGAGCTGAATGAAGAAGGTATAAAGTTATTACAAAGGAACGACAGTAGGAAGCACATGAGTCAGAAGAGGCTGGTGGAGGAGGACTATTAAGATCTTAGATATGCCCCAGAAAGGCAAGAAAAAGCATGATGCAATGTCCACCACCCCCTTATGTTTGCAGTCTGAAGTAAAATAATTACAGCTCTTGAGAGGTTGGGTAAAGTTGATGTGTTGTTTTGCTTTCTGGTATTATTAAGTCACTGTAAACATCGAACTCATGAAGCTGCATCTCTAAAAGGAGTACATTATGAGCTGGTTAAGGTATTTTAGGAATCTGTGGTTTCTGAAGTACTGAAGATATTAAGCTGAACTTTCTCACTGACATAGTCAGTACTGAAGAAGAGCAAAAGTATTAAGAAATGCTGACTGGAGCCTACAAACACAGTAAAGCTGAAATCTTACTGTATTATATATGGCAGTAGTATTTCAGCCTAATGTTTCATTTCCATTTCTCCTTTTTTAAAATTATAGACCCTTGAGCCTGAATCTTTTGCCCTGTCTTGTGTAGGCCTCAGTGCTGAAAATCAGAGTGCTTGTGCATTAGACTGCACTGTCGGTAACCGGATATGATGATACACACCAAAGGCAAGTGTGACTCAGTACACACTGCTCATCTTAAAAAAATTCATGTCATAGAATTGTAGAATACCTCAAGTTGGGAGGGACACATATGGATCATAGGGTTCAACACACTGTTCCTTACAGGACTATGTAATGTTATTGGATGGAGTTCTGTAAGTATTCCTGACCATGTCTCAGTGGTTTCACATAGTATGTTAAGACTTTTTTTCTGTTCTGTTCTTTCCTTTAAAGATTTCCTCTTAAATATTTCCAAAACAACAACAAAAATCAAAGACTTTTTCAAGACTCTGATGAAGCTGGTCCGGTTTAATAGCAATGATCTGGATGAGGGAATCAAGGGCACCCTCGGTTAGTTTACAGGTGACATCAAGCTGGGCAGCAGTATTGATCTGCTGGAGGACAGGAAGGCTCTGCAGAGGCATCTGGGCGTATCTGGATCTATGGCTAAGGCCAACTGTGTGATCTTCAGGGCAAAGAGGCAGGTCCTGCCTTTGGGTCACAGCAGCCCCAAGCACTGCTGAGAGTGGCTGGAAAGCAGCCTGGGGGTGCTGGATGGCAATCAGCTGAACATGAGCCAGCTGTGCCCAGGTGCCCAGGAAGGCCAATGGCATCCTGGCCTGTATCAGGAATAAAGTGGCCAGCAGGACCAGGACAGTGATCGTCCCCCCCTTACTGAGCACTGGTAAGGCCACACCTGAAGTGCTGTGTCCAGTTCAGGGCATCTCACTGCAAGAAAGACATTGAGGTGTTGGAGCGTGTCCAGAGGAGGGAACAGAGCTGGTGAGGAGTCTGGAGAAGTCTGAACAAGTCCTATGAGGAGTGGCTGAGGGAGCTAGGGGCCTTTACCCAGAGACAAGGAGGCTTAAAGGGGGGACCTTATTGCTGCCTTACTTCAACTGCCTTGAAAAGGAGGTTGTAGTCAAGAGGGTGTCAGTCTTTTCTCACAGGTAACAAGGGATAGGGTGAGAGGAAATGGCCTCAAGTTGCCCCAGGAGAGGTTTTGACTGGATCCTAGGAAAAATTTCTTTACCTAAATGTTGGTCAGGCTGCCCAAGGAAGATGAGTCGCCATCCCTGGAGGTGTTTAGAAGACTGTACCTTTAGCACTTGGTTTAGTGGTGGACTTGATGTTCTTTTAGGTCTGTTCCAACCTAAATGATACTACGACTCTAAGAATTATCAATGTACTGAAGGGATAAGCTGCTTTTTAAGCATTATTGACTGATTTTTGTCCAATCTTAACATATAAGAAAATTTTGTTTGCATCTGTGATCTCGTATTTATCTAGATGAGGAGGTAAAGAATGGAAAAAGCACTGAAATTAACCAATGAACAGTCCTATTGAAAAGTCTAACAAATATATTCTGTTTATACTCATTTACATATTGGTGAGAAACAGGCTTTTGAAACTGTCTTAAACTCTATAAGTTTTCTCACTAATTTTTTGTATTATTTAAATCAAGCATGGGGAGGAAATAAATAGTATTTATCTTTGATACTTAATTCAGAGGTTGTCACCACCTGTTCCAGCTTCAGTGTTCATCAGTATGTCTCAAAAGTCTCAGTAAGTTTATTTGGTCTGTAATGTCCATTCACCTTTCATCAATCTTACATCTGATTTAACAGTCAAATAACTCTTATTCTTCTAGTTCACAACCAGTTATTAAAAGTGTGGACAGTCAAATATTGCCATCCAGAGTGTTATCAACACACTTCAATTTTATTTTATGTTGTTTCAATTTTCCTTATTTCTGTCTTCACAGCAAGCAGATACCAGCAGCCTTCCCACCTGCACAGGTTTCTATTAATTATAAATAGACTGTGCAGGCTGTAAGAGTTTGCCAGATAATTCCACTAACTAAAGCAAACAAGCTATAGCACTGAAAACTTGTGGAAAAAATAAGTGTGCTTTTTTATAATCAGGAACACCTTTTTTTATTACTGTGAAGTACACAATTTTCATCTGAGGCAAGGCCTCTGTTAACTGAGGCATGTGAAGTGTCCTCTTTGATTAATTGAAGTCAGACTGTTTGGAAAGGGAACAGGTAGAGCTGCAGTTATTTCAAGTTCTAGTTCTTACCTTCCAGCTATCACGTGTCACTGCATCAGTCCTGCAAAAAACAGCTATAGCCCATGCAACTGAAAAAGGGGTCCTCAAAGCTGAAAGAGGATCTCCTCCACCTGTGGATGGAGAAATTCTGAAAGAGACTGGAAAAAAGATTTGTGCCTTGGGCACAAGCTAGTGAAAGATTTCATTAAATCCCTATGGTAGTCCTTTTTTTAGGTCCAAGATAGGCTGTTACATGGAAAGATGGGAGAAGACTGCAAGGCACCTGGGCTTGGATTGACAAAGTCTATTCCAAGTCTCAGTGAAGTACTCCATCTGGACTTCACAGGACTCTTGTTTGTAGTTGCATTTTTAAGAGCATATGTAGAAGTTTGTCCAATACACAGGAGCAGTGTCAGTCCTGTTTCCCAACACCCATTCATGTAACATTAGCATGATTTTATCTTTGTGCTTCTAATATTTTGACTAGCCTTATAGTGTTTTAGTATTATTTGTCTACACCACCTGCATTAAATTAAATTTGGAAATTAAAAGTAGCACACTTGTTACAGCTTTGGCTTTCTTATCCTCAGTAGCAATTGGTAACTGTGTTATGTTCAGACAAAGTAGTGAAATTGAAAAAGGACTTGTAAGCATTTTTCAAATTACTTCAGGTAAATAATAAGCAACTTTCCCCTACTGCTGCTATGCAGTGATAGCTCTCCTTAATTTTCCAGTGCTAAATTAATTTAACAGTTGCTTCAGACCTCAGTAATTCACTCATGGTAAGTGCACATCTGGGAGAGTTCTGGGGATCTGGAATGAAGAAATACAAAATGCAGTGCATACTTACTATAAAATTGCATTTCTTAGCTTTTCTCTGTCATTATGGCTGCAAGTAGATGGAAATACACAGAAAGATTAGAAAATATAATAAATATAAAGAGAGAAGACTAGCAAGTTGAGCCTTTGGCTTAGAATTTTCAGAGACCTCTGGGAGTGGTCTATTTCCTTAAGTTATTGGTAATCCACTTATTTTGTATACTTTTGAAAACCTTAGTCATCCTTGTGTTAATTGTTTCCATAAAATTACACCAATGAATGTCTGGGGTTTTTTTTGTGGGGATAAAGTGTGATACAAAGTTTACATTTGTACCATAAAACAGATGAAATAATAGTGATCCTCCTTGGCTTTACTGGTCTATTCCAGACCTTTTCAAATAAGATCAGGGATCTTTATGCAGAAGTAGGATATGATGCACTAGAGGAATATCAGCAATGTGTTGCTGATTTTTATCTTGCTGAAATAAAATACCTTAAGAGATCAGGGCTATAGGCTTCCTTGGATCCAAAACGTTTGTTGCTTTGGTGCCTTTCCTCTCTCTTACTGGGTTTGTAACTCAGGTCTTTGAAGTTAATGCCTAAATTGTAATGAATGCAGCTCTGAATATTATGGTAATATGACTGAGAAAGAAATGTGCCAACACAAGTGTTAAAACCTCTCGTTTCACTTCTGGGGCAGGAAAAAAGGTGGTTTGCCTGGAGTGGTTTCTTGTTTGCCCTTACAGTGTACTTTCTTCATATTGTGGTTTCCTATATTCCTGTTTTCTAGCAGAATCCTATTTCATATTAATAAAGAACAACAAAGAGCTCCTTCAAACTCTACCGGAGAGAGTGTATTTCACTCTAAGAGGATTCTGAAAAGCTTGGTAACGTGTTTCCTCAAAGGCAAAAGTGCAAATATAGCCATCAAGGTGTTGCTCTTGTTTTCTGTGCCTTCCACATTGGCTTTCCTAGAGCCAGCACTTATTCCAGTTCCATCAGTCCTGCAAACCGGAGATAAGGCATCCTCCATTTGGTGTACAGTGGAGAGTTTTTAATTGGTTTTTCTCAGGTTTGTGTTGCCTGACAGATCCAACATGCTTTTGCTACTAGGGTTGGGTACAGAACAATCTTTTAAAGCTTCTCAGTGAAGCGAATTCACTGGGCAAACTGGAATTACCATCCTGATTTCCAACTTTTTTTTATCCCAGTGACACATCAATGATACAATGGCTTCATGCTATCCTCTAATCTGCTGGTTTCAAGGATGAAACACTAAAATGCCTTTCTCCACATAATTTGAAGCAGCTCTAGGGCTAAGTGTGCCCTATGAAGTACTCCTTGCAGCATACTTGTGATATATACATGCTTATAGTCCTATGCTTTTGTCAATAAAATCAAGTGGACTCTAAATTCTACTTAATTTAGATACATTTTAGAGATTTCTCCAGGTCCTTATTATATATGTATGATTTCAGTTGCAGGTAGGCCTGAAAACTGCCTGCAGCTGAAGGTGTTTTGGGTTAAAAAAAATGTTTCTTGAGAGGCTCTACAGTTGCTTGAGAGGAAAGGGAGGGCTGCTCCCTTTATATCTAATTCTGATTATCTGTGTTTAAAATTAGTTTCTGGTACTGGATTTTTTATTTGTTGGGCTTGGCATGTTTGTTGGCTCTTTTATTTCTTCACTGTATGATACCATTTGGCTTTTCCACTAACCAGACGTGCAAGTCTGGATCTTGCCTGTGTCAAACATTGGTTGCTCAATGGATGAGGAAATAAGCCATTTACAGATGTCTCCCTGCAAGGCAGTGAGGAAGAGTCTTCCAAGTGGAGAGAATTACTTCAGATGCAGCTGGTAGAGTGCGGGCCTTTAAATCTGAAAACATGGATGAAACATTAGGAGGTAGAGAATTCTTGTAGAGAAAAAGTA
This sequence comes from Pardalotus punctatus, assembly GCA_013400915.1. Lineage (NCBI taxonomy): Eukaryota > Metazoa > Chordata > Aves > Passeriformes > Pardalotidae > Pardalotus > Pardalotus punctatus. The sequence continues at coordinate 655,137 of VZTX01020975.1, read as the reverse complement.
GATTCCTTCCTGTTCCCTCCTGTGGAAGACATTTTTTAAAGATTTTCCTGTGAACTCATAGAAGCAGCTTCTTGTTAATTTCTTATTAATCAGGATTTTACATGAATCACATGTGATTCCAGGGACTGGTTGTAAGGTGGTTACCCTTAGCAACCTGTCATTTACCTTGGATCACCAAATAATGACCCCAGTGAATGTAGCAGGTGTTCTCCATAATAACTGCAGGGGAGCAGAGAATACTACAGTAATACTATGCATTTATCTAAATTGGAAACAGCTCACTTAAGGAGAAGACTTCTAGTTTTTGCTTTATAACCTTGTGTTTTCTGTGCTCTGCTGTTCAGAAACTTTATTTCAGAGCAAGTAGAGCAGAAAAAAGAATCACAAGAAATCAGTCAGAAAAAAAGACAGGGATCACTATAAAACTCAGTGCTTTGTGGCTAAGATATTGGTGAGTGGATGGCTTATGTGAAAAAGATTTGTGTTTTTAATAACCAAATATAAACGTTTATTTGTGATTCAGAGAACTAAGTTTGGGGGTTTTTTTCCAGAAGAAAGTTATTTTGTTTCAGGTTGATGTGCCAGTGGAAGGAAGGGAAAGCAAACATTCATGGATTCTAAGTAAGGCTTTTTGAAATCTCTTTGTACTTAACAATGAATCTGGCTTTTTTGCACTGGCAGTCATAGAGAACTCCACAAAATAGATGTGGGAGTGGAGTAACTTCCCACTGGCTATCAGGCACCCTGGAAGCCCTCACAAGGCTGAGGATAATAATGAGGGGAGAGCTGGAGAATGCATGTGAGCTTCATTCTGTTCCAAGACAGAATGATTAATGATTTGTTCTTTTCCTTCTCTGACTCTTTCCTGTTTCAAAGCAGACACATGAAACATCACTTGAGACCCTCCTTTGCAGGGATGCAGGCTAAAAGAAGAGTCCTTTATAGTACAGTCCATTGGAGCCACTCTTGTACGGAGGGAGCCTGAAAGCAAAGAAATTTCTATCTACCCACTCTTCTGCAGGAAAACTCACCTCTGGGGCTATCCTGAGATAGGTTTTGGACGTCATTTTTGCTTTCAGTTGGAGCAGATCCTTAGCAATTGAAATGGACAGCAGCAAAATGAAGCATAGTCCTAGAGTTTTGAAGATGTTGGATCTGTTGTTTATTTTCTAGATTTCTAGCCAGGGTTATTTAATTTACCATTTCTGGTTTCAAAGCCTCCTTCCATAAAGAGGCTTCTGCACCATTAATTGTTACCAAGTCTAAAAGGACTAATATGGAAAGAGCTCGTCCTTTAATCAAAGACGGTCACTTGGAGACTGCAGTGGCCTTGAGATCCTCACACTGTGTTCATATGTATGTCTGCTCTTCAGGTTGGTCAGATCTGCGAAATATCACTCCAGAGGACAAGATAAACATCTAAAATAATAATATGAGGGGAGCAAGCTTAGTTTTTTTTTTCAGCCTAAATATTGGATAAGCAGTTTTCCTCTGAATTCAAGCATTTAATTAAACACAGAATTAACTTGTATGCCTAGTCCAGCTCTGCTCTACCTTTATTTCAGTACTGGTTTTATGCTGTGGGCTCAGAGTCAGAATGTTTGCACTTTACAGGTGAACCCCTTGAAAAAATTCTCCTTTGCAGATCTCCGTAGGTACCTGCTACTGTTGTCTTTACTGTGGGGAAAAAAGTTTACTTCTGTGAGAACTGAGTGTTCAGCATCTCTGTGGAGAAGGTCTGTAATCTACTTTTAGAAAATTAAAATCTAATACGGTTTGTCTGTATTTCATTTATGCCTCAGGACAAATTAGTGTTAAAAAAAGCCTTTGAAATGAAAATGGTGAGCCCTCAAATTAACCTACTTGTAGTGTTTTTATTTCAAGTTTCATTTGGGAATTGAAGGTGGCTGTTAAATTGCTGGTTGGTAAAACATCACTGACAATTTGCTTGCATTTTTCTGCAAATAGATTTTCACTCGGGAAAGTACAGTGGGATTTAGAAAAAGAAATTATGAAAATAACTAGCTGGTCTTTTCTTTACAGTTTTGTTTTGTGCTTCAAAAGTTTAAGTTCTGTTAACAAAGCAATTACAATCCTAGAAATTGATATTGAGAATAGTCATTAATTACTTTAAATAAAGTCGCATAGACAAGGGGTCGGGCCATGTTAAGCTTCCTGTGCAGAGTTTGCTGTTCAAATGTCAGTCTTCCCCGTGGTACAAGAGGGCTACAGCTTGAAATTAAATTCATTTTTATGTGCAAAGCACAAGCAGCAAAGTCCAACAGAAAGAGGGGTAGCAAGTGTGTTTGTGGCTCGACAGGTGTCTGAGGGTGAAGACATCCTCCAGGCACTTTTCAAAGGTTTTGTCAGCCTAGAAGAATCTTACTGGAGGGCAAGAAGTCCAGCAGATTGTGTTGGAAATAAATAACTTGTCTCTGCAGAATGCCCTCTCACAATAAAGTCCTCTTGCCTTCAGGATCATTACCTGACAGAGTGCCCAGGACAGCAGAGCCTACCAGGAGCCTTTCCAGCCCCTCCACCATGGGGACACCAATTTTCAGATACGTGCAGAGGGGCGGTCTCAGCAGATGTGACCACATGTACTTCTCCTGATCAGAAATAGCTAGCAGTAATAAAAACAAAAGAAAAGGTTTTCCTTCTAGATTCATCATCACATTTTCAGGGCTTAGAGAGAAATGTTCCTTTCAGCAGTAGCCAGTATTCATTCATTGGGTCATTGCGTATTGGGAAATGAGTGTGTCCCAGTTGTATTTTATTTTCCAACTGAGTCACCATATGTTGGCCAAACTTCTATAGGCTAAGCAAGGTATTCCTGTATGTGATGTCTGACAGCAGAAGTTCTGAATGTAAAGTGGTATTAAATACTCTAGTGTAGTATTAAATACTTTATTATCAACTTTTGAAGTACCTAAACAAAGCAAAATTCTAATAAGGAAAAAGGTATCAAGAAATCATTCCCATTTTTTGTTATCGTTTATTGTAGTTTACATCCTTGAAAATTTCTCAGCTATGAAGCAGAAAAGTGCCTCTGTCATTGTTCATTCTCATTTTAAAAAAATATATACACACATTGTAGTTCATTTAATATATACATATTGTTCTGCTCTCCACACAAAGCTTTCCTGCAGGTTTTGGACTTATGGTTAACTTTTCTTTTGTTAATATAACATTTAATCTAACTCTTCTACAGCTTCTGAGTCCACTGCCATTTCTTTTCACCAATTAAATCTGACTGTTTCAGTGTGTAAGGAACAAATGTGAAAACCCACTGACAGCCACAGCAGCAATTTCATTCATGGTATATAAGCCCAGAGGGTGAGCATCAGGAAGCCAGCAATCTGTTAAACGCTTTATCCGTGTTATGCACAATATATTTCTTATTAGTTACGTTTTTCATGTTCTGATTTAAGAGAGTCCATTATTTTGTGAAGTCTAATTTGACTTGCCACATAGAAATGTGCTGGTTGAATAGATACTTTTCTATCTTGTCTTGGATTGTTACAAGGGTTGTTAGTCCGTTTTCTTCAGGGCAAACAGATCATCTCAGAGATCAGAAAGCAATTGCTTTCCATGGTGAAACAATACTCAGTGTTATAGTTGGTGTAATAAACGGGATTAATTTTCCAGTACTTTGTACTGGGGTTAGCCATGGGTAGGTTCCTGCACTCTGCATCTATCTCACTTGTGGCAGATATAGAAGGAGTGACTTGTATGTAAAAGCTTTCCTCCAAAGCCTTTGGTATTAACCACCACCAGAATTAAGGTACCAGCCTAAATGGACTGTTGACCAAATTCAGTGCAACGTTGCTGCTTCTGCAACCAATAGCTGCAAATAAAAAGATCCTATAGGCCTGATCTTCCTTACAGTCATGCATATTACATAGGCTTGTACTTGCTCAAGGTGTTGCAAGGTGATGTCATTGCATTTCACACTGGTATGAGTCCCTTTGAATGGTGGAAGGTACTGCAAATGCAGGTGTCATATCTTTTGGTAAAGACTACACTCGAGCAGCAGACTGTAAGGCATGGGTGTCTCTTGTATCTGTGGAATGGATCACTTTCTGACCTTTATAATTTGGATGAGTGAAACATGAGTATGAAGTGTTATCAAGTCTCCTAAGCATAGAATATCTTGGCCCTTTATCTGCACTGGTGAGTGACAAAATCATGTGTACAGAACCAACAAAGCGTGTTTACTGTTTTGTGCTTTAATGCATTGCACTTCCACTATTTTAACTTGGTTGTACCCTTAGCTGTTTTTCATAGAAGGGTTTTGTTTTGTTTTGTTTTTTTTTGTAATTTGATCCTAACATTTTTTTTCTGTAATGCTGGAAGATTTGACAGCTTATATGCCAGTATGCAAAGATGTACTTCAAGTTTTACGTACTTGGGTCTGACTGAAGATTTTTACTAGGTTGGTCTTATATAGAGGTGGGTCTGAATGCTGAATGTTCGTCACCTACTTAATGAGCTATAATCTATTTTGATCTGACACATTATTTCAGCAGGTTCATGTTACACATGCAGGGGTAAAAAGTTAGCCATAACTGCCCAGGCACACTCTTCAAATGTATTAAAATGCCTGCCTGCAGTTACCATATCAAACAGGTTCCTGGCTTTAGCAGCACAACAAGCTCTGAGGACAAGAATCCAAATAAACAGGCAGAACTGACAAAATAGCAGCTGGGATTCAACCATTCGGTTTTGCTTGTATCTATTGTATCAAAGCCCTTCAGCCACATTTACATAGTGCTTTCTCTTCCATATTAATTGTCTGTGCAAGAATTTTGTCGTAATGGCATGCTCTAATTGGCCATGGTAGCATTCTGCAGTAAAATACAGGTTTGAACCAGACTCAGGGTACCCATATCAGGAAAACAGCGGACAAAATATAAGAAAGGATTGATAATGCAAGTCTAAGGGAAGTATTCTATATGGGCTAGCTCGAGACTGTAATGTAGTGGTTTTTTTCTTAGAGATCCCATGTTGTGATGTTCTAGACAGAGCTGGATGATTGAATCTCTTTACTGAAGTAGGAAAAGAACTCATTTATGGAGTGGGTGATAGTCCCCACAGTAGAAGTTGGCTATGACAGTACCATAAGGCCTTTTCACCTAAAAATTGATATATGACAGTAAAGTATAGGTTTGTCTTCCTGCTGTGAGCTGGAGAAACATTCTTTTTTTTTTTTTCCTTTTTTTTTTAAAAGCTTTGCTCTTATTGGGGCAGGGGCAGGCTTTGTCTCTGTATGTTAATTAACACAGAAAAAATTTTGGATGTTCGTAAATAAACCTGTAGAATTTTTGAGCAGTTGTAAATAAAGACTGCTGGCACTTGTGAAGGTGGCTCATGGAACAGGATGTCAAGCTCAATGTGCTGCAGTCACAGCCTAGACCACATGGTCTTGTCTTGCTTCTACTTCCACAGCTTGGAGGGTTCCTTGCACACAATTTAATCCACTCTGCTTTGAGACACAAGCTGCCATTTAGATCTTATTAATTAGCAGGCAAGCAGAAAGGAAAGAAAGTGTGACCTTTCTGTGGCCTAATTCTCCAGCTTCAGTTCAGCAAGAGCCAGTGAAGTGCCATGCAATTAATAGGAGTGCAGAAAGAAGTAAAGGTCTCATTTTATGGTCGAAGAGATTAATTTCACAGAAAGGGACTCAGTGTAATTTTAGAAGCAGATAATATGCGTGCTATAGCACAGGTACTTAATTGAGCCATTCCCTATGTTTTACCAGTATGTTAAGAGAAGAATACATTTAATAATGTTTTCCTTTGCTTTATGTTTCTGTGTGGTTTGTCATCAAATCTGAAATTACATCTAGGCCTAACTGGACTTTCACAGCTCCTCAAGGCAGCCATTCCTTGAATTGTCCATGTTAGGTTTTTTTCTTGTTGGAGAATAGTTTAAATGAAGTATTTCTCACTGTGGTTTGGTGTTAAGGCAAGTCCAAAGAGGAAAACACCTGTAGTGTCCTTATGCCTCCTGCCCAATAGTGTTTTCAGCTGGTATTGCTCTATACCTATAATACACAGATATTTAATCCTTCTTCCATATTATACACTTTCATGAGAACGTGAAAATGTTTTTATTTCAGAATTTTGTCTTCATATTAATGCTCTCTCTGCTCCCACTCACAAGGAAAGCAAATAAAATGGACCATTAATATTGAGTTGACAGACAGGAGTTATTTAGCTCGGTTTCCTTTTACGAACAATATGGCAAAAGAGCTAAACATCCAAGGACATGTTGATGGGATTGGGCCATGCAGCATGAATATCAAGAGAAGTGTGTCCTTAATCTCCTCTTTTCATTTTAATGGCATTTTAGGCTATGAGCATGCAGGAGGAAACCCTGAAGCCTTGGCTGCTCTCATTAGTAGTTGGAGATAAAGGCAAAGAAAGAAGCAGAAACTGCAGTTGCACCTGTCAGCAATGAGAAAACAATTATATGAGATAGCCTCTTTTTATTCTGACCAGCATAATGGGACAGCAACTCTGGTATCAGAAGGTGTAGTTATTTTTGTGAGAACTTTCAATCCTAAATATTCTTGGTCCATCAGGAGGAGCTACCATGAATATCATGCATATGCTTTTAAATTTGTGCCAGCAAAATTTCATTGCTCCAAATGTTCACAGAAGTAAATTCAAAGGGACAAAAGCATGGTTGGAGTAAAACCACTTAGAAGTTCAAATATATTTATTGGGGATATATTAGATGACTCATCTGTCTCTGCCGGCAGTACCTCAGGCTCATAATATTTATGGAGACCTACAATACAAGAAACAATTCCCTCCAGCACCACCATTTTCATTTGCAGTTTTGTAGTTATAAAATCTGTTCCAGCAAAGCAGAGCGGATTTGCAAGCGCAGTCAGCCCTAACCCAGCACAGCCTTTATCTGCACATGTAGCTCTCTGTGCAGTTCTAGTGTTCTACTGCCACCAGCTACGTAGAACTGAGCCTCCAATAATGCAGCTTTGTAGGCACATAAAACATCTCCAGAGACAGCCTTTCACTTCAGTAGCATAGTAAATACTTTTAAAACGGTTTTTATGTCTATATCTACCAATAGCATGTAACAGGAAGAAATACAGTAGACAGTTGTCTGCAGAGAATTTAAATTAATTCTATGTTGTTGTTTTTTTTAATTAACTCTTCATAAACTTCGTGTTTGGTCCAGATGCTCTCCAGAATAACTTTCAGATAGAGGCTGGTCAAAGCAGTGACAAACTAGAGTCAGAGGTCAACAGCATATGCCAAAAAAGGAAGGGGAAGGGGAATGCATTTATTTTTGTGTCTAATGTATGCGTATGCATGCACACAGTGTTGGTGTGGGTTAGGCTTTAATCAAGTGTATAACTTTACTAAAGTAATTTATAGGTATCTTAACACAGACCATTTGGGAGATCAGCCACAACTGGAACCAAATTGTTGGTGGCATTTACAGTTCATCTTATGGTATTAAGGTGTCTCTGAATGTGCCCACCTGTTGGGTGCTCACACACTCAGCACTAAACTGTTGCCAGATCGGGAGAAGGGAATATGACTTTCTCCAAAGAAACAAAGAGGTGTTTTGGAAATGTAAATTTGATGAATTGTTATCTCCCTCCTGCTGCAGGAACTGAAGGTGTTAGCAGGGTAGCTGATGCTTCCTTGTTCCCTCTAGCGTATGACAGTCTTGTAATATTTGTTCTTTGTATTAAAATTTTTATTAATATAGGCTGATGGGAAGTAACTTGTAATTTATATACTGTGAGGTACAACACTGGTTTTCTGAACTACTTTTGATTCATTTACTGCTTGAATTGTATCTGTTTGAAGTTGCAGTTGCACTTAGAGGAATAAGATGAAAACTGATAATATAATGGAACCCATACAGTAAAAAAAATTACTATTTACATTCCAGCAATTATCTGTCACCCTCCTAAACACACTTGCTGTGTAACCAGGCACTTTTTTGTCATATCATTATTCCATTTCCACCTATATAGCTCTGCACACACAGAACAATCAGCAGGCTCCATTAACCTGCAACAAAATCCCTGATATATACTTTGGATCCACATCCTTTGTTTTCCCTCTGCTCCCAGCCACTATGTTGTTTGACTTCTTACATAGTCATAAACATAATTCTCCCTGCACTCATCTCGTTGTGCTGCAGTGAGAAAGACAGTTTGGTAGTAACAATCCTGATGCAGCAGATGAAATACATAAGTATTTTGAAGGGGGGAAAAAGGAAAAAATGAACTACTTTAAATTATTTTAAAAGGAACATAAGACTGTCACCTGCTTTCATGTGTTTTGCAAAAAGCAATTCAATAATCTGCCCAAAATCGTGTAAATTTGATTCATTCTGGTTTAGCAGCTATATTATTTCTGATAGCAATTGGAAATTCATGTGTCTGAAAAGCAAGTGTCTAAGCTTTTATTTTGAGATGTAATATGCCATAATATTATGAAAAATGAACAAGGCATGCCTGATTGGTTAAAAAGTGTGCATTTATGTAAAAGGGTTCAGCAGGCTGAGTATTATGTGGGAAATGCCAGCATTCTAAACTTGCTAATGCCATGAGACATTTTTATATAGCAATGTATCATGGAATAATGTTTCATTAAAAGAGACATTTGAAAACATTAGACAAAGTACAATTATGCAAAATGAAATATTTTACAATGTAGTTCCAACATAAATATTAATCTCAGTACTTTACAACAAAATAGAAATCACAGGTGAAGACAAAGCTGCCTACACCACAATCCACAGCTGGTTCCTCTTATGTTTCTATATTGCACATTATATCAAGAAAACAATAGAGAGGGATTTTTGAAATGCAGTGGTGTTTAAAATTCCCCGGTTTGAGTTTACTTTAATTCCATGAAAATGATGGCACCTCATTATTGAAACACAGTATTTTTTCCTCTTTATCCTGTTAGTACTTCTCTTTTTTACATTTTCTGTGCTCTGGAGAAAATATTGCTGTCACTTGCAGTGACATTTGCCTTTCATCTCACTGCTTTTCAATGGCTTTCAAGTCTCTAAGTTGTATCCAATTTATTTGTATTCTGATGCCACTTCTGTGAAGTGTACCTTTCTGTCAGCTGAGCACCAGCTTTAGGTGGCTTGTATTTGGAAGCTGAGGTATAAACAAATTGACAGTATCAAGAGCAGCCTATCCTCTCACAGGCAATTTCCCCGTTTGCTATAGACCATTATTACTCCAATTCATTCAGCAGAGCCATTTACTTTCATCTGAGTAGTGTTGGGATTGACTCAGTCCCTTGGATTTGTGTGGAGGCCCTATGCTAAATATGAAAGTAAGTCTCTGTATGCCAAAGATACTGGAGGCAATTACTCCCTGCACTATATTTTTAAATCTCTTTTATTCCAACATTTAAGTTTTCTTTGGTGTTTAAAATGGTTCTTCTGCAACATCTTGCTGATGAGTTTGTAACTGCCCTACCAGGGTCTAAATTTGCCTTCAAGTGAGCTCTTAAAGATGCTAAATTTGAGCTAGCACTTAAGAGATAAGAATTTATTTTCATACTTGCTTTTCCTTTTTCTACCTATCTCAGCTTCTACTGCCATTATAATTTACTGTTGATCAAAATAGCAGCAGACAGCAGTAATTTGTCATTTTTAGTGCCTTCACCGTTTTTGTGGTGTCAACAGCTTTTTATGTGCATGGCTTTGTATGTATATCACAGCAGGGTAACATGTTTGTTTGCAGAATCAAAATATTCTGCACAGTTTCATCAAGAAGCCTGTTTTGTGCCTTTTAAACACACAGGTGTGGGTGTTGTTCGAGACAATAAATTAACTACAACTAACACAGGCTAGATAGGGGAAGATCATGGTATTTGATCTTACAGGGATTTATTTTCCTTTGAGGTGTTTATTCCAGTATTTGAAGCTTTAATGGCAGCCACAATGGAGTGCAATACCACTGTTACTGCTTTTCACGGAGTATATAGTTTATCATTAATGTAACATTTAAATAATTGTCAAATGGCCTTCTTCCCTCTAAAGTCTAGAGCTTTAGAATGCAAATTTGGAAATATGCAAGCTTTCTACTTTTATAGTAATTCATTGCCAAAAATAACAGGATCCAGATCATTTGGTTAAGGTCTTAAACCATAATTTAAAAATATATATTTCAGATTTAGTAGAATAACAAAATAAGAAAGAACATTTAAGGTATGTTCTGTGTAATGTTATTTATGTCTGATTTTATTTAATATCTACAGATTTACATTAGTGGGATGTAACTGGGTTCCATACATCTAATCTTTTCTGGATATTTAAAGACCTAAATCACAATGTGAACCAATTTTATCTCATTACTGTTTTAGTAAATCCTTCACATTTACTGACACTTAAGATCTTGGCACAGTACAAACAAGCATTGCATCTTATCACTTGTGAATTGTAGTAAAGGATTTTTGTTTTGAAGAGTTAGTCTTGTTGGGGTGTAAACTATAATTGATACAATTCCTTTTGTGGTTTTTTTTTCCCCCAAAAGCTGCTAGTTTTAGGCACTTTCTCAAGAAAAAAAACCTCACCTTTAATATCCTCTGAAGGTGGGCTTTTACTTCATAACGGATTATATAAAGTCAGTTAATGAACATCTGAGAAAACTAAATGTTTATTAATCACGGAAACTGTAACTTGGACGGGTATAAGGGGAAGACAGAGAAATTATGTAGGTGCCAGCATACCCAACATGCCTTTAGCCTGCCTAACTCAACAACAAATGAAATATAGATGCCTGAGCACTGCAGTCTCCAGGGAGGCTGTATTTATCTAGGGAATTCTTGTTGAGACACCTGGGACTCCTGGTATCCCAGCCAGTTTGTGCTTCAATTTATCCCTATGTCTTCTGCAGCTGGACCTCTGAAATATTCCAAGTCTGTATGTGTCTTGCTGCATAAAGAAAATCCTACTTTCCAGAAAAACCAGATGTGGAAGTGACTGTTCCGGGGAGATACAGTCTTGTTTTGATTGGTACATCCTGATGCCAAGTGTCTGTGTAGCTTGGGGGCTGCCCAGACTTTGTTCATCATTTAGTCTTATCCAAAACTACTGAAGGAGAGAAAACATAATGAAATGGATCCCTGCATTGCAGCACAATCTCAGTCAGGCTTGGAAAGCACGGAGTTATGAAGGCAGGCAGTAGACAAACTGTTGGCAAAGTTCATGACTTTCTCCGAGGCGTGGTGACATCAGTTGAAATCTTTCAGCAGATACTGATGATCTTTGTTTTGATACAAACAAAAGTAAACAAAGATGCTGACTGACAGAGAGGGAAGAGGGAGTGGAATAAAAAAACACCAATGGAATAAGAGTTTTTTCAGTAACTTATGGGAAGCCAAACCACACAATATCATCTTCATTAATAATCATGAGTGATTTACAGGCTATTTATTTCCCTCAGCTTTCTTGACAATACCAAAAAATAAGTCCTGAGGATTTTTTTTGGAAAAATTAATATAAAATGCATTCTTCTTTCCTATTTCTTAATGCCTTTTTTTATTGCACTCATGGTAATCATTAGGAGTACAAAGATGTCAAGAGAGCATGTCATGCCCCCAGCAGGCACTTGAGCAGATTTATGATGGCAGCAAGCTTCCAGTTCCCCTGGTCACCTTTCATAGATTTGCATTCTGCCTTAATAAGAATGAACAATGAGCTGTTTTTCAACTGGGAGAGATATCCTCTGAAAGCTTAGTTTTTGCTTTAAAGTACATGCAGAAGAACAGTTTCTTGTATTTATGCAAAGGGAAGGACAGGCAGACTGAAATGAAGTACTAAAGATCAGAAAAACTGGCAAGTTTGAAGAAGATGTAACCTTGACTCACCTTAGAAAGCTCTAAATGCTTGGTGAGGGGTAGGATGATAATACAGTGGTTGTATAAATACAATTTTGGCTTCTACTACTGGTGTTGAGGTGAGTCCAATAAGAATAGAAGATCCTTCTTTTAGGAACTGGCTCCTGATTATTTTTTATCCGGTTGGCATGAGGGGAAATTCCAACATTCTGGTCTAGAACACTGCTCTTATATCTCTGAAAGGACAGAGCTCCAGGCCAGCTGCAGAATCTTCAGTGAGCTGCAGGACTTTTGTGTTGTTAAGGTCCACTTGAGAGTTCAATAGCAAGTTAAGCAGTTTGTATAGACATATAGAAATTCAAAATTAAGGTATTATTATTTCACAATAATCAATCTCAAAAGATCATAGTTCTTGAACTTGTCAGAAGGCTTTGGTAGAAATTGGAATATGTGTTCTAGTTCAGTTCAAAAACCTTAAAGTCTTACTACTACTTCTTGACTTAGATACTAGATGAGATTGATAAGATGTGAAAGATACAGGAAATGAGGGGAATTTGAATGATGGAGTATCTTTTAAGTAAACAAAAGAATTAGGTGGGCTAGTATTAATGTGCCTGGGAATTTTCATCTGCTTCATTTTGGTCCCCTGCAGATGGAGTTAGACTCCCATTCCCCGGTATTATCTGAACTTCTATACCACTGCACAACCTATTTCTCACTCTAGTAAGGCTTAGTTGTTAACTTCCCCATCCCAAAAGACTTGAACTGTGTAAAAGCCTGAAAATTGGAGAGGTCTAGAAATTGAGGTTTTGCATTTGTTCAAGTCTCCTTTAGGCACTCTATCTATTGCATGTTCAGAATAAGAAATACATAAAATACAGAAACATAGTGGATGTTTTTTCTTATGCGCTACTGGACAATTACTGTTTATGCACAGTAGGTACAATATGGCCACAGTTACACAAAATTTTGGTGGGCACACAGTCCTCACACAGGTAGGTTCTGTACTAGTTCTCCTGTCAATGACTCACACAAGAAATCCAGAACTCTCAATTCCTAGCCCAGAATCTGTAGACTGACAGAATTTTCCAAGATTATAACTGTTACTTCTACAGAGACCACGGTTTATTCTCTACTCCTTGCATAAATCTTGCAAGTTTTCAAACAAATTAAGACACAAACAAGACCCAAATCTGCATCACTTGGCACATAGTAAAAAAGTCAGTCAGAACCAGGGTTTTTTTCTGTCAAAGGATTCATTTGATGTCTCTGTGCATTTTTACTGTGAGTGCAGTGTTTAATATGTTATGACCAAATGCTGAAGTACCTTGCTCATTTTTTTCCTGAGCAGAGTTCTCACTGATTTTAACAATAGTAGTTTCTCAGAACTTGGCCTGAAGTCTAGACACATACCTATTATTAGAACAGATTGCCTATAGTCTGTCTGGCTCTGAATGTACTCCCTCTGTTGTTCTGTCTTAGCCTTATCACAGCTAAGAGGGTTGGGGGGGTTTGTTTTGTTTTTCCATCCAGATCTGACCACCACATAATGGCTTTAAGCCCTCAAGCTTTAGGAAAATTTTAATTGGTAGATTTTTCTTCTTATTGCTAATTTATACCCTGGAGTCTTATTAGGGTGGCTTTGTTGCTTCTGCTTGTAAACAACATCCTTGTATCTGAGCTAAACTGAGTCGGTTACATTTAACCTCCAGCCCTTCAAGTGTGGCACTGGTCTGCTACTGCAATAAACGAGGCTGCCATTGAAAAAACGTGGGTTTGGTTGAACTTAAAAGACCATTTTACCACATTTAATGCAGAGGCTTTTTCAGGTATAAATCGTTACCTACTGGGAAAATACATCGTGCAACAGTCTCGAGGCTCCTTATTATTTTTTCCTAGTAGACACATTTAGGAGTACCAGTCATTGGTCATAAAGGGATGCCATTGCAAGAAGCATGCTGCCTATTAAAATTCCATTATGCAGGTATGAAACCAAATTCTCTTAAAGTGTAAGGGTTATGCTGCCTTCTACATTGCCCAGGATCCAGACCTTGAATCTGAAGAAGGAATTTGAAGCTCAGGGAAATGACAGCCACCACCCCACCTCTCTTCTGCAAAGAATCCTCTGATAACTTCCCTTGTTCCTTTGACAGGAATAAATTTCTCTCTAAATGGGAAAAGAAAGGCTAGATTTGTTTTCCATCAGCCAGAAGTCTACAAAGAGGAGACATCCGTGCCAGGCCATGTGCTGGCATGTGTGAGGCATCCAGCAGAGCACAGAAGCATCAGCTCTGTCGTAGGTGCCTGGCCAGTTGCATTGATTCAATGATATTACTTTACAACTGAGCTTAACTGGTTTTAGGGGATGTGACCTTGGGGAGCTGAACTTGAGTTCTGTCTTGACAGATGAAGTTCTCATTCAGACATCATGAGGTCTGCCTTGTGTTAGTTTCTAAATCCATCTAAAATGAGTAGGAAGTTATGTTGTTGTCCAGACCAGTTATTAGGATCAGAGTAACAAAACAGCGAGTCTGCTACTCCTAGGGAAAACAAGGGTTTATTCCTTTCTTGACCAAAGAATATTCTCCTCTATGTAAATACAAGATGAGAAGGCACATTCAGCTAAGAGGAACATGTAAGAAAAAAAGATCCTCTGTCCTCAATCCTATATCATCTTCTAAAATACAGATGGCACACTGATAGTTTTGTAAAGGCTGAGGAAAAGATGTTATTGTTTTCCTAATTAATTTCTGTGAGTTCTGTTATATAACGGAGCAGCAAATGCAGTAATTTGCATTGCTTTTTTTGAAGAAAGTTCCACTGGGCAGAAGTGAGCCTGCATAAGAAATGCAGCCATTGGTATGCAGAGCATGGTGTTGTGTTAGCGCCTTATTTGGCATCACAGTTGCCTAAAAATGTGTGAAGCTGAAGAGAATGCATATCTCTCTGAAAATGTATTTTCCCTTAGCTAGATTAGAACTTAAGAAAAAAAATTAAGAAAAAACACATACTAGGAAGGAATAACATGTTGTAGCTTGTTCAAAACAGCAAGCTCACAACTGAATGCTCACTGTATCTAAGGTATTTACGTGTATACACCATTGCCCCATTTCTCCCCCAAAGAATATTTATTTGTTTTCTCTCTAGTGCTGGGGTAGAATGTAACTGCATGAATTCACAAACTACACCTGAGCAGCTAAAATTCACATATAATCTCAGTGCTGTGCTGTGGTTGCTGTTGTAGGGTTGTGCCTGTAACCTTTTATGGAATTTCGTATGCTGCCCTGTGCCAAACACCACCTCTTTAAAATAACATTGTACGCATCACCCTTTAGCTTATGTCATTGCCCTTTCTCATGACAAGTAATTTATTTTGAGGTTGAGGTGACTTGTATTGGGATCCTGGTGCGCTATTGTAGCATTATCGCTTATTACGTCGTTTTGACTCAAGCAAATATTTGCAAAGTTAGATAAGATAAGTAAAATCAAGTGGCAGTTAAACTCTGACTTTTTGGAGAGTCCATATAATATAGGAATGCTTTCAGTTTTTGACTAAAGCAAGAGATAACACAACAGTGAGGCCTAAATTATTCTCAGAACTCCTACAATCTGTTGCCAAAATAATTGTTTTTTAAAATAATCCTGAAACACCTCTTATAGGTGAAGAATTCTGCCTGCTTTGGCAAGTAAAGTGTAAATACCAACACAGAGAGTGCAAATAACACAAAGTGCAGAGATGTACAAATAACTGGAACATGAATGTAATAGAATCCTGCTTTCAAGCAAGAATGTGAGCTGGTGATGTAATAATTTTTGCTGTTACAGTATCTTCTAAGACTTTCAGTGAATTTTACAAATTGCACCTTTGATAATACACAGAGAAACATTCCCCTAGAAACTACAGCATATTTGGACAATTTTCCCATCCAATTTTAAATTTTTTGTAGCTGGGGAATGGTTTTTCCTTCAAATTAGAAATGGATCAGCTGTTAAAATGATACATTTTACTGCAGTTTTTATATGTGTTCTATCACCTTTATTTCCTGGAAAATATTTCATTTTTGTCCTGTGACAAAGAAATGTACATTCCTTTTATTTTTTGTTTATATTACTGGCTCTTAGCTGTAGGTCAGAGTTATTGCTAGAACTGTTTTGTTAAAAAACATGGTTTATATTCACTGATTCTGATACCTGTAGACTTCTTTCCGTGTCTTTTTCCTTTGTTTACTGCTTTTCTGAGATTTGTAACTCTGATTTATGATGATTAGCATCAGCTCTCATTCATATGTGATTTGATTCCAGCAGAAAAGGACTGACTGAAAGTAGTTTTACTTTGCCTTTAAAATTCTATTTTCTTGTGCTTAATGGTCAATCAATTCCCTGTGGTCTGAGGACTATACTTTTTTGAGTACTATGCTATACTCTTTGTGTATACACTGTCTTAATGCTGTCATTACTTCAAGTACATTTTTGACAGTGGATATCAACACCTGTTAGAACACCAAGAGAATCTTTATAATATTCACAATTTCACAGGCTCATTTTCTCTCCAGGCTGGAGACTGCTCCTTACTGATGAACCTTTGTTATGTATAATATCCTGCATAGTGCTGGAATTAAGATTTGATCATTTGTTCTCTGTGATTTCTCTATTTTTCTGAGCTGCTGCTTAGCTACAAGAAGGGTGAAGTCATCCAGAAGTCAGGGCAACCACCTAATACTTGATTTTCCTTTCATTTGATTTCCCTGTAATTAGAAATTATTAGTGCTAAAAAAGGATATCTAAGCATCCTGATTCTGGATATTGTGATAGATGATGCCTTTCCTTCTAATGAGCAGATTACAATGTCTTGCATCTACTTAAAAATTACAGTGTAATTTCTTTATTTTGTTGGTTTTGTCCTTTTACTCTTCAGTATAATTCTTAAGTAACACATAATAGTCCATATTTTTCCTCTGCTCCTGTATTTATTATGATATTTCACTCCATGAAGCAGCAAAGCCCTCAAAGACCTTTCTGATTATGGTATGTGATTTCTATGGATAAGTTTTCCCAACATAAACCAGTAAACCTCTTTATTTCATAGAATTTTAGAAACTGTAACAAATATACTGTTCTCTTAATTACAAAATAGTTAATGTAGGGGATATATTAACATAACACATTCTCTAATTGCTAAAACTGAAAAATAACACTTCTGGAAATTTTCTGATTAGCTTTTCCATAGTTTGAGCAAAAACATATAAGGACTAGAATTCCATTTATGCACTGAGATGCAACAAATTAAAAAACCTAATTCCAGTCCCCCTTTGTTGATCTGCTCCATTGTGTTTTGCAGGATCTGAGAAAGATTCCAGATAATATCACTTACCATGCCTTTGATTTCAGTTTTGATAGATATGTAATCTTGGGTGCCCTAAGAAATGTATCTTCTTCTGAGGATTGTTGGTACCTTGATCTTCAGACTGTAACAGCAGCAGTTGCCAGTTTCACAGAGTCTGAAGTAAAATGCAATCAAATTTCTTCAGGGACAATGTTAAAACACCAAAGACAAGAATATGGCCTTGTAACCCAGAGTTTTGAAAACAAATAATGTGAGGAAAAGTCTCAGAAAACAAAAAACAGTTTTGTTGAAGTTGTAAGGAGTCAGGTTCTCAAGAGGCAAAGGATTAGAATTCCAATATTTGAAAGTGAAACAATATCCTATTGTAAAACACAGGATGGAGTTAAAGTAAGAACATATACAAGAACTTTCCCAAAATATTGCTTGAGGAACACTTTGAAAAACTGTAATACTCAGATTGTTATCAATGCAGCTGTGTACATTTATTGCAATTTCTAGTTGAGGTGAATGTACATCTAGGATTGAACATGCAGAGTTGAAACAGCCTTGAGGCAACAGTACAGTTGGTTGTCAAAATGTTTCTTTTTGCCTATATACAGATATACATGTGTTTATTATAAGTATTCCTGACCTTTATGAATAATTAAAAGCATGCTTTCAACATTTTATTCCTTACAATAAAAACCTAGTTCTATAAGACTCTCCTTCTAAGGAATGGTTCTTAATACAAGTAACTGCCTAATTAGTAGGACATTAAGAGTTTAAGACTGGACTCCAGCTGATTTCTCAGTTGCATATCAGGAAATTGCTTCAAACCACAAAGCAGATTATTGGGACAACTCGGTACATCATTGGGTATGCGGTAATATAGGTTGCTTTAGAGTAATAATAACAATACTGTTCCAGCCCTGGTCACTGAACTGTAGGATCCCCAAGGCTGTACTGATTAATGATATTCCATTTTCAGAAATGAGGAAAATGAGATACAGATGCGAGAGTAACTTTTCCAAGATCCAACAGCAGGCAAGTGGCAGGGATGATAATAAAATTACTCTAGAAAAAGGCAGTGGTGCATAGCTTTCAAAAGTTAACATGCCCACCACATCCAGGTGACTGTCTTGTATAAAGCCTTGCTGTTATTCAGGCCCTGGGATCAGAGAGCAGATGTGCAGCAAAACAGTGTCACTGTAAATGCAGCTTCTTTGAAAATATGGAATCAAGTGATTCTGCTTCAGAGGATCTTGTTTGCACAGGCCAGTACTTACAAGATAATAATCCTTACCAACTTGAATGTTACTATTCCCTAGTTAAAAAGGGTTGTGTCAGCAGCAACCAAAACTAGAACCTGAAGGCTGGCAGAGAGTGTGGGACAGGCATTGATTCTAACATAGGTGTTCTAATAGTTTGTCACTCTGTGGACATGATAAATTTAACATCATTGCCCTTTCAGGTCAGAAGAAGGTGTGTGCATAAAATAAAATATCAGTTATAAGTGGTAGTGTTGTAAGTGGCTTTGGGGAAAAGATGTGTTCAATTAATTTTTTTTAGACCTTGTATTTGATTAGAAGCTGTGGGCTGTATAAGCATATAGAACATGTCTTTTCATTTCAAAAACAGCTGGCTGCTCCAAGTAGATGGGGGGCATGGTAATTTTAGTATTTTCCATTTCTGACCAGTCTGAAAATCAGAGGAAGTGGACCTTAAACCTCTCTTTATCAGTTTTCTCCTTTTTATGCTACACATAATATACTCAGATATAAAAACATACGTGACCAGTAAAACTGCACTCACAGTGTCCAGTGAGTTCTGGCAACGTATTGAGTATGGGAAGATTTTTGAGCTGTTGCTTTTCTTGCTTACTTACAGTCAATTGAGCAGTCTGAGCCTTGAGCTGTGATTCCTGTGAGGTTTCTGATTTTTGTAGATTAGGAAAAAGAAATAACTTGTCTCTGCAATGTGCTTGTATGGTTTTAATGCTGTACTGATAAATTAAAAGAGGAACGCTCTTATGCTTCTATTGAACATAATTAATGGGTACCTCATTCTGAATTTTAAAATACATTAATGCAGAGTTGTTCATGATGTACCTTATGTAGCATAGAATTCAGGTTAGAGTAAATTTATTTTTTTCTGATGGCTCACCCATGGTCCATTAAAACTGTTCTCAAAGGTAAAAATGACATGGTGTCTGCTAAAAATAACTGCTCATTGCCCAGTCTTGATATCAAACATGCAAGATGGACCCTGAGTCTCAAAGGGGAAAGGACATGTTTTCATGGGCATATGCTTGAGTCAGCAGCTAATGTATCAAAAGATTCCCCCATGTCTAACCTAAAATGTTGCTGTTACTGATTAGGTCAGTGTTTTGACCTGGTGACAAGAAAGTGAGTTCTCAAGTCTCAGACAAACTGACATTTACCCTTGGGAAGGAGGAAAAATGACCCATGAAGTTTCCATCTGCTGATAGAACAAACATCTGTAGTGCTCATGACTGGCATGAGTTCAGTAGCGGTGGAGCTTGCAGTGAGTGATCTCTGGCCTCCTCACTTATATTGCCATTAAATAGCAATGGCATCAGATGGAAATTACCTCTGAGACTCCTCAGAAGACTGGATTCTGCCTATAGAAAATACCATTAAAAATACAGCTTGAAGCCTGCACAAAGTTTAAAGTCCTACATGAAGGGTGAATGCGAAAAATGAAATATTCACAAAAATGTATGCTGGATAGCCACAGGTAACCAAACCATGAGGGCTCTTAGGCAGATAAATCTCTGCAATGGTTCAGTGGCCACAGAGGCTTCAAACAGGAAATCACAGACCCTGTGTGCATTCATGCTTGGGAGTATGCTTTTCTATCTCTATTATAGCATTTTTCATATATTAAAAAATTACCTAAATAAGCTTCTATCAAATATCTTAGCTCTTTATTGTCCAAGGAGAAGTTTTATTGTACTGTAAATAATAGACATATTGCTCCACTGTGTTGAATCCAGAGATTTTCCCAGGACAGCTTGGAAGATAAACTATTTAACATTCCAAATGCTCAAAGAAGAGGAAAGCTCTTGTGATTTAAAAGGAAAGCATGTTTGTTTGAAAAGTTACCTACCTCAGAAATAACTAAAACTATTTTGCTTAGCAAAACTCCTTTTTGTATTAATGAAATAAATTATGCCTGATTCTTAAGCCACAGTATTCGCACAACCTACATACTGATATGACGTCTAGGAAAAAGCAGGAGACTTGCACTCAACAGTGACAGGAATCCTATGAAAATGTTGAATCATTTGAAAGTTCTGTTACATTCTTTCCTGGTCTAAATGCAGACAGCAAAGTCAATGGCAATAAATTCAACCAGGCGATTCCAGATTACTATGTTCGTTCTTTAATTTCTAATGCCTCTGCTGCATATTCAGCTTGCTATTCGAACTATAACATACAATTCTGGAAGTACAATCTGCTAGAAACATTAATAAGACAGTATTTAAATAAGTCTAATATTCCTATTTCTAAAATACTTCTATGCAAATTTCATAATTGACATAGTTCCAGTTCTTAGTCCTAAAAAATGTCATTAAGTTAGTTGCCAATGTCTGTCCCCTAAATGATATGTAAATTTTAAGTTATTTTATTTGAGCACTGAAGTTTGTTTTTTTTAAATAAATTTGGGGTTCCAAGGTTATTCAAATGTAAAGACCAATGAAAATACAAAGTGATTATGTACCACATATGCTTTTATTTTATAATTAATATAATTATAAAAAGATGGAAACCATCAAAATAATTCCATTTCAATATTGGTATCTCTTTAATCCTTAAATGAATGTTCCTGATTTTACATGCTAATCTATTAGAATCTACGTATTAGACTAACACAACTGTAAACTCAAAACATAACATTCCAAAGGCTAATGGCACCAAACATATTTAGGAGTGTAATATCTGCAAAAGACTTTGTCTAGGATTCTTACTCTATTCATTTGGAAGTCGATTTTTTTTTTCCTTTGATAATATCCAATGTAGGAGATTCAGTAGCAGAAGACCATTTTTAGGAAAGCTGACGTATTTGAGTGATACCTGCAATGCTTCTGGAGCTTCCTTGTAGCACTTGAAATGTTACTATGTTACAGTTTCTTGAATTTATAACACAAATTCATGGTCCTAAATTGCTCTTGCATTCAGTGAAGGTGAAAACCCCTTCAGGATTCCATGATGCTTCTTGACCCAAAATCATTGTAGATTCCTGTACCTTTCACAGTGGTGCAGAAATCTATGTAATGAATAATTAATTTATAGTTGAGGCTGTACAGAGTTTTACCTCTATCAAAAACATTTCCTTTTTTTTTTTTTTCCTGCGTTTTACAACACAGGATAAACTTTCAGAATTCGTCTTGCTCTCTGTGAATCAAACTTTCTAATAGTACTGTCCACCATCAGAGAAAAATGGTTGTCTTAAACACTGCTGCTATTTTCCTGGTGAAAGTTTTTTTATTATCATTACACCATATGAGAACACAAGGGAAATAAAAAAACCTGTACTCATCATCTTCCATAGAAAGCTCATTTACATAATCAGCTCAATGATCTAAACAACAAGTTGAATGTACATTTAAATCAATTAGACAGACAATCCCAGCTGTTCCCAGTCAAACTGTTCCCTGCAGCTGTAAATAGAAAGGATAACATGGATTCCCTTCCATGCCCACATCTCTTGTGTTTTATTTTCACAAGTTCTGTATCACATAGTGAATACTGCATCAACAGTTCCGTATGCTTGCTTAGCAAATGTGTGGCTGTCCTATAAAATATTGCATATGCTGATATAAAGCCTTTGCAGTATAACATCTATGTCAAAGCTTGTTCAATTAGTCCATTATACTGAACTTTTGATTGTACCATTAGTAGCAGAAAATGCCATAGTTGGGGTAACAGAATAGTTTTGAACTTGTAGTTCACTGCAGAATCTGGGCTATAAAACCCTTTCCATCAATCCACAGCTCTTTTTAGTACCTTTCCTGGGCAAAGGTAATCTCTTTCTGTACAGATCTTTGTTGATACTCCTGTATAGCTATTTGAGTGCCAGGGTCTCATTGCATCAGGCTCATGAAACAAACATGATAAATGACGACGTCACAATCTTCACCAACCAGATTTTTCAATCTCTAAAATTGATTTGATTGACATTCATTATGAAAATGGGGATTTATTTGAAGTTATTCTGCTTTATTGGGTGGGATTCCATGCTTTGCAAAAGAATTGAATTAAAAATTAAGTTAAGTCCATAGAGATTGGGACTGAGTGCACACAGCGAAGATTAGTGGACACTAAAATTTAAGGCAACTTTTTCCTCAAGTAGCATTGGATTCTCCATGGTCAACTACCCCAGCTTTGTAGAAACACCTGTGTGCATCTTTCTTCCCTGCCATGTTCTGTGGCCCAGTGAAGGCAGTGGTCATTTGGTCATTCAGTGCAGGATTAAGGGAGATAGCTTAACATTAAATTGCTTATAACCATCACTCTCCAATGGGTTATGAAAGACATGCATTTAGTCAAGTATGATGTGTTTCCCTGCAAAGTTATGAAGTTCATAAATTTCACTAGCTTCAAGTTAGAACTTTATAAAATATGTACTTTGACTCTGTACTTGTGATATACCATTTGTTAGAC
Organism: Pardalotus punctatus; assembly: GCA_013400915.1. NCBI lineage: Eukaryota > Metazoa > Chordata > Aves > Passeriformes > Pardalotidae > Pardalotus > Pardalotus punctatus. Next base: position 632,275 of record VZTX01020975.1, on the reverse strand, counting down.
CCTAGTGATTGCTAAAGCCAAGAAATTAAAAACTAGAGAGAAGAGGGGTATACCTGATTTTCTGATATGGAGGGTACTTCCCTTTAAAATAGAGATTATTTCATTTTACTGAAAGAGTCATTCCTTCTGTAAAATTAGGAATTTTGAACCACTCTTCTTACCAGCTGTGCCTTGGCTCATTGAGGTTTTAAAGTATGGTGATGGATGAATGTACATGACCGTCTTAAGGAGTAAGGAATTCACCTTCTGTGAACTAGGAAGGTTTTCCAGTTACTGTTCTTTGTGCTCTTAGTAAATTAGAGTCAACAAAGGAAGCATTTTCAATCATTAACTGACTTGTTAAAATGTTTATTCCTAGAGTTTATGCAAGAAGCATTTGCTTTCTGTACTTCAGGATATATTTGCCATGCTAATCTCTTCTAAAAAGTCAATTTGGTATGAAAATAAGAAACAAAATATGAATGGAACTTTTAATTAGAGCACCACAGAGAGCAAAATGTCGCATTAATTCCAGGGTCTAAGTGGATTGTTTAAGGAAACAAACAGAAAAATAATTTTAATTTAATCATTTTAATTTCATTTTAATAATAGGATTCCCTGGCAAGTGCATTGTCCTGTTCCACAGCCCATGCTCATAACTTCCCAAATACCATGGCCACCAGGGTGATAAGTTAATGACCAGATTCTCTGTCTTAACTGAGGTGTATTCATTAATTTAACACTACTCTTTGCAGGTCATGTAGTTGCATGTTTTGCTGAGCTGAACATTGTAATGACTGAGATATTATTTATGCTCTTCTCTTTATGTAGTGTTAGTGAAGATGAATACACTCCTAATTTGGTTGAATTTGTCGCAGATCCGGACACCTGTCTCTCTAGCTGAGCTCCTCCACATCTCAGCTGTGGATATTTTGAAGTAGTTTGGCAACTGAGCTACAACTTCACTAGTTGAGTAACACACTTCAGCTGCAAAGTTATTTACAAACTTTACTGATCAAGCTGCGTATTCTTGGGCTGAATTTGCTACAGACAGCAATTTGTACATGGAATTGAATTCTCTACTAATCATAGGCAATGAATTAATTTATTAGCTGTAATTTGCATTATTTGCTGATTATGTTCTCCAATTCCCACCATTAAGAACTGTGTTGTGTAGCCAGGGCTGGTTAACCATTTACTACACTACTTCAGAGAGGAAGACATTTTGGTTGTCTTAAGGTTGTCATAAGGAGATGTTTGTCTTCAAATACTTCCTAAAAAACACTTCTTCCACGTCACATAGGGGAAGATACTAGGGTTTTTTGAAAGATTACAGGTGAAAGCACATTTTCCTGTGAAGGCAGTCTTTTTTCAGTTCCTTGTGCTCCCATATTTTAAATATCTCGTTATTTGTTGTGATTATGCAGATAGTGTTTCTATGGCCATTGCTGTGGCAATGCCATTCTTTCTGTAGCAGGGCCAAGGAGGATTTAGGGATGGATGGGTGCACCCACAGGGGTCAGGCACCCCACTGGGCCAGGCTGCAGTGCAAACTCACACCAAGCTGCAGTCAGATGTGCATGGCAGAGACATGGAACAGCACAGACTCTTACTCGCCAGTGGTGAGTTAGGAGGGTCCCACTGTGTACTCTGCACAACTCACTGGGCCAAACTGCCTTTTTTATCTTCTTTGGTGTGTATCTAAGCATATCATGGTGTAATTCCTCTGTAAATAAGTAAAACTCATGCAGGAAATGGTATAGAGCCTTGTCTTTATAAAAATCTGCCTATAGTCTCTGCTGCCAATCTCTTCTAAAGAGCTTTTGCAAGAATGTCTTACAAAACTTCTCTAAAATGCCTGGCAGTCTCTGTTCTAGGCAATTAAGTCTTCCCCTCCACCTAGTGAAAGAAAGTATTCTTTATTTTCTGTGCAGTGCTTAGAGTAGGACATTTTTCTGAATATTGAATGTTCTCACCCACTGAAGTGGTTCCCACCCATCATTCATAGAACTTTAAACTTACCAGCAAAGTTTGCATGCCCTTGCTGGCTGAGAGGGCTGACACAGAGTCAGGTTTACCAGCTAGAGATGTGCCCTATTATTTCATTGACAAAAGGCAAAATTAGCTCAATGGTAAATAATCTGAAGATTTAAGTCAGTCCTGGCCCTTAAATTGCATCCAGGTAAGGAAATGAATTTTGCATATTTGGGTAATTCAGAATACTGTATAAAAAGACTGAGGTTAAAGACTGCAAATCAGGAAAATATGCCTTTTCCTTAATGAAGGCTATAAAATACAAGTGGACTCTGACTTACAAGGGATATGACTTAATCAGATGCGCAAAGATTCTGTGATAATTTTTTTCTTAGTTGGCTAACATTTTTTTGAATTTAAATGAGGATAGAAATGAAAATATTCTTAATTTTTACACTTCCACATTGGACAGTTTATCTCTAAGTTTAGTTTTGCTTCCAAATCTGGGATTTTACACAGCACATATCAAGGACTGCTAAAAAAACCTATGGTTTCCTTTCTCAGAACAAAAGAGGTTTGAAAAAACATGGTTAGCATCAGAAGTAGAATGAGAGCTTCTTAAAATATCCACCAAAGGTAGGCATGAAAAATACAATGCAAATTCAAGGGCCTAACTCTGTCTAAAGTTACACTTCTTTTCCAATCTATATCACTTTATATTTTCATACATTAAATTTTATGTGGCCTCTTGAAACTTTATCCTCTGGTGCCCTGAGATCACTCTGAAAATCTTTGTAGTTGGTTTACTAATCCATGGTTCTCCAAATTCCCTAAGAACTGTCTTGAAATCTTGATATTATATCAGCCACCTCTATTCTTCTGGCACCAAGGTGCTTCTAAGCAAAAGGTTCCATGTTACCATATTATAGTAATTTCATACCTGACTGCCTTTAGAACATCTTACTGAATATCACTTGGTCTTGGGGATTTGCTGATTATTCATTTTACCAATTTGTTTCTAATTCTATTCTACTGATACTTGGGTTTGAGATGGTCTGTCTGACATGTCCATTGTAATGGACATTTGTGGTGTAGCTTTATTAAATTCATTTTCAAGAAGTGTAAGAGAAAAAATTCATTCTCCTGGACATCTTTCTTACTGTAAACATGGATTGGCCCTACAGACTCTCAGGCAGTATCTGGCAGGTTTGAAAGAAGCTAGTTTTAGATTTTATGCTGTTAGCAATTCATCAGTGGTTTTGGTCTTCCTGTTTTATATCTGTCTTGCCTATATTTGTGTAGAAATAGAAATCTTAAAAAAATCTAAACACCATCTTTCAAATTATATCATTAATTTCACTTTTCAACTCACCAACTTAGTTTTCTAAGACCTTTTAGTGACTAATGTGTGCTTTTGCCAAGTCTATAAACTTTAACCATTGTAACCAATCTTTGTATACCTACAATCATTTTAACCTTTTGAATACATCTTTTAAGTAAGTTTCCATAATAAAGGGAATCTTGTTTATCTTGTGATAAACTTACCCATTTTTATGTAACCCTCATTTGAAAATGGAAAAGTGATAGATCAGATCTCTTGGCTCTTTTTGGTGTGATCTGCCAATTGTATTGAATGCAAATACATTATACTTCTTCTAAGGGTGGTTCTATTTTTTGTGCATTACTTAAATCAAATTTTCTTTACAACATTCCTCCTCAGTTTTCTTCTTCAGTTTTGCTTCCTTCACTCTGTCCTTGATTTTCCAGCTACAGGAGGCATCTGGAGCTGTCTTGGGCTTTCTGCCCTTCAACATCCCTTGACTTCCCTGTACGGTTTGTTGTTACTGAATGACTTGTCAGTGCAGATTGTCTTTTCAAATGCAGAACACATGGGATCCCAAGACTCAGAAATATGGGAACAGGCTTTTAGTCCTGTGAATTTGAGTGATATTTACATAAAGTTACACTTTTCAGACAGTACAACTCTTTTGTTTAGCTCCAGTAGGTTTTGTATTATTTTCACTCAATTGAATTATAGTAACTAATCCTGTTATTCCATCATTCTTGATAATACTTCATGAGAGAGTTTTTAATGCCTCCTGAAATCTACCAAAATGGTAAAAACTTAAGGAAAACAAAAAGTATCTCCTATAAAAAGATATTATTTTCTATCTGTGGTGTAAAACTAGTGAATTCTGGTGAGAAGGTGTCTCTGCAGTTTAGTATTTCAAGCAAAGCTGCTATACATGGTTACTTTTTTCTGGTAACATAATTGGTCTGCTGGCATTACACCCACATTACTTCAAGGGATGGAAATAAATTTATAAAGTGCTGCATAAAGCCTGAAATGGCCACCTTTAAGTTTAATCTTCCCTTTAATGCTGTAGAGTCTATAAAATATGCATTAATTCAAGTTTTTAATAGCTTTTATTAATCCATCTTTCCTTTGTAAAGGAGACAATATCTAATATATACGGTCCCTCTCTTTATGCTTTCAACCTCATGATAAATCTGATTATTTTACCGTGTTTTAAAGTCACTTGAAGCAATGTTTGGTTGTCTAGAGCACCCAAAGCTATAAACATCTCCTGCTCTGCTGATACCCTTAGACCCCAGCAGTCTATACACAAGGTATATGGTATAGGTGTACTCTAGATCAACTGACTGATTATTAATGCCTTTCCACATAAGCAGAAAGAAAATGGGTCATAAAACTTTAAGATAGTGGTGGAGGAATAATTGTTGTGTGATGTACACCAATTAATATGTTTGTATTGACTATGTACTTTTCCTTTAAGTACGTACTTTCAGTAATACCCCTCAGCTTGCTGCTTTCTTAATGAACCTTCTATATTATATGGGAAAACAATGTAATAAAAGAAATTACATGAGTAGGACAAGGCTATCACTGACTTAAAGTATTCAATCACAAAATAATACTAAAAACTATTAATGGGATGTTGCTGCAACACCTAAAAGTTTAATAATTGCAGTCATGCTTAATAATTGACATAAAACACATAAAAGCCAGAATATGGCAGGGAACAAAGAGAGGAAATATTAATTTCTTGTCTTTGTACTACTTGGATGTTTATAGGTTTGGGTAGCTAATAGCTACTGTCTTTCTGGGGAGAAAAAATAACTGGTTAATATTTTTAACTGAATGTAATATTACAGTGAAGCTTACTGCTGCTTGCCAAGTACTTGTTTAGATTCCATAAAAGGCAGAATATTTAGACTTTCATGGGATTTTGTGTCTTAAGCTTCACTAAAATCCAGCTGAATCAACAATGTTGATTCTCTTTGTTTTCTAGGAGAGAAGGAATAGGCAACCCACTGTAAAAACTGAGGGGAGTGCAATAGAAAACTCAGTGATTACAGGTATCTGTAGATGAAAGCAGAGTTTGTGCTAATGAGATTAAAAACTGGGAGATCTGAGATAAAAGAAATGGAGAACAGAGGAGGTCACCCTAAATTTGTCCACTCCTGTGCCTGTGGGCCATTTTTCCCCCAGCCTGGGTGCCAATGAACGCTGCCCATTGCTGGCTCTTGTCAGAAACCGTGTCAGAGCTGAAAGGCGGTCCCTGCACGGGCACCTGGAGCTGCAGCTCGGCATGTGAGGATGGACCGCGGTGATATTTATTGTACCTCTGCATCGTTCTGCACGCAGCTGAGCCAGGTTTGCAGAGAGGGCAAAGTAACAGCAGGCACTGCTGCAGGGTGCTCCAAGGGAAGATGGCCTTACTCGTGAATTTGAGCGCTAAACTGGAAAACTTTGACCCTCTGTGGAACTGCTGAAGGGCTGAAAGGCTCTGTGATGGGAAGACCAGTAGATGGTAGTATTTTGTCAGTCTCAGCTGATGGGTTAAGGGCTGTATCACAAATCTTGGGAACAATGCTGGGTTTTGCTCATTTCTGCCTGCTCTGTCAATCAAGTGACGATTCTATCATAGCTTAGCAGCCTTCTTGAAGATCTTCTGTCTTTCTCTGCCTAATTTAACCATTTTATATGTATTTACTGGGGTTCTTTTAATTCAGATACATTCTGAGTGTATGAAAACATTGGCTTGAGGCATCGTGAAGGGCTTGTCAACAAGATGAAAAGACTATTGTTTTCTGCTGGCAACTTTTGTTAGATGTTGCCTTTGCTGTGAAGCACCATTTCTCATCACTGAACTTTTCTGGTAGAGCCCTGAGTCACTTGTTCACAGCTGCTTAGCAGTTCTGGAACTAATGTCATTATGCTTCAGACCAGCTTTCTGTAATATTACACTGCAGTACATCCAGATGTAAGGTGTGAACATGAAACCAGGCATTGTTGCCATCTAAAGCTCAGTACAATCTAGCAGCTACTTGCTTTGCAGGTGCCAGGGAGCAACTTTCATCCTTGTTGAGTCCAGAAATGTGAGTTGTGATTGCAGCTCTCAACTGGTTTTATCCCAGTTCATTGTCAGAATCAGAAATTAACCTGAAATATGAATATCCAAACAGGAGTCTAAGGTAGCCAATGAAGATAAGAAAGATGTGGTATTTTAGCCTGTCATTCAGTGGGCTTCAGTTCATTTCTTTGCTAACCCAAAGAATGCTTCTCTAACTCTGAATAAATTAATTTTGCCTGCAAACCCCCTTTGCTAAATTAGAATGAAACTTTGCGCTCACAGGAGAAAATCTGATTATAAAGTAGGTTAACTTAGATACCATTCAGAAAGACTGGTAGCCAGAAAGGAGAATTTACAAACTGTTGCAGGGAGTTGAGAGTAGAGGCACTAATGAACGAGACAGTGCCCACTATGCACAGGATGAGGATGGCAGGTGCTTTCCTGAACTGCATCTCATTGAGTCAGTTACCAGCAATGCAGTTCTGATTCACTGGCATCATATTTGCCTTTCTGCTGTTAGTACCAGGGAAAATGACTACATGTGGTCACCCTGCGGAAGGAAGATGGAATTGAGCATTAAACAAGATGGTGGGATGAGGAAAGAAGAAAGGAGAGGTAAGCTGCTTTTCTCCTAATACTTTTTGTAGTAGAAAGCAGAATGTGTAAATATAAAAAATAAATTTTTTTTTAAAAAAAATTTTTTAAAAAAAATCTTTATATGCTTTCCAAATATCCAACACCAGGACCATTGCCAGGAAAGAGGAAGCCAGCAAAGGAGACCTTTATTACTTTATTATTACCTTTTTTTCTCATTATCACTCAAGTATTGGAAATCCCAGAGCACATTGTTCCTAAATTCTCATTAATAAGCCACACTATAAATATGATTATGTTGTTTTATAAATACTGCTTTTCTAAATTCTCCATGGGCAATAAATATGAAAGTCAATTCCCTGGAAACCAGTGGAATTAAGAAGCTGTAATGTAATAGCAGTGTCTGTCTCCTGAGCTGCCTTTTTTCAAGTTTTCACCCATTGTTCTCTCTTTATCCCATTGGCAAAGCCAAGAGAAGGGTGCATTGTCAGTGACATTTCTGCTGAGAAATATAGTTGTCTCACTCCCAGTAACTTCCAGTGATGCTAATGGCAGCCAAACGTTGTTGCTAACATAAAGCTGGGAAAAATATATTTGTGGTGGGTCTGAATGCATTGTGAGGCAATATCCTGTGCAAAGGCTGGACATGATGGCTGGGGGGCTGGCGTTATTTTCCATGATGCCTGTTGGCATGGGAGAGAGTGATGTTTGCACTTGCCAGCATTGGTATGATCTATTCAGTTTATTTTAGCAATGTGGCGTACGGGAGTGCAACTAAGGCAGAATATTCACTAACCATAGTTATTCATAGTTACTCACTAGCCACAGTTACTAAGACAAAGGGTTTGTGACATTTTTTCAAAGCTCATTTCTATTGAAAACAGTGCACAAAAGTAGCAACTGTGGGGCACTTCTATTTGCAATACGTGTTAAGGACTAGAAGGGAGATGATAACAAATCAAACAGTTGGGTTTAATAGGTGAAGTTTTTGCAGATGACAGGGACTATGAATGGTCTACTTCAGGCAGCAAGTTGTTGTGAAACATGTCTCCACCATGCAACCCCTACAGAATAGTTAGATCAGTGCATTTGAATCTCTGGACACCTGAATTTTCTTTCCAAAATACAGCCAGTGAAATCGTGCCCAGTCTGTCACTTTTCTTTATTACAGCTGTGTTTCCTGCTGGCATAGACGGTGCAGCACTGACTCGAGCGCGAGTTAAGAGTGACACCAAGTGGTTAAGCATTTTAATTCTAGGCGATTTTTTCAAAGTGTCTTTCTGGTTTATCTTTGAGTTTGAAACATCACTCTTGGGGTTTTTTCTAAACAGTCCTGATTATGTCACCAAATTTTTTTTTCTTTAAACAAGCCCATGCAGGCTCTCACTTGTTTTGTAAGCAATCATAATCCTCAAATTTATGCTGCAATTCTTTCTGTCCCTATAATGTAATTTGCATAAAATTTCTCCAGAATAAGGCAATTTCTAGGTTTTAATGAGGTATGTGTTGAGAAACATGTGGAACTGTTTTCAATGAGAAATAGGATAGCAGCAACTGCACTATAATTATTTGACTGTAGAACAGTCAAAAGAATGAGCAGCAAAATGTGCTTCTGGGTAAGGAACCTTCAGGGCAGTCGTGCTAGAATAATGCACATTTCTTTCTTCTATGCTTCCTTTTGAATGGTAAATCTCTAGTGGCAAGCTGTTCCCCTGTCTTCTTTCTCAGCAGAGCTCTGTGAAGGACAGGTGTGAAGTAGCCCACTTAAAACCCTACTGAGAAAACCCAAATTGACAGAACTCTTGAACTAGACCCTACTGCCAGAGAGCTCTTTAAATGATGGCCTCGTTCATATAATCAGCAAAATAACAGCTCTGATGAGAGTTGTCCCTTCCCTTATCAATCAAAAAATGATTATTGGTAGCTTTGTGAGCAGCCATTTTTCTGGAATTAGGTAATTGCTGTTCTTCCAGAAAGAAAATATCTACCAACCTGAGGTATTGCTTTTTGTGGCAAGTAGGAAGACTAAGTCAAAGCAGGCTTTCTGACCAAGTAACCTGATTATCCTAGCCAAAGCTCACAGAGCACAGAAGTCCAGTACTTTCATTTCTGTGGTCAAAAACACAAAAGAAAGAATCAGTGTTAAAGCATGCTTAGGCAAATGACGGACAGAAAAAGCATGTAGCCTACTTGGTAGACAAGCCCAGCATTGGGAGCACTGGAGGGAATAACAGTGGGTATTGCAGAATGAACATTGGTTTGAATAGGGCTTTTTGGAAAGTCTCTGAATTAATGGGCAGTCCTGCTACCCCCATGGAAAACAGTAGTTGTGGAGTTGTTTGCATTAAAAATGATGGCAAAGACAGATCTGTGGATAAAAAAAAATAATTATTTAGGTCAATCTGCTATGCTTTCTAAAAATACAATAATTAAATAACAGGAATTTTTTTTTAAATGGCAGCTATTTTAACTGCAGACACATAATTGTTCCCATAAGTGAATTTTGGCATCAGTAGTAAGCTCTCTGCTGTTCATACAAGACAAGTGTATTTGTGCCACTGAGTTGGAAGGTGACAATGTTTTTAGATGGTGCCCTTGTGATCTCAGTAATTATCACATCCCTTGCCAGGGTAACAAACTAGCAGAGTAAAATACAGTTTGCTGGTAGAGTTGTGAGAAATCAAGTAATTCAGCTGCTGCCTGATGTGTCAGGATGGAGTGAGAAAAAACTGCAAGGGATCCCACTGTGTTTTGTGGAAATGTAAGAGCAGGATTACCATAAAGGGACTATAGCCATTTTATATGAATGTCTCCTGGTGTTGTTCTAGTGGATTTAAAAATTTTAACTTTTTTTTCTTTTTTTTTTTTTGGGGGGGGGGGACAGTGCTGTTATATTTTTCTTGCTTTCCAATCAGAATCTGCTAATAATGATTTCTTCAATTTTGCAGTCCAAAAAATAGCATTTCTCATTCCATGTATGTGTTTTACACAGAAACTGTGAAGCTCTCCATTAATTTCTTTGTGTGCCTATTAACTGGTGTTGCTTTGGCAACCTCTTCTTCATGTATTCCGTTTTTCCACTTAATGGCTCAGCAACCATTATCTTTTTGTGATATCGTTATCAGTCCATTTTTTGTAAGACACAAAATAAATCTCGTTCGTATTAGTTGCTTTCATTATTTTTTTTTAAGTTATAACAGTGTTTGTACATAGGGGGTGTTTGAAACACTTTTGAGTTTCAAATGAAAAGTTAAAATTCCGGGTGCAAGGCATTTGCCTCAGGTGACTGCTTTAGGTGGGAAGTGCCACTAATAGCCAATACCCAGCCATTTCTGGCTGTGTCTCTCAGTGCTCAGCATTCAGGGATGGGGCAGCTGTTTTAGTGCCAGAGTTGCCTGATTTCCCTAGAAATCTGATGCTCTCTCATGAAATTTGAGAGTTACCCAATAAGAAAAACTGCAAAAAAGAACTGCTTCTGCCATAAGAGGAATTCCATATGGCTTCACATTTCCCACATTAAAAATCCTTTTACTACTCTTCATTCATGCTTTAGCAAGTTGAGGGTTATGTTACCATCGCCTTTTGCAAAAGGGCATCAGAGATAGCACAGTGAATAAACAAAATGGGTAAAAAAAATTGTTGTTAATCAGTGGCAAACTAGGACAGTACCAAATCTTTCATTTGAAATCTTTATCTCACACCTGAGGCCAGCATGGGAGATTGTATCAGCAGGTGTTTGGAGAGGATGCTGTTTGTCTCCATTTGCAATAGCTTTGTATGAACTTAATAATTAATAAGCCAAGCTCTTCAGTGGCTCATGCCTGCAAATATCAAGAGAGTTCCAAGACCCCAAGTAGTAGTCATTGGAAGATAAGTACTCAATTTATCTCAGGGTGGTGTAAGCATAGAGCAACATAAAAATAGCATTTTTTCCAAGATGGAGATCCAGCGGGGAGAGCATATTTGTGTTTGGTTTGTTCTAATGTAGATTGAAGTCCAACAGGGGAAAAAAAATCACCTTCACTTTCAAGATCCAGGCAGGTTTTATGACATATGAGGCACCATATGGGATATTGCTGAGTCGTGGGACTCAATTTAGCTCTTGCTAAAGCTGTTTTATTTAAGAGATATTTTGAATTGTTTTCATACAGTTTGCAGGAGTTAATAAAATATCATATGAAACAGCCTCTGAATCCATCAAAAGCATTTTGTATCTCTCCTCTACTGACAGGAAAAAAAAAAAACAAACACTGAGAGCTGTTTAATATTTACTGGCCTCCCTTGAGGTGCCAATCAAATCAGCTGTAACAAAGTGACCATGAAATTTTACAGTATTATCAGGAACACTTTAGAACTGTCAGGTTTTTTAATGCAAATCAAATGTATATTTCTGGTAAGCTCTCTGTTGACCCCAGCAAAATGGATAAGGTGCATGACAATTCTAGTAATTTTTCTGCCTGGAACTAGAGCAGTGAAGCACCAGACTTTTGAGGAAAATTCAGAAAATATTTTACACAGTTTGTGCTTTCAAAAGCCATGGGTAGGACCAATTTTTAAAGCAAGAGTTAAGTGTCCATTTCAGCTGAAGGTAAGTAAGGTGAATTCTTGGCTCTTATATTTTCAAGAAACCCCTGTAGGTCCTATTTGTATAGTAGTGGTACAGCTATTTTCTGAGACTATGTCCTCAGCTGTGCTCTCACTCAGCTGAGAAAAAGCCATCCTTAAACCTTAATGTGGGCAAGTAGTAAGTGGTCTCTCTGGAACTAAGAGTTATGAGCTGGTCTTTAAGTTCCTGGATCAAGCTAATTTAGCATTTGTTGGTTTAGGATTTTGCAGGGTAGTTATCCTGTTCTGTTGTCAAGAAAATGTCCTTTTTCTTAGTGAAGCCATAGTTCATCCTTTCTGTACTCATGTGTCCTGTCTTAAGGCAGGCATCCTCAGACATGCTAAACCTCGGCTACAGGAAGCCCCCATTTGCCTTTGATTTCTTGGGGTTTTCAAAGGCTTCTATAGGGTTATCTGTTAAAGACTCATTACCATAATCTTAACAGAGAATGATAAAATACAAAAGAAAAACAATCCATCCTCTCTGTACCAATACAATACTATCACCTCTCTCCCAGGATAAGTAAACTTTTACAGTTTTCCATAGAAATTCTGTGTCTACTATTTAGAAGAACTTCAAGGGAAATGTCTTAAGGAACCTAAAAGCAGCTGAGCACAGAGAAATCTTCTGGCATATCATCAATATACAAAACAAAACCTAAATTTGTATCTCTTAATGATATACTGTTGATTTGTGACATGAGACTAAATTCTCTGTTAGGAATTCTCATCTAGTTAAGGTGCAGTTGGCAAAGTATTTTCTTTAAGAATGCCCTGGGTACTTCAACTGCTTTTTCCATGTTGCATTCACCTTCTCAGGCATGGATTTGAACCTCTATCAGCCCTTATTATTGCATGCTTTTAATTCACAAGTCATAAATGATTATTCATTGTATTTCAATGAGGTAATTATGCATGAGGTCTTAGCAAATCATTGAATAAATTCATCATGCTGTGCATGTTAACTTTAGAGTAATACCCTACTCACACAGGGCAGAAGGGAAAAGAGAAAGAATCATTAGTGAAGGACTGAAAACTAAAACTATTAACTCCTTTTTCTGTCAGAATTAGCTTGCCTTGTACAACACACCAGGAGATCCTAAATCTCTCTTATTCTAGGCTTTTAACATCTTCACCACACTAAAAAGTAGAATTAATCAACAATCTTGACCTCTTTATAAGTGGCTGCTGCATGTTTTCTCCTGCTTCTTACATTCTTACGCTTTTCAAGACTTGAAAATCAGTGATACCTTCAGGCACGGACCACTTTTACTCAAATTTCTTAGGGGACAGATTAAATTGTTTCTGCAGGTTATAATTTTTAAAGAGAATGAGTTTGCCACATTTTATTTCACTTTTTTTTCACCCAAATAAGTTATTTTCATACCAAGTAAGTTATTTTAGTCATTTTTAGTTCTGCTCCTATTTGCCAGGACACTCAACAAAGATTTTGTTTGCATTTTTCATAAAAAGAGAGACCCGTTTGATGACTGGCATAAAGAGAGAATTGAAAGAACAGGCATTTTGATAAATTCCTCTATCCCAGAATAGAAGAACCAGTCTTGTACCTCTTTCATGGTTATGCTACATTAAGGAAAATCATTGTTCAGTGTACTCTGAACTCTTCTGCTAATTTTAGTGGAAATGTGAGTGGAAATATCTTGGAAAACCTTGAACTTAGTGAGTAATATTTTTCTCAACTTTGAAACTGTCCTATACATTCTTAAATTAATTAAATATAATTATATAGAAATTGCTGAAATATGGATTATCATTCTTTCTGTTTGATTTTTGATATTTTAGAAAATAAATCCATTACATGTCTTTTAAATGGTGTAGATCGGACCAAAATAGCATCAGGTTTATTGCTTTATATTAAATGTTACATGACTATTTCCACTGAAAATTCATAATGAAATTTGCAGTAATAGGCTTGTCTTTGTGGATGAAAAACATTTTGCATTCTGATGTATTTTAATGATTATTTCAAAAACCTCAGGGACTAATTTAGATTTTCTCTGACATTTTGTAAGTGCTTCATTAGAGTTATGTTTCCTTCAGCATTGGCAGGCATTCTTAAAACTGAATTAATGAATAAACATTGCAACAGTCATATAAAATAATTTATATCCCTGTCCCTGTAAACATCTATATGTTTTGTAACACCCAGAAGACAAGGCCAATTCAGGGAAGCTGCTCTGGGGAGAGATTCGGGGCAAACAATGCTGATTTCAGATATCATAATTAAGAACAAAATCTGTGCATGCCTGCTGCACAACAACGACAACAACAACATAATGATCAGCAGGATCCTCTCAGCGAGTAGGAATGACAACCATACACCAAACTCGAGGACTTTTAAGGCATGATATTCAAGACAATATCAACCATCTATTTTTTCCTGTATGGTCAAATATTTATCCTGAAGCAGTGATAAGATCTGAGCAATCAAAATTTGTATTGCCTGCAGACTCTCTGCTGCAGCTTCCCTTTGGAATAATGGAGACAGAGTGTGTCCTGTAGCCACAAAAAAAGTAGGAGTTTTCTTCGGCAGCTGCAGAGGTCACTAGACCTGCTAACATTGTGACTTTGTACGTACATATACAGGATGGGGAGCACAGATGTGTTGGAAGATCACAGACTGTCAGACACTGCGGGCTGGATAGAACGAGACAGTAAGGCACTCTAGCAGTAGTAGAAAAGCAAATCAAAGGTGTGATGCAATGAGAAAATATTAATATGAGTTGCAGATGATGTTTCTTTGGAGGCAGAAACAGAAACAGCAATGAAGAAGGATGGTTCCTAGGCAACTTTATTGCAAGTCTTAAAAAGCAGCTGTGGGATTTTTTTCTTCACAATATTAGTGCTTCCATCTTTATTTTTGCTTCCTCTTCCATCTGTCTGGGGTTAAGAGAAGCAAAAAGTTAAAAATTCAGAGATAATTTTTCTTGTTGTTATTGCAATCACACTTAAGTACATAACAGCTCTGTTTTTTTAATTGTATTTAGCCAGTATTTTGTATCCAGTAAAGCATTTTCAGGATCTTCATAGCAGTGCATTAGGTTTAATATCGGGGAGATAGTTTTATGTAATTTCAGAAATGACTCCAGGTCAAGGTAGCAGCCTTGTATTTCTTTTTTTTTCCAATTTCACTTTGGTTTATTGAATTTCTCTTGAGCTCTATGTACTTTTGTGTCTCGTTGCAACTTTACATGCAAGAGAAACACCAAATCAGTACAGTGAGAGTCCCTTTGCCATTGTCCCACCTAGTTCCTAACGCAACTTCTGCAGTCTACGCACAGGGTCTTGCTGAAAAGACTTAACTGCTTTTTCCCAATTTCCAATAGCGCTGGATGATCCCCTGTCATCTTGTTACTCAAGTTCATAGGAAGAGCTAGGATTTCAACTGCTCACTTGGAATTTTTCTACACTGTCACTAATTTGTGTAAAAACAGATTTTAGATTTAAGGTAGAATAGCTATTTAAGATTAATCCTTTTTGATGATTTTTACAATAGGATAGTAGTGGTTTTTAATCCAGTTCAGAGTCTGAGGTGAGAATGAAGCATTTTAAGTTCTTGAGTAAGAGTTAACAAAGGTTATCTACCCAGAAGCTGTTCCCTCCAGTGGATGATCTCCTTAGATTCCTTGCCTGATTAGCTCTTCAACAACAGGCTCCTACAACTGTTTTTCAGTTTCATATTGCTTCCAATCCAACCAAAATCACCACTGCCATTGCAGGGAGCATGTAGACATTTACTGTCATTTTTCGTCTGTGCAAGTTTGGCGTTTATTTTAAACCCTTTCCAAAGCTTACTGTAATCATGGGTCCAAAATCATGCAATTTTTTTACCTCATTTTCTATTTTCTACAGTGGCTACTGTATGATATTCATTCCTTCCAGAGAAGTAAATGCATCTCTATACATGGAATCTGCTTTTAGCATCTGCAGTTTGTTGCTCTTCTGATTGATGTTAGCGCTATGTCACAGAGGTTTGATTCTGATTTCTAAATATAGCTCAAAATAAGCAGCAGTGTCATTAAAATGGTAGGGGTTTTCTAGTTTAAAAAGTCTTTAGTTAGAAATTGAAGAATACCTGAAATGGAAGGTGTTCTGAACAAGATTGTACTTGAACACATGCGTGGTTTGGGACTGCCCACGTTAGATTTGGGATTTTAACATACAAGTGGATGTTGTATCAGGAATGAGCCATGATGGACTCCAGGGCACTGGTGGGGTAATGAGATATTAATTTTGTGACCTATGTGCAAAGTGTTTATAGAAAAAAGGATTTTTGATTTCAAAGAGGCAAAATACTTCACAATCATTTGACAGAACATAAAACATTATGTTGTCAACCAAATTAAATGTTATATTTCAAAAAGTTTGTCTAAATATTTTTTTCCTTTTGACAGATCTACTTTAAAATGAAAAATGCTATTTTGAACAAATCTTTATTCAAAATGGAAACATTTCTTGTAAAATTCCCTCCTTTGACTGAAATTATTTACCAGATTTTCAAATACTTTTAGCTTCCTGAAATGATACTGAGTGACAAAATTTCCTATTCAGTATATACAAAATTTTGCCTATCTCTTTGCCAAATACCTTGAAACTCAGCAGAAAATACAGATAATTGCACTTCCTGTGAGTTCATCTTTATAATTAATTAGGTTGTAAAAATGGGCATGAGTCCCAAGCCTGCATTAAGGCAGCCTGGGGTTTTCAGCATATTTCAGTACCTTGACAGCGATACCTTCAGGCTTTCCGGATATTTTTTTTTTTTTTTTTTTTTTTGTCCATAATTAAGGGCTAGAAATACTGTCTCATTTTTCTATTAACAAACTTGAGATTCTCATGTAATCATGTCACTGGTTGTAGGTGCTGGCTTTCAAACCTTGAGTATGTTGTGCTTTTCTCCTGATCTGGCTCTGACAATAACCAAGATAAGTTATCCAAACAAATATTTTGTGCAACTGTCTGGTACAGTTACTTGCATTCTACAAATGAGCAGCCACATGAAATTTGTGTGCAATCAGATCAGCTCCTTCCACTCCCTGTCTGTATGAGATATGGATGTTTTGTGGTGATTTGGTGCTCTACAGAAAGCTGATATTCCTATCTGACAGTGTAGAGAAACTGTAAGTGGAAATCCAACTGAAAGGATGGGCCTTGAACAGGGGAAGGGTTTTAAAAGTACATTTCAGAGCTCTTCAGAAGATAGTTTTGCACTCCCTTGGGCTGGCAGGTGACAGAAGAGAGCACAGGGAATAATTTCTGTTCCTGGGCTTTAACACTTGGTCAACCAGCTGCAGCAACATTGTTGTGTTGTTGTGTTTTCCATAACAAAGGGTAACCATGTATTTTTGATCTGGCCTTTATTAACACTGTGAAAGAAACAAAAGTTGAGGTTCCCATGAGGAAGTGCCACAAGTGTGAGTGCTGCGAAGCACAGTCAGAACAAAATGGTTCTTGTCTCCATGCAAGAATGGCTGCTCTTAGAAACTTCAGATTCAACTTTAGGGAATATAAAGCAATTTCAGTTCATAACTACTGCATGTCACAGTAATTATATTTAAACGAAAGCTTTTTCAACCCATCCATCTCATAAGCTGGTGTCCCTTTCACTGTTCCACTTCCAATAAAGGAGGAAGGACTGACATGATAAAAAAGACCTTCCTTTATTACAGAGACACTCAGAAATATGAACTAATTACTAGGCTGAAAGTCCCAAAAGCATGTGTGGATCTAATCTGTGCCTTAAACCAGACACACCCAGCCAACCAGGTTCATGTAGACCGGAGTCCTCCTTTTGGCTGCATTGATGGGAAAGACCAGCTCCAGCCTGTGTTTCAGTGGCTGCTGTCCAGGTGAGGGAGAAATCTTGTGGAAAGGGCTCTGACTGTGTCGTTTTCAAGCCTGTAAGGTGCAAACTGTGGTTTCCTAAAGCTTGGAAAGTTTCCTGCTACAAGCTTTAGTGAGACCCTGACGGCAGCCAGAGCCACAGGTGCATTTGGATCACTCATCCTTTGAGCTGTGTCTGTCACACTGTTAAATATCTTCCCCTTCCTATGTGCACTTGTGGGGTGAGAGAAGTGATCACATTCCATCCTGCTGCCTTTCGAAAACGAGACAGTGAGCTGGTTAGAAAAGTGGGATCACAGCAGGGCAGGCCTGGTTTTGATTTAAAAATCAGGTGTAGATCAAATCTTAAATTCTAAAGCATAGTCTTGAGCCACTGTACCAAATGGAAGATAAAACAGAAAATAGGACAAGTGTTTGCTCTGTAAAAGACTGCCATTTTTATGAGATGCAACTAATTGCTTCTGGCAATTGCTCTGGCAAGCTGAAGAAAATAGCTGCCTTCAAAACTGATGATGTTTCTTCCTTTTCCTTGAAGGTGTCCAACAGAATTTTAACCCACAGGCAGTGTTACTGTGAGAGCAGTGTTATCTCTGTAGCAGGATGCAATGGTGCTGATAAAGTGAAACTTCCCTAAGTTCTGATTTGTAAAGAGATTAAAAAAACGGTCAAGACACAAATAAATACTTGGGTGTATAAGAGTTGGAGTAATGGAAAAAGGAGTTTTGCTGAAGTGTTCCATATGTACAAACAGCATTTCCTTTCTCTCTGGTTGAGAAGGAAACTGTAAAACTGAGTGTTTACATTAGTGTGCTTGGTATTGTTCATAAAATGTCCTGAAAAATTAAGCATCTCTTAAGAATTAAGTATTATTCCATTAGACAAATTAACCAGGAGAGTAGTGGGAGTATTTTTTTTTCCCAATAGCACATTAGATTTCATTTATTAAGATACATCTATACTAAAGACCAAGTCTGTTTTAAGCATTTCACATGGGCTTTAGTAATGGACTTGCTGACTTTTTCCCAAGCCATTTCAGGAGGTCTGTCTTTTTCAGGGAAAAATTTATTATTGCCCTCTAAAATCAGCAGAAATGATGTTCAGGACAACAAACAGGTGGCCTGTACAAGCTTGGATGCATGCAATCAGAGCTTCCCCAAGGCCTCTCACATCTTTGCATGGTTAATCATCAGGTAGAGCTTGTTTGAAGGCCCTCGGGCATCTGTAGACACTGATTTTAATTCCCAAGTAAATGGGATCAAAGCAGTATCAAATGAAAAGACACCCCCCAAAAAATTAAAATCATTACCAATATATTTAGCCACTTTACATGCATCCTTGCTTCATGAATAGACTGTTATCCAATACCACCAGTGCTATTTTGTCCTCAGAGCTGTGCTCCTTTGAGGAGGCTGCTCTGAATTTCTAAAATGCTATTTGGCACGTATCGACTTTATTGATGTCTGGCTGATGCCTTCCCATGCAAAGAAATATACCTTGAATGGGATTTGTTCTGCTCTAGTGTTAACAAAAACAAGCACAGCTTAGATGATTCATGATTAATTATCTTTCTGCATTTGACTGCCCTAGTAAACCAACAGTAAAAAATATATATAAATAAAAACTGTAACCTTAATGTCCCCTGCAACTTTTTAATCTCTCCTCTAAGGACATATTTCTGTTTATCCTAAGCTATGACTGTTAGTAGGTAAATCAGCCTGTCAGCAATATACAAAAGATATATTTCAGCACTGAGTTTGATAGCTTAGAGACAAGACCACCATCTGAGAATTTACAAAAGGTTAGTGAGAAATGAAGGCCAATATTCCACTGAGAAAGGTTACAAGATGGACAGAAACAACAGGGAATTGTTGGTTCAGCATTTTGCTTAGATGAGAGGCAACAGAGAGATGATGATTTTAAAGAGAACTTACAGCTAAAGTACTAAGAAGGGCAAACCTTTATTTGTGTATTTACCCTCACACAAGAAACTGGGTTAAACTGAGAAATTAAGACACAATTCCCAGGAGCCTAGATGTGAAAAATATTAGCAGGTAAAGAAGAGTGGAATATTAGAAGCCAGACTAAATAAATCTGCAGTGATTTTATAGCAAAGGATTCCAAATTAGTCTCCAAAAGATCTAAGTTGCAGAAGAATCATAAAATAAAATTTAAAAACTGTTCAATGTAAATGCTTCTGATAGCATTCTTAATCACACAGCTGCACTATTTAAAAACAATTCTGTAAGAAACTGGGGTGTTTTTTACATGATTGGAATATTCATAAATTGGTGAGTAGTACCACTAAATCTTTCCTAAATGAGATCCTTATAGATTTACAATGGATGTCTCTCTCAATGGAAGTTGCCATGGTTACAGCACAATTCTGCATGGAGCACACTTTCATCACAAATTGTTACGCATTTATATACAAATAGTTCAAGCACATTTTTCCAACTTTTTTTTAAATGAGAGCTACAAGGATAGGCTTAAAGGAAAATTCCATGTTTGTGCCTGGGCACAGTGATGCTCCAGCTGCAGAGTCATCAGATAATTCAGACTGCGGTGGGCCTCAGAAAATCTCTAATCACACCTCATGTTCAAAGCAGAGTCAACTCTCAGATAAAACCAGGTTACTTGGGGCTTTATCCAGATGAATTTTGGAAACCTCCAAGGCTGGAAAGAGCCCAGCTTTTCCTGGACAACAGCCTTGTGAGCAAGAGATAGTAATGTTCCTTTGAAAACTCTTCATCCTTTCCTCCTGTGACTGGAGTAAAAAGCACTTTTGTACAGTCTCTCTTAGGAGAAAGACCTCACTGACTTGTATTCAGTCAGCTTTGCACTCCAGGCCTGCAGTGAGCCTCTCTTTTCACATTCCTGCTCAGTGTGAAGTTCAAACAGCAGAACCCTCGCTCTGGTACCCTGTCCTGGAGTGGTGCTCAGAGGTAATTTCAAAAGCATCCTCTGTAAAGACAAATATTTGCTGAGTGCTCAGTCATCCTGCTGAGGAGGTGTTATCAAAACAAGTTTTTTCTTTATTACTCTGCTGCATTTTATTGCTTTGCTGCATCAGAGCATGTCAAACTTACTGAAGATTGGTAGCTCCTGTACAATCTCATGTCACAAAATGCCTGGAGTTCAGGGGTCATCGTGCTTTTCCATGTGGGTACTGGATGATTTGTCAATGTTTGAGGTAAAATTCCACATCTGAGCACCCATCTATCTAGTTTTATTAAACAGCCTTCATTGTGGTCAGTGTCTGGACAAGCCTTTTTTTATAGGGCCATGTTAAATTCCTGAGGATTAATTTGGGTTCAAATAGGAAATTTCCCATAATTTTACTTTATGATTTAAAGGAGAAATTGAAAACAAGGTAAAAAAAAAAAAAAAAAGGAAAAGGTAGAATATCTTTGTTCAGAAAGTATTAAGCTGACAACTCTTATGTGATACTTTTATTAGCTGATTGCAATAATGTGGGAAGATATTTTGTTTGATTTTTGTTGAGTGAATTCCACCATCAGCAGGCCTCGAGGAACGGAGTCACTCAATAAGTTTCCGTTATGCCTGTCTGCAATGGACTGACTTCAGGTAGCCAGGGTTGCTTTTTGAAATATGGAAAGTGTGAGGAAAATCTCTGGTGTTGTAGAGGGTGGAGAGAGGCAACATTTATTGGAGCAGAGAAGTGTTCTTATAAAAGAGTAACACAAGGTTACTGCATTTACAAGTTATCTGATGGCCTGCCAGTTGTTCAGTGCCATCTTGCTGGAAGCAAGCCACTAATCCTCTTCTTTACCCTTCTGTGATATTTTTAACTCCTGTAGTGGATTTCTCCACTTGTAGAGGCTCAGATATAATTGATTGGAATATTATTTCTGATACAACTCTGCAACTCTGGGAAAGAGGAAGGACAATTTCTTTTCACCAGTTTGATAAATTCAAAAATAAACCAGCCTTTTCAATGACTCTTTCTGTGATTCTCATGTGACTAATTTGGCTCAAGGCTTCATGGTATGGTTTAGGAGTCAAGTCACAATCTTTTTTCTTCTTTTTCCCTTACTGGTCCCTGATAAGTAACATAAATTGGAAAAACCTGCATGAGGCTTAGACTCTCCTCTGAATCTGAGATAAGATTTCAACATACAATTATTGATGGTTTAATTGCAAATACATCTCAGAGGCAAGAAGGAAATTTAAGTTTCCAAACATACTGACATGTAACAGTAATCAGGGCCAAGTGCCATCTCTGTCTACTACTAAATATGCCCGTTGAAATGTCTGCCGATTTACAAATATGTCTACATCCAAACACTTGAGCATTTAATGCAAATTTATCTCATGTAACTGCTATGAGGAACACGGATCTTAGTAAAGCCCTTGGAATCCATCTTGTTTAAGTTTGTCTTTTGTTCATCTTTAGGGTTTTTTTGTTTGTTTTTTTTTACAATGTTTGAAACAATTACAAACTAAGGCTGCTTATCACTTACCCCAACTCCAGAAAAACCCTTCACTGTGTGAAACGTGCTTTTCTATGTGTCTGCACAGCACACACAGCTCTTTCCTCATGTTCATCAAAAAATAAATATTGACTGTTGTTTGTTGTGAGGGGTTTTCAAAAGATGCTCTGGTCAGCTCTGCAAATGATCATTTAAAAAAAAACAACTCTAAGCTTATTTAATGATCTCTCTCGAAACTATTGTTAATTGCCTCTGTTTTCTCTTCTTTAGTGTCTTTCAGAATCTTCCAGTAGGGCAGAGAGGATTTTACTGGAGTTATTTTCTTTATCATTCACCAATTGAGAAATCTAATCACTACTAAAAATCTTCTGGGTTTTTATTAAGTTAGGCCTGATTTATGTAATTTGCCATAAAGTTCATTAAAGACTTCATTAATTTTTCACCAATCTGTAACAGGCTTATCACTGCTGTTTTTATTAGCTGAGATAAAATTAACTAGGTTTGACTTTTTAAATTTGGGGGCAAGTCATTTACCTGCCCTATCACCACTTCTATAATAATTACATTTTGCTTTGTCAGATGTGAAATGGTTCTCTTCTTATCCATCAGTTCCAGTGATTAGGGCTCCATATTTCAGAGCAATTGCTTGTACTGACACTTTGATCTCAGCAGTTTATGTTCTCTTTAGCTGAATGAATCTTTGGTCTTTCCATTTTCCAAAAGCATCATTTGGTTTGATATCTCTAATGCTAAAAAGACATGGAAAATTTCCATTGACCTGGAGCTCAGCCATGAACCCTGAAGGGATTGATGTCAACCTGGATTTCATTTGTATTTGTCCATCTGCCTTTCCTGGACCTCTGTGGTCCTTCCTCAAACAAAAAAATATGGAAATCTTGCACAGTTGTATTTAATATCAGCCACAGCTCAGAGTGTTTTGTAAAATAAGATTCTTTAACTATTTTCTGTCCTCTGGTAAAACTTTTCCACTCCCCCATTCACTGTTGTCTGTGTTATACCAATACTCATTTGTATTTGACTTCAAATATCTACCAGTGATTTCCAAAAAGACTGTCATTCCAGCACTTGTTGGAATAATGGACCCATTAATGGCCTGGCAGATCAGCTGGACCATTCTGTTATATGGACTAATGCCCACCAAATTGGCCAAATCTACTAGGTCATGACCTATTTTCATTCAATCATCTGAAATAGGCTACAAGGAAAGTATGATAAAAGTATTTTCAAAGGAAAAATGAAGCCAGTACCCCCACTCTCTTTTTCCTTCAGAGCTAGCACTCAATAGTAATTTTCTCTAAAATGTAAGAAGAATGGAGAAGAAACATGATCTTGCAAGAGAAACCCTCTTTTATTCAGAATTACTGTTATATATTTCAGTCTCTTCCTTGACCGCTTTCCCTTTGCACTTATACTTGATGGAGTAAAATAGCTGTGTAAAAGGTATCAGTGGTATTTGTGTGATAACCCTGAGCCTTCTGCCACCGCAATATTTGCAGGCCTTTGTGCCAGAGGAATGTTCCAATGCACAGAGCAGAGCAATGCGCTTGGTAGGCACAGGGAATGTTTGACACGTTCAAGTGAACTCTGTTCCACACACAGCAACCTGACAAATATGTGTTGTCTCTAATAGCTCATGTTCAGTGTGTTCAATCCCTACCTTTGTGAGGATTTTGATCAGCTCTCCATTTGAAGCACTTCAGGAATGTCCAGGTGACTGCTTCACACAGTGATTTTAAAGCTATGTCACTTGTATTTTCTTACTAAAGACAAGACATGAAGAAAGGTTAAGAAGAAGCCTTCACACACATTTTAAACTCTGCTTTGAAGCAGGAGTATCCCTTAAACTTTATTTAGTAGCAAAATAGTGAAAGCACCTCAGTTACCCATATTTCTGACTTTTCCCTCTCAAAAGTGAGAAACTATGAATACAGTTTATTTGTAACTGTCATGATTGTTACAAATAGTACGCTCCTTCTGCACATTTTTTCATCCAAAGACTTGGAAAAGTCTGTGTCAGAATGGGAAAGAGAATTGCCATCCTTCTGATCACGGTCTCTGGAGATCCTGTGCTCCAAAATGTAAACCCTTCTAGTAGCGACTCTAATTCCCCACACATGAAAATTAAATTAGACTTCATTTAATATCTAAATTAAAATATCTTGCTCTATTTAGGGTTCTTGGTTAAGCTTTTTTAAGCTATTGTTCCAATTTTCAGGTTTTCTCTAAATTAGCAATATTTCTTCCTCAGAGGAAAGCTCAGTATCTGCACCAAGCAACATTAACTCCAAAGGGAACAAGAGCTTGCTCACATCGAATTCACAGCTTTGATGACAAAGATTTAACCTTCTGATAGTTTACATGTCAGATGAATTAACCTGCCCACAAGGAAATTGCAGAACCAGGATTTCTTATTGTATACTTGAAAGTTTGAATGCAAAAGATAAAAAGAAAACAAACTGAAAAAACCTAAACAAATTACTTCCTTCTCTTCTCTTCTCTTCTCTTCTCTTCTCTTCTCTTCTCTTCTCTTCTCTTCTCTTCTCTTCTCTTCTCTTCTCTTCTCTTTATTGGAAGTGGGGTTTTTTCCATGTTGTTTCATGACTTTTTATAACTTGAAGGAAAAATAACATTTTTGAGATAAATTCTTAATGACAAAGTACGAAAGAATCTGTCAGTCTGCACGAAAAAATAATTTCAGCTTTGCAATGGAAAGGTAATTAAATTCTTCTCACAAAAATGCAGTTTTAGGAATACTTTTTTGCAATTCCCTTTGAGCCTCATTGGAGTTTGAGGGTTGAGCACCTCCAAAATCAGAATTTCACAGCTTTTTAATGGCTACCATTTTTCAGGATAGGGAATCTTGAGAGCATGAAAAGCTGGAGAGAGCTGCCTGTGCTTTGTGTCAGTTTGCAAAGACATTCCCAAAGCTCAGAACAAACACAAAAGCCACAGGGGAGGAAACACCTCTACTGATTGAGCAGTGCTGTTCTCTGTGCTCTTCTGATTTATTGCAGCTCTGCATGGCTTCAGCCACTGTGCAGTTGTAGCTGATCTTTTGTGATGGCAATAACAAGGCCTGTTACTGACCGGACGCAGGTGAGGCTCTTGAAAAGCATCCAGTCCTTCCTGATGTACTTGACTGCACGCCTGTGACTCCTGCTGCTGCTTCTCCAAATGCCTCTCAAGCTCCAAGGTAGTTGGAACCGCCTGTTCTCCTCCCAGATTCTTCCGTCCCTGGGCTCCTGCCACACAGACCGGGCAGATTTGTTGCTCTTTGCTACTCCCCACTACCCCATCAGTGCTATCTTAATCCACTTCCTCCATCTGTTACTCCGGTACTTGAAAAGCCCTCTGCCCACTCTCCACCTTCAAAGACACACTGCTCACTATCACTGTTGATGAAAATAGAGGCATGCACAGTCTCAATCTGCACTTGTCAGCAAACTTCAGCTTGGTTACTGCTCTTTTTATTTTCCTTTTCCTCAAGTGGGTATTATGCAGGTAGAGTTTTGAGAGTGACCTGAGCAAGTCTCTCTTGGAGACTTTTCTATGTCCTGTATTAATCTCTTATTCCAGCCTTACACTTGTCTTCCACACAGAATGACAATCCACAAAATTGCTTGCTCATTTCAGTCAGGCACACCCGCAAACAGACAAAAAGTCCTTTAGGGAGTATCAAAAGTGTACAGATTATTTTGAAACGACATCTATAAAGTGTGGTCTGTATTGGGAGCAGCTCTATGTTACTCACTCTGGCTGCTGGCTTTAGAGTACAGGTTCTTTTTCCAATGAGCACTTCACTTCATCCTCATGAAATTTTTGCTTGGCATTTTTCAATAACCTTGTGAATATTTTAAAGTGTCTTCTACCAGCAGTTCTCTTCTTACATATTATTTCCCCTAAGATCAGTTCTCAATTTGACAAATATCTTGCTCAGAACAGCCATGCACTCTGTAATTCGGATAAGAAGTGAACATGTGCATAAGTATCCTGTGAAACAAGATGCAGAACAGTAAGGGAACACTGATCTGTCCTGTGCTCTAGTAGGTTTTTCCCATGCCTTCTATATTACGTGTGTTCAGAATGTGCTTTGTGCTGGGTTGTAAGAGCAGAATAGCCCAGAGCTTCCTGTGGTGTGAATTTTGTAAGGGTTAGCTACTCCCTGGTGAATGTCAATGCATGACAATATTATATATACTCCATTAATCAAAGGTGTTGTATGCTGGCTTTTTACTTTCCACTAGAATTCTGTCTCATTCAACTACAGTCAATTCTCATAAACAGTAGTTGTCTCTAACATGTCTTATTAACCATCTCCTCAACCATCAAGGAGAAATATCTTCTCTAAGAGAGAGTTGTCAAATATACAAAACAAGGCACTGCAGTATGCATAATGCTTTTCCAACACTATAAAAAGGAAAAATTAGATGATATTGAAGCTGTTACTCTTAAACTCATTTTTTCCAGATGAATCCTTGAGATTTTTATGTACTCCTTCAAAGGCAATAAATTACACTGTTGTCATCAGACTAATTTTTAATATAGAAAAATATCTGAAAATTAAAATCAACAAAAAATTGATGGAGCCTCCATTTGAATTGAATTTCAACACAGTGCATTATGCATTCAGTGTCTGACCCACAAAGGTGGTTGTTTTATTACTGTTTGTCTCACATGCACTTCTGTTATTGCATGCCCCTTTTGTATTTTTAGACTCATTTTCAGCTGTGAAAGCACACAATTTCATTCAATGTGTAGGCAGAAAAGAAGCTTACATTTTTTCACTAAATCTACCTAGAAACAGCAGCACTAATATATTTTCTAAAGAAGGTGAAAGATAGAGGGAGCCTTTAGGCCAGGAGTAGAGGTGTTTTTGTATTCAATGTTACTTTTAATTAAAACACCTGTCAATTGTAACTTGCAATTGAAACACCTGTAACTTGTCACTAAACCTGAATTGGTCACTAATTCTCTTGGGTTTTGATTAATTTGCTTCTTGTAATTATATACATATATTGATATACATATTCATTGCTTATAATTCAGAAATAAATACTTAGCCAAGAATTCTCAGCTATTAAAACAAACATTTTGTTAATGCTTTTTTTTCTCCTTATTTCAGTCCATAGTATAAAAATACAGTTAAAATACTAGAGCAGCATTTTAAAATGGTTTTATATCTTGAATTTTTTTCCAATTGGTGACTTTTAGTCTTTTGCAAGGTCTTAGGTCTAGGAGAAAGGCAGGCTTTGTTGCTCTCAGTGTCTGGAGATGCAGCGTTATTGTCTCCCACTGCCTGTGGGAGTGCTCAGTGCATCCCTCTTCACTGTGAGTGGCAGAGACAAAATGCTTTCATTTATGTACCATGTTTAGACAGCAGTCAGATAACGAGTCTGATAGAGAGGGGCTGCTGCCCAGTACCTGATCAGTCAGTAAAACCCTCAGGCTTTGATGGTTTCAAGTTACTAATTTATGACCAGGATGCTGAGGGAAGGCAGCTGGGTGAGATCAGAGGTAGAAAAAACATCCCTGCCCCATTTGGGAGGACCAACAGGATATGGAGCCCTGATCTTTGTTTGGAAGGAACAGCAAACTTATTTTTATAGATGTGATAATCACAGAGGGGTTGCCAAGTGGCCTTAAAGAAGTCTGATGAGGAGCTGGCAAAGCACTTGGACTACAGACTGGGAGATACCTGGGAGTAGAGGATAAGTAGGCAGTGAGTCGTTTTTCTGAGATCATTCAGAGTCTGGGTTGTGTTTCTTCTCCCACCTTTCCACTGCCTTCTGGATGTAGAGTGGAAGAGAGTACTTGAATTTCCTGTAAGAATTACAAATTCTATCTTCATTCTGCAAGGAGTGAATTTCATGAACATTTTTGGCATTGGTGAGAATGTGCTGAATTTTGGTGGTTTTTGGGGTATTTTAAATTGTAATTGAAAAAAAATAGCATATCAACATTTTTCAGACCAGCATTCTTCAAAATGCTGAGGTTGCTCTTTTAAGTGTTGTATTTTTTAGCAAGGCTGTCATTTAAATTCAGAGTAAAAACAGGATAGAGTAATTTAAATGCATTGTGTGACAGACATTTTAATATTTAGTGCATTATTTGTAGAACACCAAGTAAAAGAATGTCTGAGAATTCTTACGGTGTTACAGAAATAAAAAACCCTAAGAACATATAAAAATAAGCTATATTTTTGTAATTCTGATTCACTAATATTTTGAAATTTGGTGCTGTGATCCCTAAGTGGATCCTTAACTTTTCCTGAGTAAACTAATGATAAATTCTACAGACAGAATTCAAGACTACAAGACTCTTTTTAAGCTAATGAGCTGATGCAACTTTCAAATATTTTGCGAAGTATGTTGCATATAGGCAGATATCCGAGTTTACTCAGGTTCTGTAGTCCTGAAATATTTATGTCATGCAAAAATTTGTCAGACTATAAATGTCATCAAAATCTGGTGCATTAAAATTACAGCTTCTCAACTGAAGGTTATTTCTGTAAAGAACTACATCAAAACTCAGGTCTAAACATATCTCATCTTAGTTTAGACCCAGATCTAAATTTGACATTCCTACTCATAGTGTATTCTATCCTTAATGGATCAATCTCAAATCTGCAAGAAAAATTGATTATTTTAAAGTAAATAATAATCACATGTCTGTAGGAGTACCCAGTTCTGTTGATTTTGAGAGCCTTTCTTTAAATTTGAATTTAAAACTCTAATTTTGAAATTCTGTCCTGTGATCAAATTACTTCTCTGAGTTGTATTTGAATTCTGTATTCCACTTTTTGAGTTATAAATCATGGCTTTCAAAAGTAATTTTTCCTCAAAAATTATGTAAATCCTTGTACAGATCTGTAGGAAATCCAAGTCAGCTGAGATTCAGTTAGATTTGCTTTTCAAATATCTCTTCTATGTTTTTAGAATAAGAAATATTTGTATTTTCTAGTCTGACAGAATAATCTGGATTTTGTGTCTTGTATGAGGGAACCCACTTCCACCACATGGACCTCTCTCTGACCATGCAAGCAGGAAGAGGTGCCATGCTCAGGTCAAGTTACCTGTTCAGCTCGAGGCAGTGGGAACTGGAATGTCACAGTAGCTGCAAACTCATCTGCTCCATCCCCATTGCCAGCCTGCCTTCCCTGCCAGCCTGGCTTCTCTGGCCCCGGTCCTTGTTCGGATATCACTAAGTTCGTGACCAGTTCCATGCTCCTTCCACTTCTGCTTCCCTCCACATTTTCCTTTGTTCTCAGTCTCTTGCCTTGTTGTCACCTGAACATTGCACATTGACACTGAAGCACAGTCACATTATTTATTTTGAGATTTTGTGGCACTGCAGGTTTCTGCCCATCAGCACCAGGGCAGCTGTGCAAGACTCGCTCACAGAAAATAGAGCCAAGCTGCTCCAACCCTTTGCTGAAGGTCAAACAAGCAGTTATCCTGGAAAGTTCTTGGGTCAGCTCTGAATTTCACCACAACACAAAAGATATGGCCTTATAGGAAATGCCACTCAGGACTGGAAATACAGCTCCTTGACATTCAGTTGTTGTAAAGCACTGTGGAATTCTGCCAGAGATCTAGGAAAAGAAATAGTAGGTTTCTCTTTTAAAGCAGGCAATGAAAAGTGGAGAAGATTATTCCAGCTATACAGCAGAGCCTGGATTTAAATTAAACAGTGACAAGCTGCATATATTTCTTAAACTCATTACAGTTATTTAACAACATTTGTGCTCTGGTTGGATAAATCGTGGAAAGCAATGCTCTGTCACAAAGGTATTCCATGATTAACATTGAATAACTGCTTTACTAAGCACCTCTTGCTACTCCTGATAACAGAAGTACCTGCTTACTCTCCATTATACAATTATCAGGTTCTAATCCTTTTATAGACTATAATCTAGCTTTAGGCCTTTCCCCATTCATAGCTATGCCTTTAATTGAGTTTACTTAGGAAGTGAATTATGCAGCTGTCGGTAACAAAACTGGCAGGCTCATTTTTCTACTTCTCAAACAGCTAGCCATGCAAACAGACATCATATCTGGCAGAATCTTGCTATTTGTCTGTCAGCTCCACATTTTATCTTCATTGTTTATCTAAAATACTTTCTCTCACTAAAATAATTTACAGGCTCCTGTGGCTTCCTGAAAGCTGGGAGAGTCTGTAAAAATGCTGTCAGTGTGGTGTGCAACAACACAAACTGATCTGGTTGTGGTATTAGTCTAAATTTTTTTTTTAAAGGAAATTTATTACCTAAAGTAGTCTATCCAGAGTCTAATAGAGCTGCTATTCTGTATCAATTGCATCCAGAGAAGTGGGGTAAGCCAATTGGAGGAAGACAAGTATTCCTCCCTTTGAAGCCAATGTTGAACCTGAAAATGGAGATAGAAAATATGATTTTGTCACTGACTCAGGATGAAGTAGTGCAGTGCCAAAAGGCAGTTCCTGGTCTCAAGGAACTTTGAAAAGAAATAGTAAGAGGGAACTTTTGTCATTGTTCAAACCTACAGCCCAACACAGGCTAGCAGAGATTGATGTGTTTAGTCTGCATCTGGGTGGACAGAGAGCTGCAGCACACAGGGACATGTTCCAGAAGTGGCCATTACAAGAAATTGGGGGGATATTAATAAAAATATGAAACTCAGACATGACCTAAGTCATCTTTCAGATGCAGATACCCCAGTGCCTCACCAGTGGCACTGCCCAGAACTAAGGATGACTCCACAACAAAGAAAACCTTTACCAATTCAGAAGAAGACAGACAGGCACGATGTGACACACAGAATGAGAGGAGGTAGAGTTGATCATTTTTCCACCTCTCTGAACAAGGCTGCACTCTTACAGATGTGTTTCACTGCCACTATGAAAGGCATTGCTCTTCTTCAGAGTGGGAAGGTCTTTTAATTTATCAGTATTATCATTTCCATTTGGTACTACCAAGGTTAAATCACTTGTGTGCTTCAGATGAAAGTTTACAAATAAAGCCCAAAGAATGCAGGAGCAGGCACACATTTCCTAGAAAATACGTATAGAATAGAAAGCAAACCAACCTCTGGTGTTTTCAAATCCTTAAGGGCTCTCTGTAGCTATCTCATATTGCAGTAGAGCTGAGGGGGCAGGATGAGAAGTGCTGTAAGCGGCTGTGTATCACTGCTGCTGAGACAGTGATGCTGTGCCTGAATGGGGGAGCAGCCAAGGGTTTAGTACCAGCACACAGAGCAGTTCATGCATTGAGACTAAATAGTGTTTGACCCTCATGCTCATGAAAGAAGAAAACTTCCTGCCAGTGAAATCTTAATTATTGCACTGCAGGCCCAGGTTCTGTTCTGCTCAGCAAAACTCATGTTTCAGTCTGCATCAGCTTCCAGCAGGTGTTCATATTTACTTGCATATTTTGCAAAAATACAAAGACAATATGAATTTTGGTACTTACTTTCCTAAACAGCACCATGCCATTAAATAAACCTGTTTTCACCAGGGCTTTAACTTCTCTGAAATTAGTTTCCCAATGTTTCATAATTGAGTTAAAAAGCATTTCCACAGAGATACAGTACAACACAAAACCTTCTCTTCATATATCTCTTGATTTTTTTGCAAGTGTGACTGGCACTCTTACCACTTGCCAGAATAATAATAACCTTGGTTTTTCAGGGCATTTCTAGTCTAACATGAGAAATCTCATCTTCTGAAGGTTTTAGAAACATTTTATATTCTTAGAAACTTTTAGAAAACAACACATTATAAAGAACTGGTATTTTCTTATAGTGTGTGTGCCTGAGTGCCAGTGGAAGTTTATCTGGCTAACTATGAATAGTAATTAATCACACCAATATGTTCATCATAATGTCACCTGCTTTCCCTTTTAATTCTAAGCAGCTTTCCTGAGCAAGGTAAATTTGCAAATATAAAAGTTCCAGAAATTTCAAAGCATAATAGCTCCAGACACTGATTTTTTCCAAATCTACTTATTCCTATGACTGTAAATAATAATAGTAATAGTGCTCTTGCCATTGAAGTATATTATTTCTCAAATAAAGGTCAGTGTATCTAAAATGTTTCTTCAGAATCAGAGCATGAAGTACTGCTTTAATGAGTCAGAGACTAACTAACAAACTATTGCAGTTCATTTTAGTTGAACAATGCCTCAGCTCATAATTAGCATATTTGGTTTAGACACCTAAATGAGATTTCCTCAATATGGCTAAAACCAGAATGCAGTCACATACAAAACCACAAAAAAGTAAAAGTTTGTTACCCAGGGTATTCCTTGTTTTTACTTCATGCCACTGAACTATGCAGGCATCCAAGTGCACTCAAGTGTGATCATTGAGTAGTATTGAATATCAGTAACTTGGGAGAATCAGAAAGAAATATGACCTTTAGAGATACAGAAAATTTGCATAAACCAATAGTTTATACAAGATTTTTTGTGTTACAGAACACCAGCAAGCTGCAAATCTAGATATGTTTTTATTATGTAATAACCAACATTAAAAATTCCATTATCAGAGCTAATAGCTTTGTGTTGGCTAAGGCATGATTAGAATATGCTGTCTTTATTGTCTGTATTAATGCCATCTTTCCATTTGCTGATAATACTAAAACCTTCTATCATTATGAGATTAGGCAGATTAGAGTTGGAAGATATACATACACTCTGATACATACGACATTGTTGAAGGTGTTTTTTCCTCAAGTTTAAAATGTGGTTTTCCTCAGTAAATTCCCCATGGTATATACATTTTTGTTAAAAACATGTCGCTGCTTTTCTTCTCAGAGGCAAAGTTGCTGGGCTTTTTATTTTAATTTCCTTTTGGATAAAACTTTAATCTGCATCTCCTAGAGGCACAAGAAGCTCTGAAGTGGGATTACTGGCGGAAAATTCTTCTGGAATGACCTTCTTTCCAGAATAATATTAAGTTTGAGGATTTTACGTAAGAGAAGAGGCACCCTGTTGCAGCATATCTTCCTCTTGCTGCTTTACATAAGCATATCAAAGTGATATTCCTTTAACTTTGTTTTCTGTGTACATAGACTTTCAAGACACACCAAAAGTCAACACCATTTTTAACTCAATTTTTCAGTGAGAGCCAGTACTGCATCATTTTTATTTTGATGTGTCTCATATCTAACACTATCCACCAGCAGATGATCCATAGTCTTTTTTAAGCAAGAGAAAAAAATAAATAGCTGAAATCTTTCATCTTTGAGCAGAAAACACTGGGAAATCCATCTCTTCCCCTCAGCACTTCACAGAGGAGGTCCAGAGAGGTTCAGTTCTTTTCCTTTCTCTAATTCACCTGCATGAAGCTGTTGTTGGAAATGATGCTCTGTAAATGGCAGCAAAGCAGAAGGAAAGAATATCCCTTTAAAATGTCACTGGAAAGTTGAAATTTATTAGAACCCCATTGTAGAATATGACTGAATTTGAAAAGAAAGAGACAGCTGGTAACAGAAAATTAATATGAAAACAGTTAAGTCACTATACCAGAGGCAGTGCCCTCTGTTCACATAAGAATTGTGCTCTCTGGAGAGTTTTGCTGCATTCCACAGTGGTGGCTGCTAAAATGTCACTTTCTTTCTGCAGAGCACCAGAAAACTGTCCTTTCTTATCAGACACTAATTTGGCAGCAGCAATGCACACACATGACTTCTAGGCTTGATTATTGCAATCCATTCCAGCCAGGAACGAAGCCATTTGCCTTGAGACAGCTCCAGTTGCATCAACCCAGTCGCTCAGCAGCCAGAGCTGCCACTTCCCTGCCATCAGCTTTGCCCCTGTTCCCTGCCCTGGATCCCTGCTGTATCCCCAGTCCGATTCCAGGCTCTCATCTTCCCGCTGGGAGTGGGCTGCCAATCAGAGCCATCCCTGAAGCTGGCACTGACTGGAGCCTGTGCTGGCACCAGCTGCTGGGCACTGGGTGAGGATTCTCTCCTGGTGAATGAGCTGCCCACTCCCTCCCAGATGCGCCTTCTCCACCGGCTTTCCAAGCCAGCTCCTGGATTCCTTGTCTACTCTAACCGCCCACTGAAATGAGGGTGATTTGCATGCACTCAGGATGATCAGATTCCCAATCTCTTTCTTCTGGAGAATAATATTTTGTTAATTAAGATGCTGAAATAGAACTGAGGCCTTTATAGTTATTATCTAAATTATTAGTCAACATTTTTATCTGAAAATAGTGTCTTATGGTATTGGGGTTCGTAAAAGACTGTGAAAGTGGAGCTTGCCACTGTTATCACACAAACAGATTCTGTGGTCAGAGACTCATGAGACTGAACTTGCTGAGAATGGACCAAAAGTCTCTGGGAACAACTACAGGCAGTTGTCTAGGCAAGAACATTGAAACCAGGTAGGGAATACAGGGACAATTTCCATGATATTCTGTCCCAGTTTCCTACAGTGTTTTTCTTAGGAACTTCATTAAAGGATTGCCACTACTTTTGCACTTAGTAGACTTTTCTTATATATAAAATTTTTAGTAGATGGTTATGAACAAATAGTCATACTTCTTGCCAAACAGAGGAGAATAGCTGTAAGCATGAGACTATATTAGTATTGTAAAAATAAAACTGCCTGGTCCACAGCAAGCTAAACAGAGATCAAAACAGAGATTCAGTTTGTTTTCTTCATGCTGTAGTCTTAAAGAAGGTAGCTTTCTTAAGGAGTCGCAGCTCTCTGACAATTCTCAAATTCTTTCCTAGGAAGGGACAGCAGTGAATATATTGATCCCGGTTACACACACAGTTCACCAGGCTGAAGCCAGAGCAAGAGTTAGGTAAGCATTGCTTCCACACACTCCAAACCCCAATTTGTTTGTAACTGAGCAAGAATTTCCATCACAGTTCTATTACTGGTCTTTATATTAGCCATACACTAACATAATATCTCAATGTATTGCTTAAAGCAGGAATGCAGCACAGCTGTACTGGATCATGCCAAAGGTGATTTCTGTGATGCCAAGGGAAGAATGCAGGAATAAGCAATTTATTATCAAAATCATTTTACTGAATTCTAACAGGTAGTAAGCACACTGTAAATAAGTGTATCCATTGTAGCCATTAAAGGCAACTGCCTATCACAAAGCTTGGACAAACACAGTTTAGAATTACAGTTCTAGTAATATTGCTCACTTTTCACTGTGCAATTGGCATTTCTTGGAGCAAAAATTTTGAATCAGTTGTCAAGTAGAAATGGTACTGTGACCCCAATATCCTCAGCTACTTAAATGTAAGTACAGATGCTCGAGTGAAACATGAGTTATCTCTCTTCTTCAATTGGACAGGAATTATCACACACAAGTAGGTTAAAAGTCTCTTTGCTGTTTGGCCCAATTTTAGTGGTTGCTGGGCCAGATGTAGTGCAGCCTCCTGGCAGTCTTGTGCAGTTTATTCCCAAACCATCCTGTACTGACACAATAATAACACAAGGCTAGGCTAGGCTTGAGCTTGAAGGATAAGACTGCAGCCATGGAAAAACAGCTGTTTCATCAGTCTCTTCTTCAGTGGCTGTCACTGAAGTGAAAAGGGTGTGGGATGCTGTATGCAGTGACAACACTGGAAAAGAAAGCTGAAAAGCACCAAGTGTTACCTAAAGCCGCTAGAAAACATCAAAGTGTTACTTTAAAACATTAAAATGTGCAGACTTACCTGGTTGGCTGGATTTCTTGCTGAATGCTCAGTAGAGATGCTTGGCCACGATTTCCTGGTTCATCATAATACCTGGGGTAATTTGTTTAGTTGCCACCTATGCCATTAATCTGAAAGCAGTGTTCCTTTAAATCCATAAAAGAAATCAATATCCAGAAGACTTTCCAAGGCTAGAATATGATGCAGTTGTAAAGCAAACAGGAACAGAAGCATGAATGACAGTTTTACTAAAATATTAGGCTTCACCTAAGGCCAAAATCATGTGTAAGTGGAATAAAATTGCCACTAATGATCGTGGTCATTAATGTTTAATTATGCATTTCATTATGTAAGGTTATTATTGTAAAGAATGTTATTAGTAACAATCAGAGTGCCTCTCTTCTAATTTATATGCCCCTGTTCTTAATTACCATGGTATTGAAATCAATACTGAAAAATGCTTAGGTACTTTACATTCAACATAATGTGCTGTATATAATGAGGATTACAACACCTTCCATGTTATTAGCTGACAATCAAGTTAATGTAACATCTGCTGAAATATGTTCTCTTTGTTCTAAAATGAGGTCAAATCATGCTTCCTCTAAAATCCAACTTCCTTAGCAAAGGCAGAAATTATCAGAATGTGTACGTAATTGACCTTTGTAAGCCATTTTAAAATAATCTTTTTGGTTTTCTGTTGTTTTTAACTTCTTCATTCCAGAGTCTCTGTAACTATTACATACCACTGCTATATATAGTATATATAACTGCTAAGTCAGCTTTCTTGGCCCGCATTATCATAAGATATCCTGACAGAAAGAGTTGCTAGGGATAACAACTATGTGCCAAGAGGAGGATAGCAAACCCCAGATGTTTCATGTAAGACAACACCCTAGAAGGCCATCATCAATTCACTTCTCACACATACTGGTTCATCTTCAAAACCAATTCTTATTCTTGTAATTTTTCATACATAGCTAGACATTCTATATGGAAAGCCCTGTTTCTAAAATATTTAAATGTGTAATGGTGTTTTCTCATGCAATTAATGAAAATGTTTCTTGATATGTATCAGTGATTATATTTAAAAAGCAATCCTTCAACAAGTAAACAATCCTTCAGCAAAGCATCAGTGAGGTCATAGAGCTGAGCCCTAAAATTGCCCATACACAGCAACAAACACAGGAGAAGGAGAACCCTCCCTGTTTCTCTCTTTCGTCTGGCATTTTGGTTTTTAAACCCTACAGGTCACTGAGATTTCAAATATGTTGTTATTTAAAGCCATTAATGCTAAAAATGTTTTGTGGTAAAAGGAGCCGCAAGCACACCGGACACCTGTAGGAGCCCTGGCGTGGCTTTCTAGATTGTATCTGGTTCCTCAACTGCCTGGCATGCTCCATGCAAAATGTGGCTGAAGGTGTCCTCCCAGGTACCAGACCTGCTCTGGTTTAATCCAAAGTGTGCTTGAGTCAGATCAACCACACTGCCTTTATTTTCCTCTCCTCCCTGGCCATCCTCCCACTTATTCAAGCTGCAGGAACAGCTCTAAGTGATGAATGGTCTTTAAACCACCTAAATCTGATCTGATCCAGGTGGTCATTTGTGTTCTAAGCAAAAGCATTTTGACATATGCTCTCTTGCACCTGTCCCATAACTCATGGCGTGCTCTTCCCCTCTGAAAGGAAACACAGGGAAAGTGAGGAAATATAGCACTGATATGGTTGCAGGAAATAGTCTACACAGCCTTTTCAGCACTTAAAAAAAACTGACCCATGATACAGTACTACACAGAAATCACAGAATTAATCTATTTATCCTAGACATACAAAGCACATAACAAACAAAAGTTTATTACTAGTTATGACTATTACCAGCTATGACAGGTATGGTATGTCTATAAATAAACCATAACATCTTTTTTACATGAGACTTGAGCTCTCAAGCACATTCTCTTACCCAAAGATTTTCTTCCATGCCCTAAACATTTGCTGGCATTTCAAGATGATACCAAAACTTTTACCTGTGAGATTCATAGGGTGATAGAGGGTGAAACCATCTTCATAAGATAAGTTTAGCAGGAGGGAAACTTCAAAGAAGAACTGACTGATGTGGCAAATACATTAAAAGCACAAGAACAAAGCAATACTCTCAATTGTGGGGAAGTTAGGATTTGGATCTGAACACTTCAGGCTTAAGTAAACACTAACAAACCAAATTAGCACTGGCAAACAACAGCTAAGGCTTGCTTCTAGTGCAAAAGAACCCTATTCTTTGGGGTCTTTTTCTGAAGTATGACTTACAGATGCTCCATTTGCAAGCCATATCTTAATTGCATTGCTCTGATGTTCTGCCTTTATTGTGTATTTTTAAACATGAAGCTGATAACCCAATGGCAGTCCTCTAAAATGTTTATTTAAATTATTGTTTTGCATCCATTTCTTTAATTATTTTATTTTGAATAGATATTCAAATGAACAGTCCTGAAAAATCACTTTAGTCAGAAGGATGATATCAACACTGCAGAAGTATCTGCAATATAATTACATAGTCAATGTATTTTAAATTTTGCAGAAAACTGCACTTTATCTTCACAGCAAAATACTCTAGATAAAAATAATTGTCAGGTATAATCACAGAACCTACTTAATTATCTTGTTCAAATGTGGTAAATGTTGGGTTAGGGCTTGGTTCAGTGTGTGTGGAAGACTAAGAAAGCAAAGCAAGTAAGATCCTCGCACTGGATAAGCATTCCAGCTTTTATCCTCCAGTTCACCAGAGATTCATTGTTTCTGTTTCTAGGACTTTCCTGCATAAACTGCTACTTATATTGGATGAGTAGCACTTTTGTGACATGCACAAAAGGTATCCTTCTCCCTTTCTCTTTGTACGGAATCCCAACTTTGTGATGCAGGACAAGGCTTTTGTCTGGTTTGGGATCAATCACTGAGACTCTTTAGCTATAAAGTGATTGGGGTTATTCATTAATCTTCCAGACCAGTAGTTTCTTCTATCCTGAAGTAAAATTGATTACCTTATCTGAGCTTGTGAAGAAGTGGGATGTGCACCTTTCTTGATTCATAGCTCAGGATGGACAGTAATGGAGAAGCTTTGAAAGCAGCAGCTTTTTGGGACCCCAGAAATGACAGGTCTTGATGCAACAGCCTGATATTTACTCAGGGGTGGGCTGCATATTGCACTAGATAGCACTTTGAAAAGAGAATATATAAATTTGGGGAGATTAAATCCTTGGGGAGCACTAGCTTTTCTACGGATTTGCTTTATTAGTTCTCTGCTGGAGAGCTTCATGACAGTTTATAGTGCACAGCAAATCTCTTTGGTTGCAAGAGTGGGAGATTTATTCCACTGTGTTTGAATCAACCGGGAGAAATAGAAGCAACTTTGACTTGAATTACTGAGTAATCTACAGCTTCTTTTTCAAGGACCAACAGACCAAGGAATAGACAGCATTTCCATCAGAATCTTACCGATTTTCTGGCCAGATGGTGGCAAGGAGCATTGGAAATCTGATTAATATCCTGTGGTGGTTTTTACCAGCTCCCTGGTTACTGGCCTTTCAGACACTCCAGGTCTTTTGAGATTCTGCTGTTCATAATATTAATACAGTTGTACCTCATATCCCTTTGGGCTGCGACAAAAATGGGTCAAATCGTGGTTCTCTTCTTTGATTTAACTGATATTCTGTGGTGTTTTCCTATTTAGAAGCTAACACTTGAGGAGCTATATTGTTTCCCATTCCTTTCTAATGTAGTCTCAGAATGACTGTGCAATCCTTGCACAGCCACCAACACAGATTCTTGAATCAAAGCCTGAAAAAGAGGGTCTGTATTACTTTGAATTTAGTCTCAACTTTAACATTTTATCCACAATCCACCTCATCTACTTTGCAGTAAAAATGCAAATCATTTAAGCCTAGAGTATAATTAGAGTTCCAGACCTAGATTCCAGTCCCATATGGCTGCTCTTTGACTAATTTCTTATTTTGTCCATTTTTCTTTCCTCTGAGAAGATACTAAAAGTACTGCATTAATGTGCTGTGGACAGAAAAGAAACAGAGATAAATCAGCTGCATATACCACAGTTACTCCCTGGTCTGCAAAATAATTGTCTTGAAAGCCATTTTGCTTACTGTTTGCTCCTGCTTTCAGACTGTCTGCATTAATAACAAGGCTTTGCATCTAGATGTTACTGTAGCAGGGAATAAATCTCTGCTACAGTAAAGTTTACCAGTCATTGTCTGTGCAAGGATCCTTTTTGCACATTCTACCCACATGGATAGTTAGAAGAAGCCATAAGGAGTGTAATTGTATGTGTATTGCACTGATAAACAGAGCAGGGAGTATGTGCCACTAATGACAAAGTATCAAACCCCCAAAAGAGCAAAAATGTAACATAAACCTTTGAATTCTATTCCTCATTAAAATTACATAGTCCTTTATCCCTTATAAACACTCATGATTACGGTGAGATAAACATTTCACGGAAGTGTTACCCAGCAGGTGGTGGTGTCACCGTTTATGAGTGTTTCCAGCAGCTGGAATAACTATCTGAAATTTAGGTCAGACACTGGAAAACTAAAAGCTTCGAAAGTGGGTTCTAACACAGCTTGGAATCGCAGCACTGGGATCTCTGACCCACGGGCATTGCAGTTTGGGATCCCCTGACACAGTGGTTCTTCTGTAATTTCTTGTAGCATCAGCAGGACTTAGCTAAGCATGCAAGGAAGGAGTCTGAAATAAATACACCTCGTGTGCAACACAGCTGGAATATGAAGGTCACCTCAGGAGAAAGGAAATCAATGTATGCCAGGAACAAAGGGCCAACACAAAATATAACATGCTATTATCCCAAGCCACAGAGCTGTACACAGCTTACTGTCAACAAATTCTCAGAAAAACAAGAGAGATGGAGTGAAATCCCTTTTACCACAGGTGTTTGGAAAGAAAAGCAACTGGAAACAAACACGTTCCACCAGGGAGAATTCTCGATCTCCTATGAAATGGCTGACAACTGAGTTGTCTTAGACCAGGGCACAGGAGGAGAGCCATAAATAGATTAAACTTTTTAC
This sequence comes from Pardalotus punctatus, assembly GCA_013400915.1. Lineage (NCBI taxonomy): Eukaryota > Metazoa > Chordata > Aves > Passeriformes > Pardalotidae > Pardalotus > Pardalotus punctatus. Next base: position 591,677 of record VZTX01020975.1, on the reverse strand, counting down.
AGTCTGTATTTACCTATTTCTTTGATAAGTGTTATTTATCTTAATCTTCTTATTATCAGGAAATCTACAATGTGTACTTTTTAAAGTTAGAAGCTGGTGGTATGCTATATAGAGTTTGAAGAATCTGTTAAAATGCCAGTAAATTAAGAAGACCTGAACAGCTTGAGATTATAATCAGTAGTGCCTTTTTCTGAATTATGTTTTAACTTCTTTTACTGCATTCTTAACTGACTTTTAAATTGTGGTAGAACTGGCTGCAGACTTGGTCCCTACAGGACACGCGGAGTACACAGTGCATGAGGCATTAACTCATTCAACTCTGCAGATAAAGAAAGGCTGAAGCAACTGTGCCATTCAAAAGGCATTACCAAATTCCTCTCAGAGGAGAATTGCATGGCTAATGAACCACACTGAATCTACAGGAGATTTCAGAGTGCTAACTGCTTAACGTCAAAAAATCATGATTTGGTCATCAGTTCTGCAGGATGAGTGAGAAGGGTGCTTTTGGCAGTACTTTTGAATAAAAGAACAGATCAGTCGAGAAAGCACAGCTTTGGTACTTGCCATTTGCTTTTTCATCCTAATGCAATCAAGATAAAATGAGGTATTAAGAATCATTTCTATGGGGCTAAAGTGGAAGGCCTTTATTGTCCAAATGCCAGCCCTGAAAGTGAATTCCAACAGTGCAAGGTAAATTTCTGGACAGAAAAAAATCAATGAGCTATGGCAGTTGTCTGAAAACTTTATTAGTTCAATGATTCACATTTATATAGACACTAATAATTATAATGTAAATAAGGCAGTCAGAGTAATGTAAAATAGCCCATCATATAATCCTCAGTATGTCAATGTTATTACCATAGTGTTACAATTACTGAAGTTTAATAGAGAAATATAAGACACACGCGGAAGGTAATTGAGATAAAAGAGCACAGTAAATTGGTATAGTACTGCAGAGAGGGATGAGCCACACTTATTAATTTCAACAATTACAAACCTACAGAGCAAGTTCTGCTTCTCTTATCCCAATGAATGATTGTGTCAAAGCAAATAGTCCACACTCCTAATGGAATTCCCCTACTTCATAAAACTGGAAGGTTTGTTAAACATCCCACCTGGATTTTCTGCAATGCTGCACTGCATATATTTGAGTGTTTCTTCTGCAGCATTAATTGCAGAGGGGGAAATTCCTTGAAGTGCTGTAGAATGTCTCTGCACTTTGAAGTGCCTGTCATGAGTGTAGCAGACATGCCATCAGCCTGCCTCAAAGCTAAGGACCCCCACAGTTTTTTTACAATAAATAAATTAGTTCTTTTTTGTGTTCCACTTACTCTAAAAATACCTCTCCTTTACCATCCCTGAAGCTAGCTCATGTGCTCCTGCCCTTTTGAGTAGCTTCTTCAAAGGGAGGTAAAAAAAATTGACTGTCTGTCAAAACAGCACTAAAAAGAAGAAAAGAGGATGAAAAAAGGAGAAAATAATCCAATAAGATACAGTAGTAGTCAAGCTTCTATATGGCAAGGAGAAAAGGTAGAACAGAGGTTTTGCATCACTAAAATAATTGCCATTATAAGGAATAACTTAAATCCAGAGAAATACTAAAATTCTAGCAAGAAATTCAGCCTGGTGGCACCTTGGCATGATTTACATCAGTCATTTCCTGCAGAATTTCCATAGGAAAGGGACAGGGAGAGGCTCTGCTTGTGGTCTAAGGAACACAGGATACAATCTGATCCAGCTGGCTTTGGAAGTCAGCTGGATGAGATTTTATGATTAATCAGAAAATGCACAAAATTAAGTGCTTATATGGTAGGATACCCAGCAAAAACCTTGCTGAGCTCCTCATGGCTGAGCTCACACATCCTAGGAGCTCTCCCACTTGCACAGGTGACTATGACTTGTCTAACAACCACATAAAAACTCTCTGACCTTATTACACTACTGGTTTGTGATTAGTTACCTGGTCTTAAAATAGTATGAAAAATTAGGGTGACCTAATTTTCCACACAGCCACAACATCCAGCAATTAATTCTTCTGTTCCCAAAACAATATTTCCTCCTGCTAGTTGCACAGGTGTTTCTTCTGCAGCTTTTCTTTTTCACGCCATCTTCCTTAATCCCAGCAGGCTGCAGAGGACTCTCAGCCTGACTGCTCCACAGAGCAGCAAAAAGTGAGAAAAGAAAGCATAAGATTTAGTGTCTCAGCTGGGCGCTGAGGGAAAAAATAGATACGCAGGTATCTTGAAATGCTTCAATGCTTTTGATGAATGAAATTGTGCTGTGAATGAAATGCTCTCAAAGAGAGAAGGAAAACATTTTTTAAATGTTTGCAACTTCAATTTAGTAATTAATACTTTGCATAGATATTACTAGGGGAACAGTTAAAGATGGGTGAGGCTGAAAATACCTGTTCTGAATTTGAATTTTCACAAGCAATCAGAAGGACAATTAAAAAGGATAATGTGCAAATGATAACACCTTGAGAATTCATTAAAATAGAACCTCAAAATCTTTTGATTTGCAGAACCTCTTCAGTATCATATTTAATGACTTTTGCAGCATTCTTAGGATTTACAGTTTGAAACCTTTAGACTCTGGGAAAGATCAAAGGTTTGTGCCTGTTTAACAGTATCACCTACGTGTCTGAATAGAAGGAAAAAATATGTAAAGCTGGGAGAGGGAATTACTGCTGGGACATATGTATGCATTTTCCTGCCACGGTAGAAATGTACAGATTATCAGTCTGGGTCACTTTGTCCCTGGAAGAAATTCAAGAATTCACCTACATGCCTTGTTTTTCCAGCTGCTTTTCTTCAAAGGTATTCAAGTGAGCTCTGACAGCATAAATCTTTCCATGAAAGAGCAGCATCTGCATCCTGGCCCATAATACTCACACACATTTACAGGCTGCTTCATGCAAGGTGAGGTGTCCTCTCTGATGAGGTAAAGGAGTGGTGTCAATTGTTGTACAGCTCCTTTAAAAAATTGTATCCAGGATGAGCTATTTCAGGAACACCAGAATAACTTCTTGCTCTTATGAGGGCTGTCTTTATGTTTCTCTGTGTCAGCTTGACTGGAATGTGATAGCACAAGCTGCTACTGATAAAGCCAGATCTGTCATATGAAAAACTATAAAGCACTATTTCAAATGTATGCTTATATCTCTTTTGATACAGACCAATTCCTAGGATTTTATAGAGTAAAATAAAAAGTTGAAATATACTTTATATTGAAACAGATTCAAAGTAAAAAAAAATGTATTAGAGTTTCTTAAATGAGCTATTTCAAGCTTGAGAACATTTTCAGAATTGCATTTCAGATACAGAAAATCCAAATTTTTTCACACTGGTTCATATCTAAAAGGGATGTTGAAACATTGAAATGTTTCATATGATGGAAATCCTTTCCCCCAGTTGTTATACTTTTATCTTTTATTCCTCTCCCTGCCCCACCCCAAAAAACCCAAAACAAACAATAAAAGGAATCCATGATGTTGGTCATTGAGGTATTCATATAAAAATTTAAAAGGAACCTCAGCTTTTTATAACATAATTATGTATGAATTCCCTTTAAAGTCTGATCCAGTATCCACTGACTTCAAAGACCAGACCTTTTTTGGATGAGACTAGTCACTGAAGAGTTTGGATGATATTAGTCACTGAAATGCAGATTCTGTGTTACCAGACTCTGCCTATATTATGAATCTTAGCTGAAAACCCCATTATTAGCTTGTGCCCACAACAAGCTTTACAAATTACCACAGTATTATGAACTTACAGTGGTATATTATCTCTTTAGTGTTCAAATCTCTTCAAAATTTTCTCTGTGTTATTATGAATTATATATTAAAAATACTGTTAGTTCATAATGAGGCTGCAAAATTTATACATAAAAGAGCATTTCTCTTTTGAGGAACCTCACACTAAGTTGGAAAAAAAATAAAACACCAACAAAAATCTGCCTGTAAAATTAACACATCAAACCTTCAGATTTAAAAGAAAATGTCATAAATGCAGGAACTTCAGACATTTGCATAGCTCAGACAAGAAATTTCATGTAGTCTACTGCCAGTTTTATCAGTGTTGTGTTAAATGATCCTTTCCCATATTTGCTTCATTGAGCCCTAATAACATTTGTCTTTCTTTCTGAACTGAAATTATGTTAGCATGACAAACACTAGAAGAGAAATCTGCTGGGAATTATTTATTAGGAACTTGGCAGAGCAGCTTTTAACAACACCTAATCCTCAAACCTTAGCCATGACCTTCATTAACCAGAGAAACATTCCCAATTGCTAAAAAAGATTAATTTCAAGCGCCAAATTTTACCAAAAACCACTAAAAAAAGAGAAGACAAACACCAAAACTAAAGCAGGGGAGAAAAGGAAAGAGGAAATCTATAGGGGGGAAACACTCAGGTTTCCAAACCCAAGTAACTTTTGAAGGCCAAATTCTGGATGCCAAAAGCAGGACAAAACCCCCAGGTGTGTTGTGACAGGCTGCTCCCCAGAAGTCACATCACCGACAGTGCCGCTGTCCTTGTCAGCTGGGTGCCAGGCCAGGAGGCATTCAGGGCATCAGAGGGGCTCTGTCCTGCTGGGCGGCTCCGCACACTCAGACCTCACTGATGATGCGGTCCTGCGGGCCTGCGCTTCCTCGAGGATGTTGAACAGGATGTGCACGGCTGCACATCCAAAGCAGGCCCTCCCCCTCTCCTTTTGGAGGAGGCTCAGAACAGATGAGGCTGGGGCTGTGTTTTCCTTGGCTGTGACAGATTTGCACAGTATCCTATGCTTGCTGTGCTTGGTTGTTTTCCTTCTATCAAAAGAAAAATGTTGCAAAACTGCTTAGAGTACAAATGAATCCACATCCCATATGTTGCTATTTGTATTTATATCCACTTAGGACACCCAGCAGACCTGGTTATGGAGCAGGTCCTTGTTGTTTCCAGTTACTATTCTGCTCATAAACATTTAAGTGCAAACAACTGGATATTGCCATGTCTGCACTTCAATTGCTCATCATAATTTCACATCAGCTTCTATTCCATATCAATTTTCTATGCAACATATTACAGTATCTGCTCATGTATTTTGTGCAGACTGTGTAGGAAGAAGCTTAATCTAAAACATCTGCGGCAAGATGAGATGATCACATAAACATTATTTCTTGCAGAGGTTCTGTCTGTAAACTGCAATGAAGTATGTTTCCACTGCATCAGCACAATCCTACCTTTGCATTTACCTTTTATCATCAAAATGAAGAACAAAGGAAAATAAAATACAAGAGGAAAAGTCAAATTCCCAGGCACGTAAACACTATGTTCAGACAGCAACTGACAAAGCTCCAAAAATTATGTCCCTAATCCAATAGCTGTTCAATAAACGACACTAAATATCACTGCTGAGTATCTGTTTATGGGCCTAAACTCCCAGTAAGCCATATGGAAAATTACTTTCTAATGTGGAATCGCCAGGGCTTTTTGATAGCAAAAGCTCCACACACACACACTAAACTGTTCCAGAGTGAGTCAATAATCAGTGCTTTGCAATTTTCAGAGCCTCATGGATTCAATAGACACCTAAGGGATAACTCAGCTTCAGCAGCAGCATTCTGCTCCATCACAGTACCCTGCAATAGAAGCAACACACAGGACACAGTCTCATAAAAGAGGGTGTGAATTATCCTTGTAGTTGAGATTCACCCTCAAAGGTTGGTATCCATACCAAGCAATTTCTCTTCAATCCTGCCTTTCAGGCACTTTACCAAAAGATAGGAAAGGTGCTCAGTATCAGCTCATGTTTCAGCTCTGAAGGTGCCTACAAGCAGTTTCATCTGCACATAAAATACAATACGGAAGCAGCTTGCCATTAACACACAAATAGCTTTTGTCAGCAAACATGTTAATTACCAAAATTTGTGTTCCAAGACTTTTTGTGTTAGTTCCTTTAAAAAACTAAGCACATTAGCTGTTTTCTCATTACATCATTTTGAATATGAGAATGAATGCAAGTTCCAACACAAGTTTCAGGCACTAGAGAGGGCAGGTTATAAAGATTCACCTAATAGCTGAAAAAATTTACAAACAAAAGAATCTTTTTTACACAAGAAAGTGCTCTGAATGGACTATCTGCTAAACACTTACTGTATGCTCCTGGAAGTCAGTGGAGCATTTGGATCCTTTCTTAACTTGTAAGATTTTATTTTAAAAAATCAAGTAAATTCTCAGGATTTATAGCCTCCTATTTGATCCCTTTAGACCTGAGTGTTCTTCAGCATCCTCAGTGGAACATAAGTAGAAGAGTTATATATTTGTATTTCTAAATGCAGATGAGTGTTTTTCCTTTTATTATGATCCACCAAATTGGAGTAGGATTCAACTAATAAAGTACTCAACTCCAACTGAACTATAATATTGTAAGTCAGAGTATCAGAGACGGGTGTAAATGCAAACGTGTCAAAAATTGAACATCTGCTGACAATCAGTCCATTGGCTTCTGTAACTTTAATCAATATAAACTCTTTTTTGAGGGGCAATTCCATAATTCCAAGCAGACTGTAGGAAGTAAACTACTCTGGCTTCTGCAGCCCAATTAGCAAATGGAGTAAGACCAACATTTATTAGGCAGAAAGTAAACTTGAGGGAAGAAGGCTCATTTTCAAACCTCAAAACTTGGTTCTCTGTCCCAAAGGAAACTAAGGACACAGTACTGTCACCCACTCATGAATTCTCTTCTTCCAGCTTTAAGAAGCCTGGGGGTTAAATAACGATAAAAATCCATGGATGATGGGAACACCTTTGCTCCAGATGGCTGTGCAGAAGACACACCACCCCGTGGGACCAGGTCAGTCTCAGCTCACAGTGATCAGCGCTCCCGTACTCGGTGCCCGGGCAGAGCCGCCCTGGCAAGGAGAGGTTCCTGCACACGCAGGCACCAACACGTCAGATCAGCACAGGCATAATCACTGCCTCTGCAGTGCGGGGAGGAACAACTGTGAGAATAAAACTCGAGGCCAAAAACTGCCTAGAGCCTAAACACTGGCAGTGATTTTGCTTTTCTATTTAGGATAGAAAGGAAGGTAGGAAGTCCTATTATGTGCAGGGAAGGAACAAAGTCCTTGAGGCTCATTGGTGAAGTCTATGAATTGAAAAGTACTAATTTAATACATGGGTAGTAAGTGGAATGATGGCATCTCTTCAATCAAATTCATAAATTAAAAGGTATTTTACATTTTTAAGGGAACATTTTTGTTGGTTATAAAGAAATTAAGAAAAGTGAAAACCTCTGAGTAAGACGTTGTAATTGGATTCACAGGTTATCACTGAATGCTTGTATTAAATGAAGAAAATAACATCTACAAAGCTTTTGAGCTTAAAATGAAAACTGTAGCAAGTCAGTCTCAAAGTCAGTTTAGTTCTTGGCACCTCTTCTAAGGACACATTGACTGATCTCTGCCCACATGAAAGAAGAACCTATACTTAGTGCCTTCAATGAATTGAAGCTTTGGCTATTCCGAGAAGATGCAGAGAATATGGGAGAAATGCAGATTCTTAAAAAATGCGAGGTATTTCCTTTTGCACAGTTACTGTGTTCAACACAGTGAATGCTGGATGAGATGCACTGTATTTGCAAGAGAAGTCAGACTAGGAGAGCCCTTCTGACCTTAAAATGGGTATATAACTTAAATACATTTTAGGGGACTCGGTAGCACAGGCATCTGGACAAAACAAGTTTTGTGAGAGTATTCCTTTGCATTATAGTTGTGTATTTAATAAGACTTCGTACTTACTTTTATTTTAAATTGGTATCTGTCTCAAAGTACCAGGTTGTTTGCCATCTGCTTCTTGTTCCTTTTTGCTTCATATTTCTCTTCCTTCATAGTCTTTTCTCCAGTTGCTTGTCCTTTTCCACTTTATGGTCCCCAGTGACGTTCAAGTCTTTACTTGCATATCACAGTTCATTTTGCTTCCTGTTTCTTTTCACCATCACCATAAAATAGATACCGATAATGTGCCATTTTACTGCTCTGCCTGCACTACTAAAGTTATTTTATAGCTGAGAGATTGGTACAGGTTATAAATAATTTGCTGGTTTACTTGTGTACCTCTAAAGTATGTGTCACTGCTAAAACCAGCAAAGAGATCTCCTGCCTTACTGGGCAAAGCCCTAACTTGAATGTTTTTCTTCTCTTTTAAAAAACTGAAATAATTTTATTAAAATTATAAATATATCATACTCTTCAGAAATAAACATACCACTTCCTCAGTGAGAAATCTGAAGAACAGTTTTGGGAGGCCTTTCTCTCATTCCCCATCTCCAGGCAGACCTGTCAGATTCTCTGCCAGTGTTCAGGTTAGTCAGTGAGCACACTGGCAGTGCTGCCCCTAAATGGAAGTTCTTGAAAAAGCTACACTTCTAAATCCACTCCCACCTTTTTCATACAACAATTGAGTTTCGTTTCTGTGGTTTTCTTGTCTGCATTAACTTGTCACGCCGTGCCCCAAATTAGACATCAACCTGGCTTCCAATGCACCCTCTACAGAGGATGCAGGAGACACAGAAGTGTCTCACAGCACTCATTGATCATGCTGCGATTTATTAAGAAATAATGAAGAACCTGATTGGCATTAGTTTTAAAGCTTTGAATCGAGCCCTTTGAGAATGGATGTGATTGGATTGTATGATACTATAAGCTAGATGATTTAAAGAAGAATTCTTTAACTTTGGGTTGTATTACAAAATATTATGAAGATATTTATTTTTTAAAAAATAAATCAAGCAGCCATTCCCCAATTTGTGACAGCAAGAAGAGCAAGTCAATCACTTTACAAGGCTGAACTATGACACCCCTAGCCAGCTTCATCATCTATTTCGTGAATTAAACAATTGTTTATATATGTGACACTCTCACTACACGTTTAAAATCATATTTATTCATTGTACAACAATTCAAAGTAGAAAAACTGACTGAAAATATGGAGGTTCTAATCAAAACTATTTATAGACAATTGGTACTAAAGTAACTTTTCTCTACCAAGAATTTACCAGTGGGAAAAAGAAATTATCTAAATTATTTATAACAATACATTTCACTACTTTATCAAATAATAATTAATTTGCTTTATCTGAAACTTCTATTGCTGAGAATTGAAGTGTGTGGGTATTAAACAAGGTCTTGTTTCATGGCAGTCACATATTTTAAAGTGCACAAGGAACTGTCATGACTCTAAATTAAGCTTTCATGGAATCTAACTTTTCGCTTGAGCCTGCACAGCGTCAGGATTTTTTTTTAATGCCTCTATGGAATCACAAAAAGAAAGTAATTTATTTTGTAAATGAGTATTCAACTTAAAGCAAATGGCTGAGGCTACACCTTGTTCATTACCACAATTACTGACCTAGCCAGAATTAAACAAACTCTACATTTAAAGTAATATTCTGTAAACAGCAATGAATAAGGGCACCTAAACAGCAATTTAAATGCATCCATTTTGGTGGAATGACTATTATAAAGAAGAGACTTACTTCATATTAGAAATAATTTCCTGCCCAACTCAGCATCTTTGTATTATCTCCTATGCTTATTTACTTTTCATATCATTACCACTGTGGCTTTGCCAGATCTTTTTTTAAATGATAACATCGGTTTCTCTCAGCCAAGAATCTTATTTGACATAATTGCTTCTCATATTAGAACTTTCCGGAAATTAACGTCAATTTGGCACGTTTCTGAGGTGATGCTGAGGACTTTCTAGACACCCAGAACTAAAAATACACTTCCAGAAGAGGCAGTGGTAAGCAGTTCCACTACCAAATGTAGGTTCCTAATTCAGCTGGTGACACTGACCAACACTAAGCCAGCAAGTCCATTCAGGGGTCCTCTGAATTCAGGGGAGATAGCAAGGTTCTGTTAAACTGGAGGCTGGGAATGCTGAAGGTTTCTGAAATAAAAGATGGGGAACAACATTCAGCAAGTGTTTGGAAGCCCATGGAAACAACACCTACTGAATGAAAATGTTATTATGTTATCATATTGATATTATGGGACACCAACTGGGATGTGCACTGATTCATTCTCACCTCCCCTGAACCCACACTGTGCCTGTAAAATCAGGGTCAAAATGTAATCAGGCAAGTCTGAGTATCTGCTGCTGAAACCCACCTATTGCAGCACAGTTTGAGGGGCACACTCTCATCAGATAGTCCATATATTTTGTTTCACAACATCCACTGGCAAGAATCAGGAAAACAAAAAATCCCTTCCTGCATGTGCCGCAGGGCATCTACAGTTCAGGCTGCTGTTGTAGCAACGTGTAAGGTCCTGAAAAACAGCTGCTCTGCATTAGTACCAACGCAGGCTCCTGTTTGGGCACTGTAATCAATGAAAATGCATTCTGGGTAGTTCTGTAAATAGCCATGGATGTGTGGGAGTACAGAGATGTTAAAATCACGCTTCTTAAACTGAACTGAAAATTAACTAAGATCAATTCAATCAAAATCTAACCCAGAGATTCTCTCTGGGAGGACTTTCCCTATGAATGCACCTCATGTTTAGGTCTGCTGAATCCACTACAGAAGTTACACAACTTTATTGTGGGACCTTATCAGTTAGTCCAAGTTTCCTCACAGCTCAGTTGTTGATTCTATAAAGTTATTCACACGCTTTAGACATCTTGATGTGAAGTCCAAATGTAAAAGCTAATGTTCTTAGGCTTTCTATAAATGTTGACAGAGAGTGTGGATTGTTAGAGGACATGGTTCAGAAAAACAGTTAATTAGGTTCAGAAGGAGCATGAATATTCCCTCTTCCTTCATGACTCTCAAAATTTTATTTAGTTGGCACAGTCCAATATGCAGAAAAGACAGAGGCCTTATGTTATCCCTGAACTTTCAGAGATGTCCCAGGTACTACAGCAGCACCCGAAATACAGTAGCATAGGCCTAGAGCCATTTATAACAGGCTTGTGTTGCTTTTGCACAGGTGGAATCCTGACCTGGTACTGTCAGTCGTGAAATGTTCCTGAAGTTTGTGTTCCGGAGTTGGTGATCAGAAGAGTCCTGAAACAGTGCAACATCTTCACAGTGGTTCACAGCAGAACACCCAGGAGCAGAGTCTCACTGCAGAGAACCTGGTAGGGAATTTCCACAGGTCATAAATGATCCTCACTCCCTCAACAAACAAAAATTAAGGTCCAACCAACTCAGCCACAGAACAGCTCTGCTGTTCATAATTCAGGGAGCAAGAAAATGCTCCACTGACAACACTTTATAACGTTTGAAAAGACAAATAGCTATGGTTCCAGTCCTCCTAGTTTCTTTGTATGATGGACTCCTTGCTAGACTGCTCTGGAAATTTGGTGCTTGGAAAGGCAGGGCTCTTGTTCTGGAGAATCCTTGGGGTATGACAGTGACAATGCTTTGGTAAGCCTGTCTCATTTTATCCAGCATTAAGAAAGGGTCTAATATATTTCATGGCATTGTGTGGAATAATTGCTTGTACCTTTTTTTCCTCTGACTCTTTCAAAATGAAGAATGTTACTCCCATTCATCCTCACAGGCTGTGTGTCATTAGTGGCCATCCAGGCCACAGCTGTGTATTTATTTCCATGCATGATTTCACACTGTCTCTCTGAAGTCTTTACTTCTTAAAGTCATTCAGTCTTCTCTTGAAAATGTGAATAAGAGACCAGGTGATTTGTTCCCAAAAATAATCACATTCTGCAAGAAGTCTCCATGCTGTTTTTTATACACGATTCTTACCTCTAAGGACAGAAGTACTTTTTTAATCCAAGTGTTAAAGCAAATCAAAGACAGGAAGGTGAATCAACCATGCACTCACATTAGGATGAGATAACTCGATGCTTTCATACTGCAGGATAGCTATTTCATTATCTTTCACTTGCAAAGGGAAGCAGCAGTTCTGATTAAACACTATTTCATCTGTGCTCTTTGTAAGCATAACTCAGTGAAGATGATGGTATGATACGGCTGAGTTTTGAAGGCTTGTGCTTAAAAGCCATATATCTTTAAGGCTTGTACCTTACGTGGATTCTCTCCTAATTAAGAACACCTGTAGAGGCCTGACCAGACCCTGTGGTTTGCAGCAAAACTGCCGAAGGGCTCTGAAAAGGCAGAAACTTTGTGTTGTCTTTTAACCTAAATTATAACAGGGTTCAAGCCTGTGCCAAGCAGAGTAAAACTATATAATTTATGAGCTATGAGGGCAGCTCTGGGCCCCTCTGAGGTGATTTTTATCAGTGCAGTAGCATAAACAGCTCTCCTTTACTTGAACATTGGGAACAGGGAGCAGTGGAAGGCCTGCCATATAAAGGGGATCCAGCCCGTGTTAGGACCTCTGCAGCCCACAGACAGCCAGGTAAGTGTGTTTGCACTGCTCTGCTTTTTGAGCAATGTCTGAGGAAAAGGTGTGCAGTGTGCTGAGACTGGGCATGGCCTGTGTGCTGTGGGACTGGAGGAGCTGTACTTCAAGGCCAATGATTTGCTTTTTGCTCTTAAAATTTTAAGCTTGTTACAGAGGATCTGCTTTGATTCATTGTCTGCCTTTGTCTTGGAAGGCTCAGTTGTGCCAAACCTCACCAGTGGTGTAATACAACTACCCACAGTATTACAAACTGCACTTGGCTCTAATGATGGGTTTGGGCCCTTGCTCTCTCTGGGTTTTGAAGTCATATTCCTGTGAACTAGCAGGTGTTACTTAAGGAATGGTCCTTGAGTCAAGTGGAAAACTATTAGAAGCAGCACATATAAAGAATTTATTTTTGTTTTTTTGCTATGTATTAATAATGTAATGGTATATAAACCATAAAAGGTAGTTTGTAACTCAAAATGAAGGTATAGAACAGAACTCAACCTATTCATTTTTTCTGTCAGGGTTTGAGGGGCTTTAGGAGACTTAGATAATAGAGTATTACTCCAGCTTCATGTTCTTTTCAGCAAATAGTAGGTAAGATGTGGGAATAGCCTAAAAATATCACCTAACTGGAAACAGAACTAAGGCAATATCCAGCTGACCCACCTCCAGAAACAACAGATAGACTCCAGGGGCATCTGGCTTTTGTTTCTGTCTCAGAAGGTTTGGGTTTTGCGGTGTGGAGGTTGGGAGGGAAGAAGGGGGGCGGGGTTTTTGTTTGGTTTAAACTGACATTTTGACTCTAGCCTTTATAGGAAAAGGGACACCTTGAAAATCTTAGTGCTATGTTTCTTTATTTAATATCTCCAGCAAGAATAAAGCTTTGTTGGTATTGGTTCCTGATGATTGCTATTAAAACAGCTACAATAGTTGGTGTCTTAATTTAAAGAAAAAAAACAAAGCCCTTTGAAGTTGCTCTAATTTTTATTTTCTCTGTCATGTTACATGCAGACTGCTGCAGAGGGAGAGGTGGGGAGATCATTTTCAGGCTCAGTTTGCCAGTTGCAGCATTAAATTGTTATTTAAAAGCTTTTTCTTGATGAAAAACTAGAGCTCTGCCCTCATTAAGCACTGTCAGTTGGCATAGCTCTCTTGTGCTGCCAAGTTATGCCCCATAAGTCTGGGATAAGAAGCACTTCTTGCTAAATGATTAAGAGGGAAACTCTTAGAAATGTTTTACAGTGTTATATAAGAATTAAGTCTGGCTGTAGGTTGTCCTTGGACTTGAAACAGCCAGGGTCACAGTTCCAGCCTGAACATGAGCTCAGTGCTCTCATCCTGAAGTTGTTCTAAATTTTAGGCCATTATGGTCTATGACTAACTCTGCAGTTTAGATTGGCGCCGTCTCAAAGGAAGGTATTTCCCAGCATCTGGAAAAAAAGTGGACCTATGCCTTTTAAAGCATACTGCAAGAAAACTATACAACAGCTTGAGGCATCATGTGTAGGTTGTTTAATTTCTTCAGCATAATTATCCTTTTAATAGGTGTGTGCTAGTACCATAATCCGCCTTTCAGAATTCCAGTAGAAGACTAAATGCTTGGCTAGTTCAGGCCAATGACTTCTATAGGATCTGTACTGTCCTTTTTTTTGCAAATTTAATGTAATGAGTTTGTTCTGTAAACAGTAGATCAAGGTCAGATTTCTTTGTCGGACTGAGCATCAAGAAAAGATAGTCATTTTTGATTAAAAACTTGCAATATATGAAGTATTGTATGTAATGTTGATAGCACTGCTATTAGTGTGACTGAATAATACCACAACTTTATACAAACCAGATCTTCAAAACATGCATTACAGACAGAAACCAGCAGTTTGTGTCCAGGGGTTTTGTTGCTCTGTATAGGTCTTCATTAACCAGGCAAATCTGCTGGTCAGTTCCCAAGGTAGGTAGGGGTCAGGAATATTTCATACTCATCAGGTTGTCTAATATCTGCCTAGGCACTGCCTATTTCAGGATTATTGGTTTTTCATTCACATCATTTTTGCCTGACAGCTGTGCTGATCCTAGTGTTGAGAAACCCCAATATCTCCCCTCTTCTCAGCTTATTTTCTGTACTATTTGCATGTAAGTCTCAGTGGTGTTCAGAGAATTGATCTGGAGTCGATCATAACTAAGATCACTATCTACTAATCTGTATCAAGATGTTCTGAGGATTTTACACTTCAACAAAGCCTCTTTAAAAGGCTCTCTGTGCTTAAAGTCAGATCACTGTGTGGAGCAGTTCTTTTCGTAGGACTGGACAGTGGAAGTCTGCCAAAATCCTTCACTTCCTTCAAAAGCTTCTGTTGGGTGTCCTCTGTCTTGACTTAGTGCTGGGGGCACTGCATGTATCTTGTTGCTGTGACTGTTCTGCAGATCAAACAGAATTAGCAGCTCATCAAACTGAGCAAACAAGCTCAGAAAGACTATGGGAGACCTCCCACCAGGATATGTGCTACAGGGAACATGCATTCTGTAACGTGAATGGGGCTGCACTTAAATGAGAAGATAATGTCCGTCTCAGAGAAGTGCAGTGTGTTGGTGAGTACAGAGATAAACCCACTCTGGAACAAAGCAGCGCATGGTGAGGCAGCTGCTGAAACACTGCTGAGAGCAGACATCAGGAATGTATCTTCACAAGATCCCTGCAAGCGAAAGTAGTGGCATGACCTAAAAGGCCAAGAAGTCATGCTGAAAATAGATGGATCTGTAAATCAGTCTGAATTAGCCTACAGTCTGAGGCAGGAAGGGCAGCGGGAAACCTGAGAGCTGTGTGCTTTGCACTCCTTGTCTCTAAGGCCTTCATGGGAGGGGATAACTTTCTGTGATGGTGGAAGACTACTCAGTAATAATCACACAGGAAGCTTAGCAGTCAGTTTGAACACTTCCAGTTGTTGTCCAACCACACTGCAGTTGCTACTAGTGGCACAGCAGGTGGGAACAGTACACCCTGTGTGGAATTTGGGAAGGTCCCTGATGAAATGTCTGTTTTGCTGTAAAAGAAGCACAGCAAAAATTGTAACCCTTATCTTCATTATCATCACCTGCAGCTGCACTCTAGCGAGCACCTGGAAAAGGATATTCGCTCATCCCATCATTTCTGGTGGACTTGGCATCATTAGCTTTATGTTTGAATTCAATCTTAAGTGTCTTTTGCAACCTAAATAATTCTAGAAGATGATCTGGATACTTCTATAATGATGTTCTTATCTAGCTAGGCAACTGGCCACAATCACAGAAAGAGTCTGGAAGATCAGGAAGTGGCAGCGTGCTTACCAGAGAAGGCTCAGTGCATCTTCTGTTGGACTTTTGTACCCTGTTTAATCCTTAAGAAAATGAGATTAAATACAGCAGTGCTTTTTAGCTAAGAGAGTTTCTTAGCTTGGGGAAGGAAAAGCACCATTAGGAAGATGCACAAAATCTCCCGTAACAGAGCAATGTCTGTTTGTTGATACTGCTGCTCACTGAGCCTCTGTAAGGCAAAGGAAAATCTGTAAGATATCAGTGGATGACTGGGATTACATATGTTCCTAGCCTCAAAAGCTGAGGAAAGAAAGCAGGAAATATTTGGGGTTATGGAGGGAGGCAAATCTATTTTGCACAGGAATGGCATGTTTGAAGAACAAGCCAAAAATGGGTGTTGCTAGGTGTGGAATACGCAGGACAAGGAGGAATCGCTTTGTATAGTTTTGTATAGCTTTTGGTTCTCTTCAAAAGAAAACAATAGATAGCTGTCTCCTGGGTAACAGGAGAGATGAAAATGGTGCCACAAGGAGTAAATAGAATCAAATCCGAAGTGTGAATTCTGGCTGTGCCCATTAAACTCTCAATAAGCCAGATATACAGTTTAGCTGGCAATCTTGTTTGGGGGCCAGGGTTTGTTTATGCTCTTGGAATTGACTTCAAATGCAGCTGGGTGATTGCACAGAAAGGCCTAAGAAAACTGAAAAAAAACTAATTGTACTCTCTGCAAGACGTCCGTCATACTCAAGACAAACATTTAAATTTTGAAAAAATTCTATAGCTTCCTTCCCTCCTTGGGCACTTCTTGTATGAAGCTCCTCCTTTCTCTTTATCAAGATAGAAGTTTAACCCTGCAAACTTTCTTTACTCACTTTCCCTTTCAGCCAACCATATAATTCCATGTGCATGAAGTAGCTAGTGTGTTTTACAGGATGAGAGCCACACCATGCTACTAACTTTAATCTCTCAAACTCTTTGAACTGCCCCACGGTCTGTGTGCCTTGGATGTTTCCGTTGATGAACATTGCTTATTCACAGTGAGCTTCAGCACAGTTCAGCTGGAGCTGCTCTAGTTTTGATCCGTTATGCAACAGAAATGTCAGTGCAGTTCACTGAATGTTAGCTGTGATTTATTTCTTTTTAATCTGTGCTAACTTGGGGGCTACTTGGCATTAATACATAGCTTGAAAAAGGGTATTAGTGACTCAAATATTGTTGCCAGGTTTCTGTGGTTTACTTTTGCCCGTATCAAGCATAAAGCAATTAATCTCAAGGTCTTATGTATGGCAAAACAAAACAACCTCTCAGATGTGGCTTACATTTGTTTGAGAAAAACTTTCATTGGAAATGAGGAATTTGAAAGAAAGAACAGAATATTTATAAACAATAACTATGTGACAAAATGCTTCTGTAAGAAGAGACTAAACTTAGCATTTGCAAGATATTTACCCATGTTCTGGGTATTCTCAAGCACAGGTAAACCATTTGATAAGTAAAGCAAAAGATCTTGTACAAGTTGTCTGCAGTCCTTACATGTGTGTTTTTATAAGATCTACCTGAGCACTACCTTTTTTTTCCCCTTTAAAATATTTTTCTCCATTTGAGAATGTTTGATAGGCATGCCTCAGCTAAAAAGTTGTCTTTGAAACTGGTGCCACGCGTTGTGCAGATGAATTAAATTGCCTCCAGCAGATGTTGAGTGCATAGGGGCTGTACAGCCTATGGCCATCCACACTGAAAGATGCTGTCCCTTTAGCAGGTAGAGACAGCCACGGAGCACCTGCTGTGCTGGGAATACTTGATGAGCCATAGCATCGTGCACAGCCAAAGCACTGTCGTGCCTGGGGTTTTCCATGCTGCAAAATGGAACAAACTCACCGGAAAACAATAGAGAAAGATAACAAGATTAATTTATTATTTTTTTTTTAGCTCTGTATCATCTAAATATGCTGTATATTTTTAATTATGTAAGCCAGAATAAAACAGATACAGAACTATGTCCAAAATTTTGGATTACATAGGACAGTAACTACCTGCATGCCTGGGCCAGGCATGAACTTTCCAGCACTGTGCATGACTTGTGTAGCTTGTTCTAAACCAGGCTAAACCATGGGACTCAACAGTTCACAGGTCCATTGCTAAAGTGCAATGCCAAAGTGTCGAAATGCAGATAGATTGGCCAATGACCAGTGCAAAAAGCCAAGGCTGGGTGGCCATACAACAGCTCTGGAAAAGTTTTCATCTCTGCTTGATGCCATTCCTTGCTGAGAACTGGGATGAACTCTGTGTAAGTGACAACATATAAAACAATGAGCATTTAGATCACCAAATTATTTGAAGCAAACAAAGATTTTGACATTACAGGTTGCTTTAAAAATATACCTGTGCCTTTGATATAAGTACAAACCAGCCCTAACATTACTTCTTTCCATCTGGCTAGCTACATATTCCAACCTCTTAAGGGATTGAAGGGTTACTCCTTTGGGGGGCTGGGATTTTCTTCTGAGAAATTTGTGGGAATTGACAGAAAATTATTGAACAATACCCTTTTATTACTTGGAAGTTTCTTAATTGTGATAGTTCAGAGAAATCTTAGCAGAGTGTTATCAGAAGTATAAAATGAATCCAGGTAAAATAGCTTTTGCAGAGAAGGTATCAAATATTTTTGGATTTCCTGTCATGAGGCATGCTTTCAAATCTTTGTAGGGGATATCAAAGAGACTGGGAGGAAAGGACCATGAGCCAAATACTTTTGGTATTTATAACAGGTGTGCAGAAGGTACATCATTTGCTACAGCCCTTGCAAGCTTCATTAGAATGCAAAGAAAAGGACCTAAAATAACCAGTATTTTTAGAACTATGTTGCCTCATTTTTCACAGCTTTAGAGATGTTGGATACTTTCAATCCAGTTTGGCAGGAGAGCTTTTAAATATAGTGAAGTTCACCAAAGTTTTATGAGAGCTGTATGAGCAGGGAAGAGAGCTCCTATAGCAAGTGCTAGAGAAGTTGCCCATGGGTATGTTTGATGTTGCCCAGGCTGATCCTGCTGAGGTATGGGACAAGCTGCAAGCGTTTCTCCCAACAAGCACGGTGTGCCACAAGAAACATGGGAAAGTAGAGGAGGAATAGCTAAGGATGTGGGTCTGAGGGCAAGAATATGGCTTCTGTCCTTCCAACAGAATTGTTCTGTGTGGCAGATGAAGTAATTTTTAAACAAGCTTTCGTAACAGCTCACCGAAGAGCTGTTCTCCCCTCCTTAACTCTTCCACTACTATTTAACAAAGTGGAAATCCCACTTTTCTTCTTCTTTATGAAGCAATGGACCTGGCTTTCTTATAGTCTGTCTGCACCACAGCTTTCTTCTTTAATACGTGTAACCCAAAGATCAGCTGCAAGGTTCCCCAAAACCCCTTCCCTACCTTCACGTTACCTATTATAACCTCATTTATTTGAAATGGTTGGTCTCTAGAGTTAAATCTTATCTTTATCCCCTTAGGGATCTTATCTGTCCTACACTTGTGGCCCCATTTCCTGTTCTGATGAGCCCCTGGAGTGCTTTATGCTTTTCCATGTAACTGTTTACAAGCTGCTTTTGAGGGCACAGCTGTCACTCTAAGACTAAAACTGAATCCAAAATCAACTAAATATAGCTGTTCCACAGGGAACCATATTTACTGATAAGGCCAGTAAATTACAGGAAAAAACAGAGATCTAGAACATAAGTCCTGTACAGCCAAGACCTGAACAATGGCTAAAACAAAACAAGGTTCAATACAGCCAGGAAAAAAACCCCAGCAATGTGGCAAACAAAGTAGTGCTGTTCAGACAGCCTTGCCTTTCCTCCTACCTAGGTGAGATGCAGTCTGGGCTTTTGCCTGCTGCCCAAAAGGCAGAATTACTGCTGTATACACACAGGGCACCACGAGGAAGTCATGGCTAGAGTGAGTAGCATGCCACACCAAATCCACCACTAGCTGTGCCAATAATGGGCATATACCAAAGGAATCCCACCACTCTTCTCTTTAATTCTTGATTTAAAACTGGGATCCTGTGGTGAAGTGAACTCGACAGTTTCACTCTGTTTAATAGGATTTGACAGGGGGCAGGAGAACAGTAAATGAAGAGCCAGCTTTATTTCTATAGCTGCAATTTTAAAACAGTATAGAAATTATAGCCCTGCAATGGCTTTGAGTTGTGGAAGGCCAATCATCAAAAAAGGGACTGTAACAGAGGTGCTAGGTAAGGACAACAAGCTACAAGATGCCATGAAGCCCACAGTTCTAATATTGACTTGGGATAGGATTGATTGAATTAATATGTTTTACTTTAAAGGTAAGCACTCATTTGCATATTGTTGATATTAGGATGAGATTTAGAAGATAAAAATCTGTACAACCCATTGTGCTGTTCTCTCTTTGTTAGCCTGGAGAGTTACAAGGATCCTGGGGTTCAAAGGTAGATATCATTTTGCATTCATCTTAATCAGTGTAGAGGTCACTCATATATTTTTAAGTCATTAACATCAGGGAAATAAGATTTTCCACATTTAAAAAAAATAGGAGCAGGAGAGCTTGCAGACTCATTTTCTACATAATTTTGCATGGGACCTAGCTAGTACAAGGGTTAGCTTGATCACAAATATTAAAGTCAAGTACCTTGACTTTCATTTGATTCCTCTTCAAAATACTTTCCAACTTTCTGTTTTAAAACCCAAAAATCTTTCTCCTCCTCCTCGTGAATGTCATAGAATGTCACAGAATTGTTAAGGTTGGAAAGAGCCTTTAATATCATCAAGTCCATTTATTACAGAAAAATAATATTCAAGAATTTAGGGAAAATTGAGAGGCTGCTCCTGCATTCAGTGCCTGCCCTGATTCAAAATGAGCTCCACTGGGAATGTTCATCTTTGCCTCCTTGTAGTTTGAAGAGCTGTCAATAGAGCAGATAAGTGCTAGGAATTCTAAGGAACCTGGGCATAATCAGCAAATGTAAACCTGTACCACTGTCAGATACTAAGATGCTGGGGCAGAAGGGTCCAAATGGCACTTACGAGTTTCTGTCAAAAGCTTTTAATTTGGCCAAACTTGGCTGGATTTTTTTTTTCGTCTTGAAACAGCACAAGATCCCTCCTAGACATGTGTTCCTCTCATTCTCTTGTTTTGTTTTGTACATGCAGTCTGCTCTGTGAGGCATAGAAAATTGTTACCATAATTCTTGGTAAATCGCTAGAATTGGCAGAGCTTTACACGCACACACATTCAAAAAAAGAAAATCCAAACTCAGCTATGCACTGGGAATGGAATATTTAAGCCCAAATGAGAAATAATTCTGTCCCTTGTGAGAGAGAAGTGATGAACAAGCACATTAATACATATTCATGTTACAAGCTTTGACATTTACCATTTCAGATTATGCTTTATCTGTTGCATTCTCTTGCCTGTTATGAGACTCGTTAAGTGAAAAAGACAAATGAGATTTTATTCTTGAAGGGTTTACATCTTAACATCTGAAATGCAGGATGCTTTTGAAGAGTGATTAGTGCATACTGGAAAACAGTACAAAACACTGTATCTATCTCTGTAACTTCATATCAAATATTATTAGTCTTGTAAAATAGTAAGAGTGATGTTTTCTTTCCTTAACTTTGGTTCACCATCATTAATAAAATCTATGTAGGTCAAACTAGATTTTCATTGATAGTTGCATAACCTTATAGAGTTGCTAAAAATAAGTAATTATCCTCCCACTTTTTTTAAAATTTTTATAAATTAATGAAGATGTAGGAAAAAGCAAATTTTCAGCATATTATTGGCTGGACCCTTAGAGATGACAAGATAAAAGTAGCAAAAATTCTTGCATTAGTGAAGGAAGCTATTAATCTACCATGCCACCAAACTTATCAAATGAGTGAGCTGAATATAAAGGTGAAATAAAGATGGAGTATCAGATACTCTGAAACATGGTATTGCTGCTGATTGGTGCTGCTGGAAATGGCTGTACCAAATGGTGCAAAGGTAGTGGAGATTGTGAATAATTAGATATTAGTAAGGTATCATTTCTTTGTGTTTTAGAAGTGATAGCACAGAGGCAAAGGCCAGGAATCAGCTGGAAGTACTGCACTGGCTATATTTTTCTGTGGAGGTTAATCAATAACTTTTTTCCTACTAAGGTCTCCAGAGGTAATCCTGCTGGTCTGCACAGCCCCCTGTGCATAGTACCAGTGAGTCTCAAGAGGGCCAATGCACCTTGTGCAGATTTCAAGCCTCCAGGTTTTTATGTTGCTGAGAGAACATGGCTTCTTATACAGCCTGTCCAAGCAAGAGATTACAGAAACTCTCCCCATTACTGTTTAGGAAGTGAACTTTCTGCAGAAATGAAAACAGGATGTAAACTAGCACATGTTCTGCAGCACAAAATGTGCTTACACTGAAGATCCCCTGTGGCAGTGTACACAGCTTTGGACCAGAGGGAAGCTTGATAGATGGAGCAGTTAGTTTCCCTTTCTCTTTCCAGTTTCTCTGTAGGAGGGCAAAGCTTTGAGTGGTTATCTATCATAGCAGATGCAGTGGGGAGGAAAGGAGATGTGGAAGATACGTTTATTGTAAGAACTGACTGAAGATATATATTATCTCTAGCAGTATCTCATTTGCTGTATTCAAATATTTATTAACATTGCATCTGAGCCACAGATGTTAGGTTTAATGGTGGTATAGGGAAATCAGAGGATGGAGACAATAATCTTCCAGTTCTCAAGTTTTAGGGAAATAAATAAAGGATAGTGGAGAATGAAGACAAAATTGGGGCAGTACAAAAGAGAGTATGGAAATTGCACACAAGCAACAGTCCAGGAATCTCATGCAGAGCAGGAAATTACCTTGAAGCTCTTGGAGCTCTTTCTGTTCCAGTGAAGTAATGGAAATGGACATGGAGAAGTGTTTGACCTCCTTGACTACAGGTGGCGTGAACCTTGCTAGCACTTCAGCTAGTGGTGATCTATGATATGAAGCTCACAAAAGATGTAGTAATATAGTCGTGGTTCAGAGAGAAAACAGACTTGTGCAGCAGGAAAGGAATTCAGTTCTTCAGGGGTGGCACTGATGGCCAGTGGAAGGCCAGAGAGCAAAACACAACAGCAAAAGGAGAGAGCACAGGTGTGAGTGTCCTGATGAAGGCAAAAGCAGCACTCTAGGTTCACATTAGAGAATCTACATGAGTAAACACACCGGTGAAAGAAAGCTTACCAGTGCCCTGCTGAAGCAAAAGTCTTAATCGGAGCCTGAAACAACTACAAAAAATGGAGCAGTCGAAAGTGATGGGTTGGCATGTGTGAAATCTTGAATTGCTCCTTCATTTTCCACCCTTGTCAGTCAGATTCCTTTCCTTCTGGTTTTGCTTGCCCTCTCTCCCTTTCCCAGCAGAATTTGTGGTCAAAAATGATTTGTCAAGTTTCCTTGGTATCAATTCTCTCATGATCTGATCTTATTTTAATCTTACAGCTGAGAAATGATAACATGGTAGGATATAATATTATGAGGGGGGGAAGTTCTTGTCATGGTTTGGGAGGTTTGGGGGGTTTTGTTGGCTTGATTTTTTTTTTTTTTTTTTTTTAAATTTTTTTTTTCACATGCAGATTATCCTATCTTACATTATTTTTGTTTTGGCCAAGCAGAACTAATCAGCAGTAGATAGTTGCCTGATCTAAACACTGACACACACAACTGGCTTTTGATTCAGTCTCAGTGTAACTGAGTAGAACCAGCTCCTCTCCAGAGATGTATATTTACATCATTGGCATCTAGACAAGCCAGCTGAGATCAGCTCACTGTGTCTCTGAATACTATGCTCTATACCAAGCAAGACTGTAAAACCTTTGCAATATGAAGATTAAAGATGATCAGCCCTTAATTAACAGTCCGTTGGGGAGTAGGGTGCGAGTTGGACATCTGAAATAAGAGAAAGCAAGTCTTTGTTCACAGACTGACTGAAGTGTGGTTTCAGCACACAATAAAATTGTGATCTTTTACAAATAGTTGTCTGCCAAATGAGTCACAGTAATATCTACATGGACACTTTTTATCTGGCCCTGTAGTGAGGTAATGCAGCCTAGACAGAGTGTGTGAAAAAACCCCATGCTGTGTCTTTGGAAGAAATCTGCTTCCATGTAGAAACACTGATAGCGTTGAGGAAACTGAACTGACACCAGATCATTTTATCGACTCTTCAAAGTAAAACTCAAATGAGAGCAGAAAGTCTTAGAGCATTAGGGAAATAAATTCATTTTTTTCACTGAAACATGGGACATGTTGCGGCAGCACCTCAAGCATGAGCCTGGAAGCTTCCTGAGATACAGTATGAGTTTTAGGGTAAGAAGATGTGTACAGGGAATACTGAAAGTCATCTTTTAAGTTGAAAATTCTTAACTAGGTGAAATTCATTTCACTGCTTCTCTCTCTAGTGAACAAGGAACACACCATTTTATACTCCATTATACAAATTTGGGGTCTTTAGAGAAATGGAGTGTGCAAGGACTGGGTAGTGAAAATCCAGCACATTTAGTTGGGGAACAGGTGGGTAGAAACTTGTTTTACCTCACTGAGTACCTGATGTGTAAAGCTCTGTAAGTCTGAGTGTGTAAGTAAAATGCCTTTTGCTGATCCTGCAGGGACTGTCTGCCCGCTCCTGTAGTAGAGCAAAGCTGCTGCAAGCCTGTATTACTGCCTTTAATCCTCTGTGTGTATATGCATTGTTATGTGACAGTGTTGCATCCCTGTAAGCATTCCAAAGCATTAATCCGCTTCTGAGAACACTTCATTGCTGACCTAATGGTAAGCACACACAAATGTGGAGAAATGAGCTGCTGATCTACAGGTTAAAAGATTTAATAAACAGGAATTTTCACAGTCAAGTTTCAATAAATATTGTGGGTCTTCACTAAGAGCAGATTGATCTTACTCTGGTGTGAAACCTAACTGTAGTGTATTTAAAATATCATGAAGTACTATCAGCAGTAATTCTTGCTAAAGTTGTGCTGGGAGAGGCGAATACAGTTTAGTAATTGGGCCTTTACTTGAAATGTAAACACGTGATTTAACAGATTGCTGAAACAGATTATATACATAAATAAACCTGGATCGTGTTACTTCTTTAGAATATTAACTGTGGTTAACAAATGCTGCATGAAGAAAAAGAAATTGCCTGGGATTCCACTGTCAGCAGTTTAAAATGCATTCACTGCTAATCTCATGACAAGCATACAACTAACCCCAGCTGGACCTGGAGTTCTCAATTGTGTTGGCATCATGATTGTTTGAATTCTGGGCCCATCTCCCTGCTGCTGCCATGCCATAAAAGAACAATTTTTATATTAAACTTATAAAGCATTTGTCATCCTCTAGATGTTAAAGACTTTTAGCAAATGATGTGTTAGTTTAGGATGTCAGGATCAATAAGGTATGAGCTTGGAAAGAAATAAACTTTAAAATGCCTTCTAGCTTTTCCACTCCAAAGGACTTAAAGCAAGGAAACAACAACAATCACATCCTGTTTTGTCACTTAGTCATGTCAAGTGCCAGTAGCCATTACCATTCCTTCAGCCTTTCTGCCCATATTCCCAGCTGTTCTCATCATTAATTAAGCCAAACGTGCTGCCTCTATTTAGACCCTTTGTAGTTATAATTCAACTCTTAATACAGATATTTAATCATACCTTCTTGAAATTCATCTCTCCACTGGAAATGGCACTGCTAACCAGACTTTGCTTTTCCTTTTTGCTCTTCTCTCTTTCTGTATTTCTTTATATATAATAGTTTTGGTTTGTTTTATGAATAGCAATACTTTATGGATATGGGCTGAAAAGTAAAAGAAATTTAAGTGTCAGGCAAAAAAATATAATTTAAGGAACTGAATTTACAAACTTAACTAATGAGGCATTGTAAGGGTTGTTTGGGTTTTTGGGGGGTTTTGTTGTTGTAAGTATTAGAATGCTCCATACTATTTGGTTCATTTCTCTGTTTCACAGTAATGTTTCATCAAGAAAACCTAAGAGATCAAATAGTTTACAGAAGTATAATGACCAACTGTATTTAGAATTGCTCATTATCTGTAAATAAAAGCAAAGTGGGAAACTCAAAGGAGCTAGTGTTTAAATTAGCTACCTGAGCCATGTGATCTAACAAAGCTTCCAAAAAATGAGAAGTATGTTTAATCTGGTAATGACTTTTTTGATCTCTTACTGCCAAAGCAACATAATTAGTGCTGATTTCTGGAAAGTTTCTCTCTGAAATCCACTTAACTTTACTCTCAATAACATGCAAAAATTCTCCCTCAAACCTCTATAGCAAAAATTTAAGGCTGAGATTTTTGAGTCTGGTAAAGCCCAGGTGCCCAATGCCTTCTGAATTCCAGTTGAAACAAACGGACCTTCACAAAAGGCCCAGCCCAACATGCTGTTTTCCAGTAGTTTCAATTAAAGACACATTTGACTTTACTGTGAATTTAAGTGCAATGACAGGAACTCTGATGTTTAAAGTAAAACTCAATAACTTAGTTTTTGTCAGCACTGCATCTTCCTGGCACCTCGATGCTCCTCTTCTCCTCCAGCCCTCATCTGCTGCAGCCCTTAAAAAGAGCCAGAAGGATCCATGCAGAGAGTGGCACCTCCAGCCTATGGCCCATCTCCCTGCAAGTGAGGTAATTAAGCTCTTCTCAAGCTACAGTGAACTTGGCAGGAGCAGTTGTTCCATATGCAGGATCAGAATATCTCACATTGTGCCATACTTCTATCTAGGCCTGCTGAGGGTTGGAGTTTTTTGTTTGGGATGGGTTTTTGCACTCTGCTTGGCAGTCGGCATGAGTTATTGGTACTGCAGAGAATGGATGACCATGGTTAGGCAGTGTTTGAACACCTCAGTCGTGTCATTAACTCATGTCATTAACTCATGTCATTAACTCGCTCCCCTGCTTGCTCTGGGGCAAAGGTTCGCTGTCTGCTCTTTATCCAGCCTCTGTTTTGGAGTTACTGTGTGATGCTGCTGCTCTGGTGTTGATGCTTTTTGCATCACAACTTATTCTGCCAGTGAGGGGGTCCCATTCTTAGTTATTCTGTGGTGGTTTTTTGGGATTGGTTTCCTTTTTTTTTTCATTATGGCGTTGGCTTGCTCTCAGCTTCGTTTGTGGCCTGTAATTACCTGTAGGTTTTCAGTAGCTTTATATGGACCGACAGTTAGCTTGGACTCTTAGCATCATAATTCAAAGTATTCTATCCTTAGCTCTCCTAATAGCTTCTCGTAAATGAGTTCATATATATATATGTCATTTGATAATTATACATAATATATATTGTGTAAAGCTGGCAATATAGCCACTCACGGCTTCTTCTAGACTCTCCAATGAAAATAGTTTTATTCTTTGTAATTTTGGGGGTGTGGTTTGGAGTTTTTGAGTTGGGTTTTTGGTTTCAGATGTGCTTCAGTTTTGTTTGTTTGGGTTTTTTTAAATGATCCTGCTAAACTGTTGTTGTTAAATTCAGATGATGCTGGTACATGTGACAACCACTGAATGTTAGTGAAGTTATTTCTGTGTTCTTACTTTACTTCCTTTCAGTTCAACATCACTATAAGCTTGTCATTATCTCACTTATGATCATTGATGTAGAGAGTTAATGCAATACCTTTGTATTTTCAATACTGTTCTTGGGTCCAACTCACAGATACTTTCCACGGTTAATGGTGCCCAGTTCTAAGCTGAATGCTTATCTTCAACCCATCATTTGGGGCAACTGTTTTGAGTGCTTCCTTCATCAAAAGAAATCATGTGCATGGCTGTGTGTGGCCATCTCTTGTTTGCTGTCTGGCAAACACATCCCTATGCTATATTGCATCCATTTTTATGTTTAAACATTCTCCATAAAATTCTCAGCTAACAATGGTTATGAGCTGCAAAGCTCTAATCCATAGCTAAGATCAGCATATCCCATAGCTGAAGAGTTACTCAGATTTTGTTTGGGCCCATCTCAAAAAAGTCCATGCTAACAGAAATTTTCCACCTTTTTTCTGCTACCACTCCCCCAGAGCATTTCCAATGTTTGCTCACCTTGGGGTTCAGGAGGGAAGCAGTCTTTCCAGCCAAGCTCCTGTCTTAGCCTTTAATCAGTTGTTGGGAGGAGCCAAAGTTAAAACTTTTACTTCTTTCCTAGATTGATGACTTCCTGGCTTTCCTTCATTCTTTGTTTCTTCCTTACAATCCCAAACGTGTGCTTTTGGATCCACTGAAAGGTACAAGGGGATTTGGAGACCTGTGCAGCAGGATTATTTCTTTTCAACTTCAGAGCTAAACAGAACAGCAAAGGCTAATCAGGAGACTGCTTTTATCAAAATTGTTCTAGTCTGTAGTGGTGAAAGTCTAAAAAAGCCTGATGGATTCTCTTTCTTTGAACTTTTTTCTAGAAAGGTCCTTTCTAAAAGCACAGGATAACTTTGGAAACTGCATACAAGCTTGCTAGAGCTCCATCCAGTCCACAGCAGAGCTAATACTCATTCTGTCTTCTTTCTGTTTTGGACATGATAGAAGGAGATTGAGAGCCTAAAGAAGTTGCATTTCTGCAGAACTGTCAGCAAAATTTTCTGTGCTCTGACAGAAAATTCTACTGCCTCTGAAACTGCTTCTTTGGGACCATGACACTGATTTAGCTCCAGCTGTTTTAGCATGGCAGGCAAGACCTTCCCATTGACAGACATCTGGGCTTTATATAAGGAAAGGACATACTCCATAAAATAAAGATGATAATTATAAACTTGGGGAAACAGCTGAGGGGGATAATAAAAGGTTTCTAAGTGACTGGAAGAAAACATCTTTTCCACTGGAAGATATTTTCAGTTTTTACCAAGATTCACCTCTCTCTTCCCAATTATTAGCCAGAGTATCCACAACTAAAATCCATTACCCGCACCATCCTTTCTTTCCCCTCCATCCAGTCACAACCAAAGGCAATGGAGGAGCAGCTATTAAGGCAAATCCTACAGAGCCACGTCTGCCCAGCTACCCTGCCTTCAGTTCTAGTGCTGCCCTCAGGATCTCTGTACTGTGTTCCAGTATATAACACAGACAAGTCATCAAATCATCACACTGCCTCAAAGGGGAGGCTTTTCCTGATTTAGGATCATTGATTGCTTTGTCCCAAAATTTCTTTCATAGACTGGTCCCTTTTTCCTAACTCAAAAGTTGGAAATATTGCCAGGAATATATTCTTGCAGAGAAGGACAAGATAAGGTAATATACAGTGCCACTGTATCTAGTGACTTCCATAAACTTCTTATGAACACATGCAGTTTGCAGGACTGCTTTTTAATTCAGCTGATTAAAGAGCATGCAAACAGATAGATAATGCTTAAATTGTGTATATACATGGATGTAGATTTTAAGGGTGGAAGAGAGCCTAAAAAATTCTTAAACTATACAGGTGTTTTAACTGAACTTTACAAACTGCTTTCACTTTGGGCTTGGGCCCAGTGTAACCACATTATGATTTCTTGGCATGAAACTATGCCTCTGGTTTAATTTTTCTGTAAATGACTAACACTTTACCAAAAACTTTATTTAAGCACAGAAGAATAGATGACCTTCAAACAAACCATTTTTCAGTACCTGAGATCCTGGCTAGGAACAGTACAGGAAGCACATGGGGCTGGGCATTGTACCATGAACACCATCCCTTCCTTTTATCCTGCCTCTCTGCCATCTTTAGGCCCTCTCTGATTGGTCTCACTACAGAGCAGTATCTCCAGCTTTTTCTTTGTGAGAACAAAGGGCTTCACTACGTGTTTGCAAACCAGTTTACTCCTTGCAGCCTTTCAAAGTGGTTCACCAGCTGGTGGTTTTCTTGCCAAAAGGGAGGCTAAGCTCTGGGTTCCTATTGACTTCCAGACTCACTGGAAAGTGGATGCTGGATGCCCTCAGAGTTCTGAATAAAGCAAAAAGCTGCATCCTTGGTTACCAAACATTTGTTATCTACCATCACCCGTTAGCTGCTCATTAGTAAAATAGCTAAGTGTCTGTAATGCTTGGGGGGGAAAGCCCAATGTAGAAAACAAACGTTTCCACATTTATGTTAGCTGTTTCCTTGTTCACAAAAGCCTAGGTTTCAACTACACTGTTAGCATGGACTTTTAATGTTCATGTTTCTGCTTTCTGAATAGAAGTTAAAATAGTGTTTGCACTACAGTGAGGAAGTACATGTCTGGTCTGGAAACAGAGGCAAATATAGTGGAAGTAACACCTACACAATTCAGAAAACCCATTTTCTCCAAACCATCAATAGCCTTGCACATTGGCAGCTTCACTGTCAAAAAATTAATTATTACAGGGACAGCTACTGACTGGCAATCAGATCAAACCACAGAGCTGCTGGATGAGAGGAGGTGGATATGGCATCCTCCTCTCCTCAAGAATCTGCTGAGGCCCTGGATTTCAGTGTGGTGCTGCTGCTGGGCATCAGAACTCTGCTTTGACTCCACTATATGCAATGAGTTCTTCAGTTACCTTCCTTTAATGCTAATTAACCAAATGCAGATGCAGTGCTGCTCAGTGAAACAGCTCCAAGTACAGGCTCTGTGGAAATTACTTTGCCATCAGAAAAATAGTCCAGATTTTAATCAGACTCTGTGAGTTAAAGCCACTGTGTGGCTTCAGGTGGCCATGGATAATGACCTTGGTGGGAGATTGTCCCAACAGCTTGGGATCTTACTCAGCCTCAGTTCTTCACCTGGTGGGAATCCACATGAAAATAAAGGGAACACTTACAATTTTGTGATCCTTCAACACCAGGCTACCTGGTTGTGAAATGCGGACATATGGTGAAAGCTGCACTGGATAATAAGTATATTATCTATTAAATGCATACCCTGCAGCATTATGTTCTTTTCAATAAAACAGGCAGCAACAAAACCAGATTGCACTGGATAGGGAGTGTTCAACAGCCCAAACTGGATTTTGGCAGGATGAACATTACACACAGCAACACGCCCCCTCTTGCAAAAAAAAAAAAAACCCAAAACCACCCCCCCCCCCTTGAAAAAAAAAAAAAAAAAAAAAAAAAAAAAAAAAAGACATTAAATTGTTAATAACCCTATATAATCAGAGCTTTGATGTTGATTCCAAGAAAAGGAACCTCAAGCCAGTAGGTGAAATCTCTACAGCAGGCACAGGCATTGGTTTAATAATGGCACAGAATAAGCTTCATGGTGCTGTCTGCTGCTAGTTTTCCCACTCTGCTTCGCCTATGCCTACCTACTTGATCTACAAAAGCTAAGAGGCTGTTTGGTTTTTATCTATCACCAAAGACCCTTAGGGTTTTTTAATGCATTTTAAAAGCAGATGATAACCCTCCATTCTCCAAGAGAGGACGTCCCATGGCAGGTCCTAGCCATCACTCCCCATGCTTCCTAAGCAAATGTGAAATGATTACAACAAAGTTTGCTTTGGTATTAGCTTCCTTAATTGATAGCTCTGTTTAGAGTTCTTATTCTTTCAGTGGCACATTATGTGTCAAATTCTAAATGTTCCAAATCTTGCCTTATGAAAGCAAATTCATTCTCTTGCTGCTTCTTGTGTGAGAGTGTGTAGAAACTGGAGATTCTCTGACCGTCCTCCAGATAGGTAAGAAATGGCTTCCAGGACTGACTGTACTTTTAGGGTATGTGGGGTTTTGTTAAACAGCCTTCACAGAAGTCAGCTGGTAAATGCAAGGCAAGTTATAAGGGCAACTGAGTGGCAGCAAGGGAGGGAAAGATTCAACAAGTCGAGGCACTGAAATGCCTGGGATTACAGCAAAAGTTAAGTACTGTGTGTCTTCAGTATTCAGGCATTAGGTAACAGCTTTGCTTTTGCTGTGAAGGATTCCTTCCACAGCTCCTGTTTTTCTTCCTGAGCATTTTGAAATATACTTGTATCTCAAATCTGGTTTGTGTTGTGTTTCAGAAAAAGGGCTGTATCAAGGGAGATCTAAAATGTATAAAATCAGGCCACTGCTTATGTTTATTATGTAAGAGGCAACTTGGGTATTTCTTTGCTGGAATCCACCCTCATTAGATAGTGATGTTTTCCCAAATTACTTTGGTTGCTGTAGGTGTATCTTTAACAGAAGATGTGTCTATTTTTGCTTCCCCTGCACTCACATCTGTTTCATTCTTATCAGCAAATATCTATTCATTGGTCCTAGCTAACTCTTTTACATTGATCAGCATTAAAATGTATGGCACTCATTAACTCGGGGTTTATACATAAGTTAAATTCTTCTGTATCTCCTGGAGCAGTGTTACTCTTTCTGCTTATTGCATCACCTAAAAATGAAATTACATTTCATTTATAGCAGATAACTGAATTCCTATCCCTTAACTATTTCTGTGTTCAATCAGTCAATTTTTGCAATTAGATTGTGTTTGAAGTCTCATGAGTTTGACAGAGTATTTGTATTCAGAATATTCTGTTTCCAAATTTGATGGGAGTGAGTTTTTGTTGTTGGGGGGTTTTGTTCTTTATGCAAGAAATAAAATGTTTCTGACTCTTTTCTAAGAACTCTGGGAATTATTTAGATAGAAAACTCACAGGTCTACAAGCCTGGACTGTATTAGCCTTACCCTGTAATAAAAGCCCAGCATCTAGAAGAGAGTTCATCTTTAGGTACGACTTTTTAGTAAGTTACTTGCTATTGTTTTCTGTCTTAGAAATCTACTTTAAAGATAATCTTTGAACAGTTCTGCTAACTGCTCTGTAATCATAATGGTTTTTTACTTCTTGCAGTCCTAAAATATTCTTTGTGTAAATATGTTCACATTGTTTTTTCACATAATTTAAAAATCTTTCCACACATAATTTTTTGTTATAAGATGTTCATGGCAAAACATTATATTATACAGAGAATGTGCTAGTGCAAAAATGAAAGGTAACCTTGATCATCTAAATTAGGTCTTGAAAATTAATGCTGATCCATAATCTTTGCCCAGGAGAAATGTAATAAGCTTTTACAAACAGTTGCATCAGATTTCTAGCGCTTTATCTAAGTATGTGACTCTACCCCAGCTGAATGATTTAATATTTAGCACTCAAATATGGGTTTGTAATGGGGAGCATTTAATTTGTTTCAGTTACCTGTACAAATAATTCTAATCTCCAGATCAATTGCCCTGGTTTGACTAATGTGCATATTTAGCACAGCAAAATGCACATGTCTAAACTTAGCTTGCAATGTTGAAGCAGCTTATTACGACAGACAGATATCTGATGGATATTTAGTATCTTAGATATGTTTATCATAGTAATTCTGTTTATCATACTAATTCTATTTAGTTAAATGTGCAGTTTTTCCAGCAGATACACAAAGAATATTAGTATCACGTCTGAGCAAAGTACCTGTAATTAGTTCCTGTCAAAACTGACGTAAAAGCAACAGGAAAGAAATTAACTCTCTTAATTCTTTGATAGTTGATGTTCTATTGTCTGATGTGAGAAAAAAAAAGGAAATAATTTACTACTACTATAATGTGATTTCTGTAGCAGAGAAATTACCTCACAATTACATAACCATGTCCTTTGCACACTTTGGTGCCCTTTGTTTGTAAATCATCTCAGGGGAATCCACTAAGCCACTACTGGCAGTCAAAGGCAGGAATTTTACGTAGCCTTCATGACAAGCTTTTTCCCAAAAGTGCCCTGTTTCATGGTCAGTTCCTGGTAGCAGCATCATGTAAACATCCTCCACATGTTTTAGACCTCATTCTCCATAAAATGTTGTCTCAGTAGCCTTTTGTGGCACTGCTGTGGAGGGAGAGGCTTAGGAAATGTTTTATATCTATTAGAGTAAAATCTCTAGTCTCTTTTCCCTCCCTATGAAGATAGAGTCCAGTCATCTCCAGGACAGGCAGTAAGTATAGTGGGATATTTAATTTCTTTCTGTTATCTTTGCTGAGCAGACAGCATGTTACCAGACAATGAAATGGGGGTACATAACAAACTTCTACAGAAATATTAAGGAAGTTGCAGCTGCAGAATAATATTTGAGTTTACTCCAAAAACCTTAACTCTAAGGATGTCCGTGTAAAACCCAAGGATTAAAAATTTGCTTACTTTATTAAATCAGGAGTTACAAGAAATCAAGTAGCTTGGCCTGTCCCGCAGATTGTGAAATATCAGGGAGAGCAGAGAGAGAGAAGTAATCCTTCAGTTTGTGAAGAGAAGCAGTAAACACGGAAATACAGGCTCATACTTTTAGATTAAAATTTGTTGTGGGCATAAAATGCCCTTCCAGGAAATTGGTTCACGAGTGGGAAACATGCTATCAGATGTAATAATGATATATGGGACTATCTCTTGTATTAATTCAAAAGAGCTGTAAGTTTTGCAACATCTTCACTTGGGAGAGTTGGGTGTCAAAGCTCCAAGCAGAGCTTTATGAGGTGCTGGGAAAGCCTGTTGCGCACTAAATGCACTCAGCAGCTGGATGAACAGCATGTGGCTGGCTACCAGTGTGTGCCATTTACTTTGTAAATAGGAAACTTGATAATTAAAAACCTGCTGGATGAATGGGGGGGGAAAAAAAAAAAAAAGAGTAGGCATGTATGGAATAAGAATATAGCAGGATCAGCTATATTGTGTGTGAGCAGTAATGAAAGAGAGAAATATGCTGTTAGTGTGTTCATCAGCAGCCTTTAATGACACACCATGACAATTTTCCCATCATTCCTGTGTAGAGTATTAATGGCATATTCTCAGAAGCAGCACCAAAAGAAACAACTAAATTACATCACTTCCCCTTGAATAGCTCTTTAGGGTTGGTTTAGACATTAAACAGATTAATAGTAAGGTGAAAGTGGTAGAGCAGAAGGTTACATAGCTCTCCAAATGGATTCACCAAACACCTGCATTTAAAAAGGATTATCATAAATTTGTTACATTTTGATCAGGCAAGGAATGTTTTTAAGTGTGCATAAAAGTAAGGGGTGTTTTTCTTTATTTAAATTTAAAAATGTGTTATATAATTGAAAATTTGATTTGGAAGTGATTGATCATCTGTAGCTAAAATCAAGCAAGGGTTGGGGCTGCCACCTCAAGTTAGATATCAAATCCATGGGTGTCATAGTGTCCCTCAAAATTAATTTTTGGAGGGAAAGGGTTCAGGGAGCAGAAGTGATAGTCTTCACAAATGCACTTCTACAAAATGCTGCAGTGTTTGATTTCATGTAAGGTCTGATCTTGGATAAACTGCAGGTAAACTGAGTTATGCAATTAAATCAGACTGGCAGGCTGCATATGCACATGAAAAATCAGGTTGCATGACAAGTAGTGTGAAAAAGCAGCAGACTGGGTCTTGAATTGCTTGAAAAGAAAGGGTGTTTTACATCACAGCAGGTTAAAACTTCAGTTAGGCTTCTGGAGCACCATTAGCATAATCTGATTAGTGTCTAGGCAGGTGATAGTTGCTCCTGGATAGCCCTAAAGGAAATGAACATTTTGAAAGCATAAAGGAGTGCTCAGTGGGAGGCAGGAGGAATTCTGAGGTAATTTGCGACTGAATAGATATTACTAAATAATCGATCCTGATAAATTTTAAGAAGTGTCTTGCCTGTTCAGATTTCTTCTTAAGGTTTCAAGTACTGCTTAACCTTCCACTCTATCAAACTTGTTATTTTAAGGTCATTGCACATGTTGAATTAACAAAACTTCTCCATGACTTCTTCAGTAATCACTTCTACTGTCTGTCAGTTCCCTTATCACCTCACATTTGCATTTTGAAAACCTCTTCCTATTTATCCAATTTACACCCTTGTTTTTATTTCAAAATCTCTTTGCCCTTATGATTTCTTAATTGTCTTTATGATTTCTTACTTGGTCCAAGAGACATGGCAGGGGGAGAAGGAGGAAGGGTGCTGTTGGTTTGGGGCTTTTTAGAATTTCTGATTATTATCTCCTCCCACATAATTTGGTATATTCTCATTACTCTCTCTAATTTATTAAGGTCCCATTTCAACACTAATATCTCATTCCATGTGTTAAAGGAGCACTGGCCGTTAAATTCCTTCAAAGGAAAAGCATGAGTTATACTTCCTTCTAAAGAAAATGATAATTTACTGGTAAAAAAACAGGGTGAAAGTGTCTGTCAAAAATTCTGTATTGTATTTCCAGTTGTGCATCTCTCCTGGTCTGTAACTTGCTGGGATTTTCTTGTGCTTCTAATTTCAATCTCCAACCTTAGGCATTGCAATGCTTGTCTTAATTCTTGCTAGCATAGTTTAATTATTTGCATTTATTTACAAGTCTTGTTCCTCAGACCAGTAGAAATTATATTGCTAATTAAGTGTGTCTAACTGAAAAACTAAGTGGGCTTTTAGGTCCATACAGGAAAACTACTAAAAATCAAA
Organism: Pardalotus punctatus; assembly: GCA_013400915.1. NCBI lineage: Eukaryota > Metazoa > Chordata > Aves > Passeriformes > Pardalotidae > Pardalotus > Pardalotus punctatus. The sequence goes on along the minus strand of VZTX01020975.1, from coordinate 555,612 downwards.
GACCATAAATTTTTTGAATACCAGATATGTTATATGGCTTCTAGGTTTTGCATTTCTCATCACTAGTTTTTAAGTCACTTTCACTCCCTCTGCATAGGGTTTGAGTAGCACCAGAAATGACAGTGTGCCATTCTTTTTTTTTTATGTCATCATTTATAATACAGTTAATGTTAAATTGAAGCGTCAAGTTAATGTTCAGAACATGATCCTTTAGACATCACTGAAAGAGAGCTCTAGAATAATATTTTTCCTTTACATTCCTGTCACTTAAGGCTCAGTTTTCTATTCTGATTAGGGTGAAATGACAACATCTCTGACATTTTATGCAGGTTGAAGGGCCTGTCTGCTCAAAGCTATGGCTTTGCAAGGGGACCCCGTTCTATGTCACACAATAAATGTGACACATATAGGGAACATCAGACTTCCTGCATGTCAGCTGCAGCAGGATACCACAGATTTCCAGATCAAAGCCAATCATGCATGAAAACCCTCAAACAATTGCATGTATCTGCAATAACTGCACGTGAGAAGGAGCTCTGAAAGCATTCACTGAGAATGGGACCAGTATGCCGAAGCGTTCATTCTCTCAAAAGAGGTTCTATCTAGGACCTGAAGACTCCTGGAAGGCATAAAAGTACCATTGGCCAGATAATCTCACACCAGTAGATGTTCCAGGGGATCTCTGTGTATGTCACACTTGAATTTTAAGACTGTTAGAGGGTTTGCCATTGCTTAGGTAATTCTCTATTGCTAAAGCAACTTCTTACAACTTTTCCCTCACTGTTATATATCTGGGGAAATCTAGGATCTGGAATCTTATTCTACTCAAAGCCTAAATGTTGGAAAGAGGGACTTATGAATGACAAATACTCAGAACTGCTTTCCAAGAGCTTCAGGGGGACAGTATTATACAGTCTGGAACTTGCTGAATCTGAAGATAAAGAGGATCTCTCATAACCTGTGTCCCTTCGAAAATGGTTAAGTCTGTCAGATGAGTTACTTTAATGTTCTCAAACACTTCCTTTCAGGCATTCTTCTAGGTCAGCAATGACAGAATTCAAAGAATTTTCCCTAAAATACTGCTTCAACACATCAGCCATCCACCTTTGCAAAGGGGAAGGTGGGGGCAGAAAGCTTTTTGACACTGCCAATTCCTCTAGGCACCTGACTCAAGTGACACTTGTGTATTGCAGATTAGGTTCCATTTTCCATTTCAGGTCAAACCTTTTATTTTCTTCTATTAAAGCACTGAACATATAATTATGTGTGTTTTCCACCTCTTTAATTTGGTCTAAAACTGATTCTGACCCTTTGATTTTAATTACCCTGAGAACGATCTTGAACTACATTTTAAAACCCTTTGTGAAGCAGATCCATGTTGTACATCTTAATTGTATTTTTCAGTTTGAGGATTCCTGCCGTCCACTCTTGAGATATATTTGAACTGCATCCTGAAACTGAGGTTTGTAGTTAACACACACCCACTCACACCTCCCCCCCTGCCCAAGCCTTTCCCTAGGGCAGTATCTTCAATTAATAAGAACCCAGTTCCATTTCAGATGTGTAGTAGCTACTAGACAGTTATCCCTTCAAACCTCTTGGGAGAGAATTGAGGACAAGGCAGTGCATCTGGTTAGGAACATTAGTTGTTCACTTTGTGCCTTTCTTTTATTCTGACTTTCAAATCTGTACCCATCAGTATAAACAAATGGGGCTCAAAAGAGCAATTAGATTAGCAGAATTTCAAAACTCGTGGCTTTTTATTACTGTATCTGTCTTCTCTTGGTCAAGAAAAATCGTTATTATAATTCCATCTGGCTAAAGGATGCTTACCACCTCCTCAACAATTTGTTCGCTGTTATCTCTATTGGTATGCACTCCCATACCCTTCTCTGATCTCTTATCACTGGTTGCTAATTCTGAGGAAAACAGCAAGAGGCAGGACCAAGGGGAGAGTTAAATTAGCCCACTTTCACACACCACCTCCAGTAAATCTGCACCTGAATAAAAGTCTTCAGTAGCCAGAAGGGATAATAGTAGAAAAACTATAGCTCAAGAGAAGCAATCTCTGGCTGACTCCTCAGATGAAGGACATTAAAGGAATTCCCTGCAATGTTCTAAGTCCATTCCCTCTTACTGCAGACCTAATGCTACTCAATCCGTATAGTTCTGGCATAATTATTGGCTTAACCTTAAACCGTCCTCTCATAGAAAATAAGAAAGCACCTTGCCTCTGCACAGGTGAGGTGTCAGCTCTCCACAATGAAGCACTACTCCTGTTACTGCAAGGAGAAACCTCATGCAGATAGTGGAATTAAGCTGGTCTAAAAATAAATCCAGCATCTTCTCTTTAACAGAGAATGACAGATCACCTCTGGGATTAAAAATACAGCTTTACTGCCTGAAAGGGTTTTTCTTGTTCCTGTATTTCATTCTGTGTCCAAAAATTCACCTGAAAAACTCTAAGCTTAGAGTTGATTGTATGAATAAATGTTCTGAATAAGGAAATAGAAGAAAATATCATCATTAATTTTAGCTAAAACAAGGAATCCTTAAACAAACCAGTTACTCCCACAACAGATATCACACTCTGGAAAGAACATGGTAATTTATGCTTGACAATACAAAGTGCAATGCATGTATTTTCCAGATTTATACCAGGTATTTTATGAGGCTAAAATTTATTTTCAGCTTATTGATCATTATAATCATCTGATTAACCCCCAACCTTCTAATAAAAACCAACCTGATCAGAAGAGAAGCGTCAATCATTGGAGACAGAGTCTATGAACAAGCTGAGTGCTGTGTACCTAATTAGGTTTGGCTGAGCTAGCTGCACTCTGAACATATCTTTCTGTGCTTCAGCTAGAAAACCATCCTCAGGGCACAGCTAGTTTTCTATTCCCACTGTGCTGCCTTAATCCAGTAAAATTCCACCTCTGACCTCAATAAATATTTTATTTTCTTAATTGCAAGATGCTTGCTTCATTCTTCTGCAAGACCACTTACCCTGATTCCATCTCTGCATGAAATGTTTTTAGATTTGGGCCTATCTATGAAAATAGATAAATAGATATATATTAGGTAGAGATATATATAAAGGGATAGAGAGAGAGATATATATGTGAACATATGATATATGTATGATTACATCATATGAGCATAAGCAAAAGAAGGTAAAGCAAAGAGGCAAGGCATCAAGGCAGACAGTACATGATTTCTGGAATAGCTATGCTGCATACTTTTCTGAAACAGCTTCTGGCAGTTGGAAGCAATCAAACACAAACACCTTGCTGCTTACAACTAAATTAATCCAGACATTTTGTGTGATGGCTTAGAAAAACTAAAAACTAAAACAATTTTCATGAAGGAGTGAGAGGGAAGGGAACCTTTCATCCTGTGCAAAGATTCTATGTGAAAGAAAGCAGGCCATGATTCTTAATGATAGCTGAGCATTACTACTTCATTGTAGATGTTAAGTTTATCTTTTATATTTTTCTCTGCCATTGTCATCTGTAGTTGCACTGTTTTAGAATCTTCCGTTCTCTCTCATGGAGAATATAAAGTGTACTCCTTGCACTTTCTTAATCTCTGTGTTTTGTGTTAGATGTTGTATAAGCTGTGACCAATGGTCTTAGGAGGTGGATTCCCTCCTGACCAATAGTTGCTAGTTTATTAGTGCATATATAAAGAAGTTTTTGTAAATAAACTTGCTTCTTCTTCGCCATCTTGGGTCCTGTCTGCCTGACTTCCCTGCCAGCTTCCACAAATCCCACGAATAACAGAAATCCAGCCAACAGTCATCCAAAAAATCTCTCTTGAAACTGAACCTTGAGAATCAAAACTAACATTGAAGTTTATTTCAGAGCTGACTGAAGTGAGCATGTTGATTTTAGTAGATTTTGCATCAGCTTCTTGGTATACATTTCTCATTCAGCCATGTAATATTTGGAATAATATTGCTCTGCATAGTAGAGGGTCCTAAATGTTGCTATCAAATAGAGAAGTAAACAGTCATCTTGATCCATACTGAATTCAGTGTGTATGCAGCATTTCTTTAAGAAACAGATTTGTTATGGTGGTTGTTATGGCGTCACATACCTCAAAGAAATCAAGGTGGTGTTTTGGTTGGTGTTTTTTAAACGTGTATGCAGTGTACCTAGAGAAATAAACATGGCTTTGAAAATATCTGGCTTCTAGCCTCTAGGATTTTTCTGGAAATGGCAGAATTTGCTAAATATCAAAATGCTTAGTAGTCTCATAGCAATAAATATTGATCATCCCTCTTCCCCTACGCCGCTATTCATACACACCAGCCTGATGTCATACCATGTTCTACATTATGTAACAAACTTGGTGTGTGTTCACAACCACATTTTTCAGTAATGACTGTGATACCCAAAGGACATGATTCAGCAAGACTAAAGCATGTGCCTCACAAGTAGTACATTTAAATTCCTATTGATTTGAAAGGAGCTGCGAAGCAACTGAGTGAGGTAAATAATTGCCTGTGTAAAGCCAGCAAAATGCTTTAAAGTCTTGAATTAGAGGCTGATAAAGGATAAGTACCGTGTCCCTTTATGAACTTGTTTTATCATCGTTTTCAGGGAAAAAATTAAGCCAAGTGGACTTCCTTTGGGTTCATTAGGTGACTACTGAAAATTATTGTTTCAGGGTAATAGAAACCTTTAGAAATCTTTTTTCCACGTTCTCTTGGAACTTCACCAGCCACAAGCACAATGGGGGGGGCAGAAGGAGGAATGTCTTACATCCCATTGTCTCCACAGGACTCCCTGTTCCCTACTGAACACCAGTGTCAATTTTTCCAAACAGCTTTTTCTTTCTGCCAAAGATAATGTACATGTTTGGCGTGTATGGGTAAAGATGAAAACCATATCACTCACATATGGCTTGCTTGTTTTTTAGGTATTTCAGTAATCATTCCTTCCCTGTAGTTCGTGGATCCTTTGCAGTACTTAAGACTAAATTGTACTAAATCCTAGTTTCAAACATCTCAACAAAGTAGTAGAGCTATAGGTATCCAAATGGTGTACATCACCTTTTACATGTATATATTTTTAAAGATCAGTGTAGAAATAAGTTCTCTAAAAAAGCTCTATCTGTCAGCTTTTTTTGTGGGAGGCTTCTGGTGGGTGGTTTTGCTCCTTCTAGAACATGACAAAGTGAAACTAAAGGAAAAAAATTTCTGCCTCCTTTCCAAACTTCTCTTAACAACATGATTTTTTCTGAAAACAGAAGAGAGTTCAAGACGATAAAAATATTATTGCTAAATTTTAATCCGCTGAAAATAAGGTCAGGCTAAAGCAAACAAAGTCCATTGAGGAAAAGTTGTTTTTATTAAGGTATTAACCCACAAGCACAATGGAAAGGCTGTAGTGCTGTGAAAGGCTGCTCCAGTGTAGGTTCACTATGTAAATGTCAAATGGGAAAGTGTTCTCAAGTTGTTTCTTCCTGCATGGTTATTGAAGGATAAAACTTAATTCTGGGAACATTATTCCTCCCCAGTATCTCAGGAAGCAAATGCATATATCTAATGTGTCTTCTGTGTCAGCAGGGCTTGGCTGGCTGAGTGAGACATTGTGTGACAGCAGTCAGTGGGGAGAGACTTCAAGGGCCTGCAGTGAGAAGGAGTTTTACCTTAAGTCTTATATTTGAGCCCCTACCAGGAACAGATTTTTCTTATTCATTCCTCATTACTTGTTACTATTCAGTTACAATTCCACCTTGGCAAGCACTGCCACAGAGGAACCATCTGCACTGGTTTAGGTACCGTGTTTCCTATCCTTCAAAAAAAACTTCAAACGACCTTGCACTTGGCCTTGTTGAGCCTCATGAAGTTCACATGGGCCAACCTCTCCAGCCTGTTCATGTCCCTCTGGATGGCATCCCGTCCCTCCAATGTGTCAACCACACCACACAGCTTGGTGTCATTGGCAAATTTGCTGAGGGTGCACTTAATCCCACTGGCTGTGTCACTGAAGTTAAAAAGTGCCAATCCCAACAGCAGCCCCTGAGCAGCATCCCTCATCACTGATCTCCAACTCAACATTGAGCTGTTGACCCTGAGTGTGACCATCTAACCAATCCATTATCCACCAAGCAATGCATCTGCCAAATCCATGTCTTCCCACTTTGTCACGAGGATGTCACGAGGGACAGTGTCAAGTGCTTTGCACAACTCCAGGCAGACGATGGCATTTGCTCTTCTCTTATCCATCAACAACTGTGACCCCATCACAGCAGGCCACCCCATTTGTCAGGCATGATTTGCCCTTAGTGAACCCATGTCATCAGGATGTCATCACTCTCCTCCTTATTTTCCCTGTGCCTTACCATAGTTTCCAGGAGAATCTGCTCCATGACCTTGCCAGGCACTCAGGTGAGACTGACTGACCTGTAGCTTATGTTCTTTTGAAGAATACACTGTCGGGAAAGGACATGGAAATCCTGTTCCCCAGAAAAAACAGAATTGCTGTCCTGGTTTGCTACAACTGGAAACCAGAATGTCTCTTTGGAGCCTCTGCCCAGGCGAGACTGTACACTTAAGTCATGTTAGGAAAAAGGTCAGCTGCTTTTGCAGATTCTTGAAAATACAAACTGCTTTATAAAGACTGAATCGTCTCATGGTTAGTGGTATTACAAGGTTGATGGTTGGACTGGATGATCTCAAAGGCCTCTTCCAACCTTGATGATTCTATGATTCTGTAGTCTCTGAAAAGCTTTCTGTGACAAAGGTATTTTCACTGTATCTGTCAGACTTCAGGAAAGAAGATTTTCTGCAGAAAAGAGAGCAGGGTTGTGTGTTGTTTTCAGAAAGCATTACAACCTCTAATCCAAAATGGTTGGGTGATTTCACTGATGGTTCCAGCCAAAGGGCTTAACATGAGCCGTAACAAGACAGAAAGCTCTGAGATATGTCAGGAAGACACAATTGTTGTGGTGCAATGAATAGACAGAGATATTTGTGGGGCAATTCCATCTGCCAAACACTTGAAGTCCTATTTTCCTCCTCACCCCGCTTTCTCCATGATTGCCAACCAGGTTATATTAGAATGAAGACTGACTCTGTCCTTTGCCCTCAGGAGATCACTGATTTTTCAAACAAATGCAGTTTCTGTGCTGTTTTGCAGCACAATACAAGTGGCATTAAAAAATGGAAAGTGTTGCAGTAATATTGATCCACCCCATCCTCCCTTAAAAAAAAAAAAAATCACTTTTTTCTATGTTTTAAATTACAATTAAACCACTGGAAATAACCTCTGAAAAACTGTCTACTGCTGCTTGGCTGTTCACAGTAACTGGGGCTTGTACACTGCAAACCTCTCAGTGCTCAACAGTCAAAGGTTTTGTGCAGCAATTTGAAGTGTTTTCTTGTGAAAACAGCAGCTCTGGTTTTATAACTAGAGCACTACCATAATATTGTTTTTACTAGCTCAAGGTTCAATTTCAATACAATAATAAATAACAAAACCCTGTTCAAACAGCTCCTTAAAAATACAGTAGTTTTAAAAAGAAACTGCATAGATAGCAACTCTTCCTGTTTAGGGAAATTACTAAAGGCCATGCAGTCTCTCCCTCCTGTAAATGAGGAATAGGAGAAAGAGAGAAATGACAAGGATCAGACACTGCTGTCCAGAATGATGGAGCTGACACTCAACATCGTGTAAGTGGCCTGATCTGATCTGTAATGTGTGCATGCTGCTCTCAAGAAGGGGGTGCCTGCAGGACTTTCAGGCATTGGCAGTTCATTTTCTGATTCACTGCTTTTAGAAGCTGCATAACCACGTCTATTTTTTGTCTAATTACTGATAGCTGTGATACTGTTAATATCTTCTGAGATAATGAGGCCAAATTTGTATCCTTCTCTGAGAGTAAGAAGAGCACATTACCTTAAAACCAAAGTCCCTTGCAACAACAGGAACAAATTCTTGTTATTCTTACACTATGAATTTGACACATCCTGTAATATGAATAATGTTATCCCAGAATTATACTGTACAAACTAAGTACTTTTCTGGCATCTGAGATAAACTTCAGTAAAACTGTGTGGGTTGTTTCTGGATTGAGAATTTCCTAGCATGTGGCAATGAGCCAGTGCAATCCAGGTACATGTGAGCTGGAGAGACCCAAGCAGTCTCTTTTCAACTACCTGGCTTACCTAAAATATTCTCATTTCAAGCTTCCTTGCAAATCATTAGTAAGTATTGACTTTAGTTTTAGCTTCTGTTTATCTTTAAGAAGCAATATCTTGAAGCTCTTGTATACCATTTCCTTCTTTCCATTATGTGTACTGATGTGCCAAAGGATATTATGTTGTGCTTTGGAGACTTATTTTCAGAATTTTAGTAAACTGGAAATTTGACAGATTATAGGCTTTCAACTTCAGATTGCACTTGCAATTAATCCAGTGGATTTCTCTCACATATCTAGCAATTAATAGAAAACTTGAAAATGTAAATGAAATTATAGCGTTTACCCAGCTACAAAGATTTATACTAAACTGCCTGCAAAAAATAGGGAAATGTGATTCTCTGAAGTAAATACTGTTCAAAGTGAGGTTATGATTCTATGAACTGTTTTAAGGTACTGGGTGTAGGTCACTACGTAAGTGGCCTGACAGCCAAAAGCTACTGTGAAACTGATTTCAATGAGTGACACCAGCCACTCACTTGAATGGATGAACAGGGTGAAGCCCCATCATGGGTATTTCTTTTTTCTTCTGAGAAATACCTAAGAAACCTCAGCAGGAGAGAAAAACTCTTTGGAAGTCATACAAATGCACTCTTCATCTGTTTAGAGAAAGCTACCTGTTGGAAGCAGTTCCATAGTTGTTGAGAGATGGCATCATGATTAAATGAAAAAATAAGTACCAGTTTGCTCACAAGTCTTTTAATTTTGCTCCTGTCTGTCCAAAAGGCAGTAGTATTGGGGTTTTATTTTCAATTAATTTATAGCCTTGAATTACATCATTGCATGCTTGTGGTGCATTTTGGTCTACATTCAATAACATAAATCTGTTATAAAGAACAAACTGCATTTGCTGTTCAACAGTTTATTTCAAATATTCTTGGGATGCTCTGCTTAACCAAGAAAAGGCATGAACTCATGTTTTTCTTGGAGAAATGCACAACAATTTCATTAGAGCTACCATAGAAATTCATTCGAGTTTACCCTTTTTGTATGTGGGAATGATTTTTTAATTATATTTATGAAGAGAGAGGTAAGAAATAAAAGGCAAGGTTATCTGAGAGGAGTGGAAAGACACTAACAGCGTGAGTGAAATCAAGCATTTTCAAATGTAACTTTTTCTTTCTGTTTTTCCTTTCAATTTCAGTGTTGACAAAACTAGCATTGAGTTTGTCCCAGAGTGATTTTCTTTCCCTGAGCTTGTGAGTTCATTTTCTTGGATGACATGTCCATGGATGGACAGACTGGATGTCAGTCCAACATCTCTGCAAAATTAATCCTGCCCAACCACTGCAGAAATGCTTTATTTCCTCTCTGCCTGCTTATCGGCATTCCCACCCTTGGGTCTCCTCAGAGCTCTCACTGCTCTAATACATGGCAAATCCATCACCTGATGTGGCAGCAAAGACACATGACCACATCCTCTCTGTCACGAGCAGCCTCCTTAGTCCCATGCTTGAGAAAATGCTTCAAAACTTCTCTTCCTTTTCTACCCAATAACAGGAAGTATTCATCACTGTGACAGTCTGTTCTGCCGCTCTAGCTTGCTCTCAGAGGGGTTACTACTGGTTTACAGAAAGAGGTATCAGGTAGGGTTGCTGAGTCATGCAGATCACAAATAATTACAAAACAGGCCTCTCCATTTCTCTGTTCTCTTCCCAGTTCTGCTGTGCAATATCCACATGGCCTGTCTCTCCATGTGATTTCACTGATACTCATCTCTGGTTTTTACATCTCTTGTCATTCAGACCATATTAAGGTGTCCCTATGATTCATCCTTTTGGATATCAGCTAAAGTTTACTCCCTTCTTCATAGCTCTTTATGCTTAAATTCACATTCCTTCTTGTGTCATCAAAACCAAAAATTACCATCCCACTGTGCAAAGGATCTCAGGGCTGCAACATGGAAAAAAAAGCTGCATCACCTAATAGTATTGTCAAATGGTTGTACTTAAAGGTTTGGAAATTAGGGCGTTTCCTAATGTCGTTCACACTCTTCTGGTGTCTCCTTATTTATTTTCTCTAGAAATCCCAAAATACAGATGTAAATGTTGCAAAAAAATTATGGGGAAAAATTATCCAACTTTAAGTGCATGCCAGCATTTCAAAGCAAAGGTCATGTAGTTTTCACGGTGCCCTGCAGGCCAGCATCCTACTGCTCTCTTCACTTCCCAGTTATGAATTATCAGGCATGGAAGGATAAACACAGCTGAACTTAATTCTTTCACTAAACTGTGGGCCAGCCATTGATAATTTTGATTTTGAGGCCTTTCTGTTGATTTTATATTTTGCTACTGGTACAGTTTCTCCCTTAAAAAGCAAAACAAAACACCCATTTCATAATTTGCTTTATTTTTGCAAACAAAACCTTTGTTTTCCCTGCCAGTGCATATTCTTGTCACACATCTTCTCTGTAGGTGTCTCTGAGGTTTTGGATCTGTGCTAAAGATGGGATGAAGCTGTATGACATCCCTGCCCATGCATTCAAGCTCATATCAGCTTCCCTTTCCACTGCCAGAATTTCACAGATAAGCAATGGTCCCGAGGCACCCAAAACAGGTAGCCAGCAGCTTAAGGATGTCTTGGCTTCCTGATTCTTCCTGATGATAATGGAGGAATTTCAGGAGTTCAAAATTTGTCATTTCTACTTCCATGTGTAACAGAGGGGAAAGAAATGGGGAACTTCACCCCAGCTGCCAACTAAAATCCAGCTTTAGAAGAACTATGCTTCTATTACTCAGCTAAGTCTAGGTCATGTATAAAAAATGCCAATTCACCAAATTAGTGGTTAAAATTTGACAGGGATTGACAAAAAAAGGATGCTGACCCTTGTTTTCTTATTTTAAGCTCCTCATTGATTCCTTCAAGTAATGTCAGGAACAGTCTCATTAAAATTTTTCCATTCTGTTTGAGAAAAGAGTGTAAAACAAATTCCTCAGCTTGTAAAGAGATTACTTGAAAGTCAATATTTTCTCTTTGGTCAGGTGGGTCAGTTTTGGAATCAGTCGTTTGCTTTTATAAGTGAAAGCCTTTAGAGGAATTTCTACCCCACCCAGCCAGCTAGCACAGCTTTGTTTAATGTTTCAAACCCTGCCTGGCTCCAGCAGATAATATCCATATTTATTGATACAGAGCTCTTCTGGGAGTATGACCATAAGTTCTTTGTGCTCCACAATCTCACCCCGGTCATGTGCTGCAGGAAGCAGCTGACTGGCCTTTCCCTCCCACCACATCCTCCGGTATGAAGATGATATCTCTGCAACCACTGCCTACAGAAAAGATGCCACAAGCAAACAGGTGTTTTCAGCAGGCAGGAAGGAAGGGAGAAAAATAAATAAACCTGAGTCTGCAAGAGAGGAAGAAGGCTGTGACACACTGTCCTCACTTTCTAATATCTTCCACGTTGAATTTTATCCCAGCCCTGCAACCAGAAAATCCTGCCTATCTCAGATCCAGCAAAAGGGCTTTTGATTGCTTTAGAGAGCAGGACTAGAAAGCTATGTTTAAAACAAATAATAACAAAACAAAGAGAGAGTCATTTAACAAAGTAAAGTTTGCCAGCAAGTTTTCCTGTGGATAAGTATACCAATGTTTGCTAGCTTTGCAAAATCAGCCAAAGGTCTGCAAGTCATATTGACTTTTTCCCAAATTGCAGACAAACCCTTGAGTGCACCAAAGACTTCAGTTGCTGCTGCAGCATCACACCCTTTTGCTTATGTCCTTTAATGTTTATGTAACCTTAAGTCTAGAGCCAATGGAAAAGGGTTTATATCTTTTCTAAAAATGTCAGCCCATGTTTAAAAGCAAAACAAAATAAAGCCCAGCCCTTCCCCACAAAGAGAACAATTCAAAAACTTCTAAAATTAAGATCTTTAAAACCTGGATCTTGTTTTGGCATGTTTAGAAAAACAAAAACACAAAAAAAAAGCCCAAAAATTCCTAGATTTCTGTTTGAACTGACTTCCTGTTGGTACTTACACTAGTACCATATTTAAAATTACAGACACGGTATCATTGACTTTGACACTTTCGCTTTAAAACCTACACAAATGCTCATACTTGTTTAGCTACTGTCCAAACAGAGGGGTATCTACATGTTGTAAGAGAAAGGTAAGAACAGTTTTTAAAAACAAAACAAAAAAGCTCAGATGTATTTCCCTTTTTTCTCCATCTTACGAGTAAAATAACTTTCAAATTATACTTATTAGTTCATTTAAAACTAGCCAGATCTACTTTGATTTACCATTGGAATTCACACAGTTGAAACCAATTAGAGCAAATTAAAGCAACCTGCCACGCAAAGGCTTAAATGAGAGCACCCAGTTGGCAAGAAGGTGAGAAAAAGCATATATTGTCTCTACTAAAAGTGCCATTTTTATATATGGCCTTGGAGTTAAATAAACTTGGGCTTTAAATTCAATGCAAACAAACCAAGTAGTCCCGAGGCAGTGAAATCCCCCAGAGGACATCTCTGCCTATTTCCAAGCACAAGCTTTAATCACAGAATCACTACCTGCTTGTTTAAGTTCCCCCTGATGCTTAAACACTTCCCTTCTGTCCTTGCCATAAGCAAAGTCTCTGCTGCTTCAGCACCAATCTCGGTGCCTGGGAATGAGCACATCTCACCCTGCCAAGCAGTGAAAGCACAAGGAAATCTGTACAGCACAACTGACCAGAGACAGTTATACAGAAACTACATCAGTACATTCCCAGCAGAAGAGACAACTGTCAACAGGTCATATTTGAGATACAGAGTAGGAAATGATGATTTCTGTATGATTCCCTGGGATTTCAGTTCAGCAGCTCTTGTCAGTGTACTTCTGAGCAAGCTTCCTGTAGCAAAGCTCTTTCACTCCTGAGGCAGTGGGTAAAACCCTTGTGCTTGGCAAGTCTGCATTGACAACAGCTGTGCCCTGTAAGCCATCCTCTCTCAAGGTTAATTCTCCCACTGAATTTCTCTAGCAAACTGAATAATACTTGTTGGTCATTGTCACATAAGAAATGGATTTCTGACTTTGTTTCAGGCTCCCAGGATGAATGAAAGGCAGGGACAGAAACTAAAAAAAATATTTTAAAGAACAGGAAAGAAAAAATGCATGTAACATGTGTCACAAACCCAGCTATGTTAGCATTCAAACTGCCTTAAGTTCTGATTAAATGTTGGACAAGGTGATTTAAAATTAAAGGAGCAATTTGATGTTTCAAGCCATTATCTTGGCCTTTTCATGAGACAACAATATTTCAAAAGTAAGAAAATTAAGTTGGGTTCTTGAAACAAAAAAAAAGCTGAATTTGCCAGAGAGGTACAAAACTTCATTTTGCCAACAAGTAGTGACATTTTTCTCCCATTTATATAACAAGATTTGTGTGCATCTTCAACTAACAGCTTTCTAAATGAATTTCTCTTCGTTAAAATATTTTTCAGTGCTATTGTTCCTGTTCTCCAAGGAATACTCACACAACTTTTACTTCTATTTACAGTCAGGATATAAGAACCAAATCTGTGTGCAGAAGCACTAACTGGACTGTTTTGAGGTTTGGTTGGGGTTTTTGTGTTGTTTTTTTTCACTGTTTGTCTAAACAAACTACTTCTTTCATGTACATATATATGCCAGCTTTCTACCCCCTGACATGCAATCGGGTTGTTGCAAGCGGAGACAGAAATCAGTGTGTGAGATCTGTCAAACTCCCTGAAATCTCCCACATCTGCCTCTTCTCTAGGCCTGCATCCCACAGCTGAAGGTGTCAGGGCACTGGGAAGAGATTGTAGCATTGTCCTGGAGCTGGGGATGTGCTGCTAGACAGGCTCCCATCTTGTGACAGGTCCTGCTGGAAGCTACAATCTGCTTTTGCAGCATGATGTCCCAAGTCCTTCTATAGTACTTGAGATACATACATACATACATACATACATATATATATGTATTCCCTTCCTGCAGCCCAACATACGAGCATGTACTATGCAGTGTTACTCAGCAAGGAAGTGCCCTGTGAGAGGAGAGGAAAAAAAACCAAACCAGTTCTGTTCTAAAAGTATGGTAACGTACTCTTTTTGAAGCTTGAAAAGTCAGTCTGGGTTTGTTGCATACATTTGTATTTTCTCAAGCTCTCAGCACTCTTGCAGTGCTGGCTGCTCTGCTGTACCAGCTTCCCTGCAGCACACAAAGTTGCTCCACGGGCTTTACAGGGAAGCACACTCGTCGGCCTTTTTTCATGGTAAATGCCTGATCTAATAATTTTTGGCTTGGGTTTCTGAACCTATGTTATAGAAAGTTCTAGTGTCTTCTCTTCAAATATTGATGTGCAGGCAGTTCTTGTACTAAAATGTATGGTTAAAACTACGGAGAAGAAACCTAAATGCAAGATACAATGTACAACTATGGGGAAAATATTCTAGATACAAGCAGGCTTTTCAATGTGTCAGGAGCAAGCCATGAGCGGACTGATTGGGAAGGTTCTAACCTTACTCAAACTACAAATGAGACTCATTTTTTACCAGGAAAGGATACTCAGAGTGCTGGCAGGCCCACTAATGGCCCCTTCTGGATTTAAAATGAACAGATATACATGTTAGAATGGGTAACAGCTGGAGGGGAAGAGAACCCACTAGCACAGGTATCTATTTATTGGCACACCCTGACTGGGTTTCTGGAAAGTAGGTGTATAGCATCAGTATGTCATTTTATTAGAGTTCTTCAATTTTTTAAGGAGATTTTACATTATCTGAGTTTTACTCAGAAAAGCTAACAAACCCCATATGCTCTATTTTATTACTGAGTACAATTCCCTCTGAATAAACTCTATTTCTAGAGCAAACAGCAATGCAAATCAGTCACATCTAGTGATCAGTTGTGGTAGATGTCTAATAACCAGTGTCATAGTCAGATCTGTATTTTATTTGCTGTGCTAAAATTCAGAGAGATAAAGGACCTGCTTCAAGGTTAAAATCGTTCAAATCAATGTACAAATGATCTGGTGCAACAGTTTGCTACATAACCTCGTAATCACTTTATAACAGTCCCTAAAACATGATGTAAGCTACTGACTTTGGACTAGTATGGTTGTGTGATGGATTTGGTCAGACATGGAAAAAAATGAGGGAGAGATTGTGTTATTTTTTTCCCCAAAAATAAATACTAGAGAAAAAGATGTTAGAGGTGATATGAAATTAGAAATTCTGTCACTGAGACATGAACATGATGGGGAAAGAAAAGAATAATTGGAAAAGTTCAGAAGAGATTCAGCATCACATGCCAAAAAGTTGGTGTAGTGTAACACACACAGCAGATGTGGTCTTAGGTCGTTTGAGAGATCTACATGTCTTTGTTTGCTACAGTGTCTGCATTAGAATGAGCATTTATCATATCTAGAAAAGTTTACTCTAGTTTTCTCTTGCACCATGACTGCAGATTATGCTTATGTTTTTGGACTCTTATACATAACAACTTTCTTTTGGTTGCTAAACAAACACAAGTAATCCTTTACATGTTACCAAACAAAAAAGTCACGTAACTCTGGGAGGTTTTTTGGGTGGATAACCATGGGGTATGGCTTGGACTAGGATAGAATTCAATTCTGGCTCTGCCAGGCCAGACTTAAGGTAGTAACAGTGTGAAACATCCCGTTTAACAAAGGCAGAGTTTTAGAAATAATTTGGTTAGTTCAAGTCAGTAATGTTAGTCTCAAAGAAAAATGGGTGCCTCCTTAACAAATAGCGGGAAGCTTGGTTTGCTTCTAGACTGAAGCCTGCTATGGAAACACTAGTTATTTTTGAAGGAAAATGTCGTGAATATTGCACGCAAATTTCTCCGAGAGATAAATAGAACAGCCTAAAACTTACCTGAAACCTTCCTATAACTGCACTTCAGCCTTTGAACGTGCTTTCTATAAATAACCATTACCAAACATGCTGATCTATTCTAAAATACGATTTGTGAAAGACTCCACTATACTGTAGGGCTTATGTTATAAACCAAAATGTCCTCTGATCCTCGGCGTTGAGCCTAGCGAGAGTTTTGATTTACATAAGGTTTGGTTTGGGGGCTTAATTTAGCTCTGTAGTTGTTGTCTAGGAATGAAGGGTGCCGTGACGAGGGGCTCCACCTCGGAATGGGGAGACATTTATCGCCTGAACAGGCTTTAGAGGCATAAGCAAGCCTGACAGAGTTTCTGCAGTCAAATAAACGGGGTTAATACGCATCTCGGCCTCGCGAGGTACCTCGATAGGAAGGTACGAAATGCCCCGTTGTTGCTGACGGAGCCTCTCCGCAGGCGGCTACAGGAGCGGCAGCTCAGCCCCGGCGCCGCGAGCTCGGCTCCCCGGAGCGGCCTCGGCTCCCCGGAGCGGCCCCGGCTCCCCGGAGCGGCCTCGGCTCCCCGGAGCGGCCTCGGCTCCCCGGAGCGGCCCCGGCTCCCCGGAGCGGCCTCGGCTCCCCGGAGCGGCCTCGGCTCCCCGGAGCGGCCCCGGCTCCCCGGAGCGGCCTCGGCTCCCCGGAGCGGCCTCGGCTCCCCGGAGCGGCCCCGGCTCCCCGGAGCGGCCTCGGCTCCCCGGAGCGGCCTCGGCTCCCCGGAGCGGCCCCGGCTCCCCGGAGCGGCCTCGGCTCCCCGGAGCGGCCTCGGCTCCCCGGAGCGGCCCCGGCTCCCCGGAGCGGCCTCGGCTCCCCGGAGCGGCCTCGGCTCCCCGGAGCGGCCCCGGCTCCCCGGAGCGGCCTCGGCTCCCCGGAGCGGCCTCGGCTCCCCGGAGCGGCCCCGGCTCCCCGGAGCGGCCTCGGCTCCCCGGAGCGGCCTCGGCTCCCCGGANGGCGGGCAGGGGGGCCGCGCCCGGGCTCCCCCCGAGGCGGCGGAGCACGAGGCGCCGCTGCGGCCCTGGCGCATCCCCCCACCCCCTTTCTTCCTCTGCTCGTGAGGCGACCATGCGGCAGGTAAATCCTCTCCGCCCCCGCTCCCGGAACGGGGGGCCGGGGACGTGGCGGCGGGGCCGCGGCCGCCCTGGCTGCTCGGGCGGGGGGGCG